>CM020504.1:16564539-16642039 GCA_009823395.1 Thamnaconus septentrionalis
CACACACACACACACACACACACCCAGTCTTCATGCTTCTCCTCTCTCCAGACGACTTGCCAAAGAAAAAACCTCCTCTGCTGTACAAACCGTCCAACCCCGACACGTTGGCCTACCTGGACTTCAGTGTGTCCACCACTGGCATGCTGGCAGGAGTCCAGGTGAACAAACACACACGCACACACACACACACGTTGTAAGATTGTTTGAAGTTGGGCCTGGCTCTGAACTGGCTCTCTTGTCCAGATGTCCCACACATCCACCAGTGCCTTCTGCCGCTCCATCAAGCTGCAGTGTGAGCTCTACCCGTCCAGGGAGGTGGCCATCTGCCTGGACCCCTACTGTGGCCTGGGCTTCGTCCTCTGGTGCCTTTGCAGGTCAGTGCAGCAGCCGTCCACAAGGGGGAGATGATGTCTAAGTTTAAATTCTTGAGGTTTCAAATTTGAAATAGAGACTTCTTGCTTATGAAGATCTCAGCTAACGGTGCTCAGCCAGATCAGAGGGACCTACCTGCTTTCTGGGATTGTTAGAAAACTTTTGCTAGTAAGTCTGGGCCTGACTGGACTAGACCCAGACTGAAGCCTGGACTTAGCTCCTGGATTGGACCCGACTCACCCTGTTTCCTGCCTGATGTCTCCGGCAGCGTGTACTCAGGTCACCAGTCCATCCTGATCCCTCCGTCTGAGCTGGAGGTCAACCCGTCCCTCTGGCTGTCAGCCGTCAGCCAGTTCAAGGTCCGAGACACCTTCTGCTCCTACAGCGTCATGGAGCTCTGCACAAAAGGCCTCGGCCTGCAAACCGAAGCTCTTAAGGTAAACGCAAGAGGGCCGACGCCAGAAAACATGTGGAAGGACGTCTCAGCTGACTGTCGCCCACTTCCTCCCCTCAGTCTCGAGGGCTGGACCTGTCCCGCGTGAGGACCTGCGTGGTGGTGGCCGAGGAGCGTCCCAGGACGGCGCTGACGCAGTCCTTCTCCAAGCTCTTCAAGGACCTGGGACTCCACCCCCGAGCCGTCAGCACCTCCTTTGGCTGCAGGGTCAACCTGGCCATCTGCCTTCAGGTCAGTCACACTGTGCTCCTGTCAGTCGGCCTGAGCTTTGCTTCGCAGCAGAGGTCCGAATCGCAGCAAGCTGAGCCGAGAAGAAGGCAGCTTTCACTGGCCTGGCTGAGATCTGAGCGGTTTGTTCTGCTCATTTGAGGAGACGTGAGTTAATGTTGGCTTTCTCGTCAACAGGTTTTGCAGCGGAGTGAATCATGTTTGCTTTGTAACAGTTTGTTAAGTGAGGGAACTTGCATTTCTGGTTTTGTTGTGTCAGTGTTTGGTTTTGGATCATCTGGCAGCAATGGGAGAAGCTGTGAAGATAAGCTTGGTGTCTTCTACCTCAAGTAGGAGGTCGGTGAAGTCAAAGAGAGAGAGAGAGTGAGAGAGAGACTCGAGGAGGAGTCCTGTTTGGCACCTCCTTGCACTAAGGTCATGAAGGCCAGAGAATAAGAAAACAAATTAGAAATCATGACAATGTCAAGCAGGGTTATTAATGGCGCTACAAGGCTGCAGAGTTAAACGGGAAGAACAGGGAGAACATAAACACTTCTCTTGTCTTCCACCCAGAACAAGGTGGAGATGTCGAGCTCCTCCTTCATTTCCTGACGGCCTTGTTTGCTCAATTCAAGCCTCTCATTGTTTTTTTTTCCCCTCATGCAGCTTTATTTGCACCGTGAGTGGAGCAGGCCTGTGGGAAACTGCAGCTTAGCATCACATGACATGAGTTTTATTAGACGTGGGTTTTGGACTGAATCGGCAGCTTGGTTGTACAGGTCTTGCACAGGCAGCATGGCTCCGCCCCGGCGCTGATGGAACTAACCAGAGGGTCTCCGGCAGCGCTAACGGCTCCACTAACCTGTTTCTGTTTTCTCTGAGTTTCCATTTTGACCTTCGTTTTGTTCTCCCTCCTTCTTTTCCCTCTTCCTACCTTGTTTTAACCATAACCCCGCCCACATATCTCATCATTGGTTTTGTCTCCGCCCTCCTCCTCCTCCTCCTTCCTCTGCTGCTGTAGCCTCACAGGCTGGGAAAGCTGGCCGACCAGGTAGGGAACCAGCACTTGTCCCGCCCCCGCCCTCCTCCGGTACCTCCACCTCCTCCACCACCTCCAGCACCGCTGCTGCTTCTCAGCACGTCACTCATCAGCTGCTCTCAGATCAGTTCCTCCCGACTCGTTTCAGTCACGACGCTGCTGGAATTGAGATAAAGCTCTGAGTAGCAGCTTCAGCGAGAGCTCGCCATGACTGAGAGTTCAGTTGGAAAACCTTTTTCCATCCACTCCTGACGCTTGAAAGGCCTTTGACAGCGAGCCAGACCTAATGTCCCCGTCTCTTCCGTCTGAATCCACCCTGGACATCGGTTCCAGGCGATGAAGTAGCCAGCGTTCGCCAGGTTCACTTTCAACTTCAGGAAAACTGGCTGACAATTAAATTTAGCACAGGTGCAGACGACTTTATGAATCCCACCAGGGGCCGTTGGTTTGAGCAGCTGAGTGCAGTGAGTGCATAAGATAATCATAGATTGATTTCGAGTCAAATCAAATGCCAAGGAATGCAGTTGCACTTGAAGTCGCGTCTTTCTAGCGAGCCAAGCAACTGGCGGCTGCTGCTGCAATGTACTGCTCCCTGGTGGCTAAACGTTGAACTGCACGGTGCCTCTTCCTGGTGTGACTGCAGGGGGTTCAGCAAAGTGAACGCAGCTAGTGGAGCGGTTGGTCCACGCTGGCTGCCAGGCCGAGCTGCTGTGGGCGTGGCCGACTGACTCCCAGCATGCCGCTGTGTGTCTGGTGGTGGGCTCTGCCATCTTCTTTACCCTTTTTAACTGAGGCTGAGGATGATGGAGGGATGGTGGAGGATGATGATCCTTCCGACTAAAATAAAATCAGTCTTCTGAGCTTTTGTTGTTTTTACTTTTTTAAGGTTTTTTTTTTTTTCAAAAAAATCACTCAACTGAACGCCACCTCTTGTCTTGTCACCACCTCCCCCTCCTCTCTCTCCACATGTGACTTCCTGTCTGCATCATGTCCAACCCGAGTCCTTTCTCGTCACCTGGGGAATTACGTCTTTTTATTTCCTGTTGAATTTTAACCTCCGGGCTGCTGGCTTCTTCCCGTCGCCTCCCCCCACGTCGTCCCCTCCCGACACCTTCCAACCTCTGTCTCTGCACTCGTCCACTAGCAGCTGAGGGATTCGGCCAGTAGACGTCTTGTTGTGTTGTGCTGTGTGTTTGGCGTGGCGCTCAGTGTGGTGACTGTTGTCGTCGTTGTTCTTCAGGGCACCTCAGGACCCGACCCCACCACCGTCTTCGTGGACATGAGAGCGCTGCGACACGACAGGTGAGTTCGCATCGCACAACACTCACTCTCTCCTTCACACCAGTCAGCTGGAGCGCAGAGATTCGGACTGGAATCATCTTGAAAAGCTTCGGTATGAATTATTTTAGCGTGCAGGCGCCAACCGTCATCCTCTGAGGAGGACGAGGCGGAACAAGATGAGTCCCAAAACACCCTTACAAATGACCAGCTGCAACCTCAAGCCTACATTCCACTGGTCAGAACTAGGGATGCAAATTATCGATTAATTCATTAATCGTTAGTTGATTGACTTTATCGATCGATTAACAATTAATTGATAAGTGGCGATTTGTCATGTGAACCTAAATTTCACAATGAAAAATATGTAAGGAACATATTATTTAACCCTTAAATAATGTTGAGGGTCCAGTGTGACCAATTTTCACATTAGAGAACAGAAAAAAACACCCGAAACATTTATCCTCTGACTTTAAGTTGACTTCTAATGGGTCACATTTCAACTTTAAAAAAAAAAGAAAAAAAGTTGTTTAAAAGTAACTTGTTCTAGGTATACAGGTATACACCACGCCATTTAACAAAAAAAAACCTGTGTAAACAAAATGTTCAATTAATTGCAACTAATTTAATTAAATTGATTAAACTCTTAATCAGCAATTAATTGATAATCGATTAATTGTTTGGTGCCAGTCAGGTGGACTCATTGTTTGTCCTCTCTCAGGGTCCGCCTGGTGGAGCGGGGGTCTCCTCACAGCCTGCCGCTGATGGAGTCTGGGAAGGTGAGTCCCCTGGTTTCTCTTTTCCCCCGCTGTGCGATGCAGGTCTTTACTTTGACTCTCTGGTCCTGACAGATCCTGCCGGGGGTCCGCATCATCATTGCCAACCCGGAGACCAAAGGACCAATGGGGGAGTCGCATCTTGGCGAGGTGAGGACTGTTCTCACCCCCAGAGATGTGACGCATGTACGAACAGGAACCAGGAAAGTGATGAGTTGACTCCAATTGTCCCTGGTTGTGTTTGTGCGCGTAGATCTGGGTGCACAGCGGCCACAACGCCAGCGGATACTTCACCGTCTACGGCGACGAGGCGCTGCAGTCGGACCACTTCAGCTCCAGGCTGAGCTTCGGGGACACGCAGACGGTGTGGGCTCGGACCGGATACCTGGGCTTCCTGCGCCGGACCGAGCTGACTGATGCCAGCGGAGGTGAAAACTGAAGCCATCGACTGTCAGTCGCTGCTCTGATGAGACGCATTAGCATTCTGACCACAGCGAGGCTCTTTTCCAAGAATAAAAATCTCCACCTGCCCTCTGGTGGCTGATTGCAGGAGAGCACCTAAGCCCAAGAGCTCATTTATTCCTATAGAAACAAGCTGAGCTTATTGTTAGCAGGTTTATTCAAGATTCAAGACCTTCTGTTGTCATTGTGCAAGCGAAACAAAAATTTTGAGGGGTCCTTGAGCTTTTACACAGAAAGACAAATTTAATATAGCACACAAATTAGAAGTATGCATCCACTAGAAATATAACACACAGAATTAGTATAAAAAATAAAATATAGAATATAAAAGATTTAAAACACCTTCATAACTTTAAGGTTGTTTCCATGGCGCTCCATTTTTCTATGATGTTTGGTTTGAATCAGTTTGTTCTTGACATACAGAGTCATTTAAATTTTGCTTGTGTGTTTGGTGTCCAGAGCGTCATGACGCCCTGTATGTGGTCGGTGCTCTGGAGGAAGCCATGGAGCTGAGAGGGATGCGGTACCACCCCATCGACATTGAGACCTCCGTCATCAGGACGCACAAGAGCATCACAGAGTGGTGAGAACCGGCGGCGCTGGGCTAGAAACCCGCTTTAGGAGTTTCATTTCAGCCAATCAGTCAGTGTGTTGTGTTGGAGCAGATGTGACGTGGGACAGCGAGCTGTCGGCCACTGGTAGCGCACGCGGTCTGAAGACGCCGCTTTTTGTCGCCCGCAGCGCCGTGTTCACGTGGACCAACCTGCTGGTGGTGGTGGTGGAGCTGGACGGCTCGGAGCAGGAGGCCCTGGACCTGGTGCCGCTGGTCACCAACGTGGTGCTGGAGGAGCACTACCTGATCGTGGGCGTGGTGGTGGTGGTTGACATCGGCGTCATCCCCATCAACTCCCGCGGCGAGAAGCAGCGCATGCACCTGCGCGACGGCTTCCTGGCCGACCAGCTGGACCCCATCTACGTGGCCTACAACATGTAGCGCCCCCCTGTGGATGGAGGATTGGGGCAGGAGGAGGACACTTCCTAGACCGAGGAGTGGAAGGCGAAGCCGGAGGGGCGGGGTTTACCGGCAGGACGTGGCGGGATTGGCTGGTCGGTCCCCCCCTCAACCCCTGAGTTTGCCGTCTCAGTCGCACACGTCCAAGGAAACACGCACCAGCCTGAGAGGAAGTGCAGCTGTTGCCACTGAGCACGAGATGGGCCCTCGTCTGTGTGGAATGTTTACCAAAAGGGGGAGGGGGGCTGGGAGGCTGTAGCAGCCACCAGAGGGCGCCAGAGGACAGTCCTTAAAAGGAGGGGGAGAAGTTTTATTCTGAGTGTCAGACCTTCCGTTGTCCTGTGAAGTATCTGCTTGTTTTTAGCATCTTTGTATTCTGAAGTCTCCTCGGCGAGTGTAGGATAATTTTTGGGGAAGCGTATTTACACACAATCACAGCGAAAGTGGCAAAACCGATATTTTACGATATCTACCTTCACATATAGTTTTGATATGAGGGTGACTCGCTGCCGTCCTTCAGGTTTACGTTGAGGTACCACACGATTGTCTAACCTTTTTTGAGCATAAGTGTTACTTTATTTTTGATTTTTTTTTTTTTTTTTATAAGTATTCCGTCCGTCTCTGCGGGGAATCAGTGTGTTAAACTAACAGCCGCAGCCTTTTAACTCTATTTTTTTTTCCCGTAATCTCGCCTGGACGCAGGCGAAACAACACACAAACTCATATCATGTAAGTATGTACAAAAAGAAAAAAAAGCTGACTTAATTTATTTTGTTTCCAACTTTATGATGAAGATGTTCACAAATGCTCTGCTCTCAAATTAAAAATGGAGCAGAGGCTCACGCATGTTAAGCAAGTTGTGGGAAAGCTGAGACTTCCTCTGATTTCAATTCTCTGACAGGAAGTAGTGAGACACGTCTCAAGTTTTACCTGCGTGCTATTCCTCATGAAGAGTCCTGAACCAAAACATCCAGTTTGTAGATCAAATCTAAACTTTAAAATTTGCCCAGTGAATATTTAAAGTGCAGAAGATCAGGTTTCTCTTTGTGCACAGCAGCAGCTGGCTAATTAGAGAAAGCATTCTTATCTCCCAAATAGTGACACTAGGGACCCAACTAGTGTTTACTTTCTCGTTTTTAGTCTCTTGCAAACACCATCGGCCTCTCGGTGACACATTGACATCGCTTCCTTCCCTCCACTCAGCTGCTGTCAACCAGGTGTGTGTTTCATCCTGAGACCAGCTCAGAATTTCTGCCAATTGTTTTTTGTTGAAGTGTTTCTGTAGCAATTTATAAATCAGAGGATATCATTTTTGGTTAATTTAAAACCTTTCCAAAGACATCACTTCACAACTGTAGGTGTGAAATTTTCAAAATTTCAACATCAGTTCCGGGATTAGGCAGTCTCTACTCACCCCTAGTGGCGAAAAGTAAAACGTCAGACTGGTGCTGGTTTGAGCTCTTCATGAGTGTCGTGGTCATCAGGCTCCAAACTGGTGATTGGTGCCATCCTATAAGCATTATAAGGAATAAACCTTTAAAATTCCTCCCGACTGGAAAAGCACTCCATCTGTTTGTGACCAGCAGCTTTCCTACTGGTATATTGCTCCGACCGCCTTCAGTCTTGTAAATACCAGAGCTCCTCCATATTTTTACATGCAGCAGATTAATCAGGGCTCAAACAGTGATGTCAGGATAGACTGAAACGGGGAGTGTATACAATTTATTGGCAGTAGTTGGAAGGGGAAAATAGAGGTTGAGAATGTTCAACACGCAAAAAGAGAAAAAAAAAGCACTTCACCGTTTCTCTTTTAGCAGAATGTTTTGTGTCCACTTCTCCTGGTTTGTTTTTTTTTTTTTTAAAGTTTTAAAAAAATGTCATTTGAGTCTTTTAATTAAATAAATATTTCATCAGTTTTGACAGAAATAAAGAAAGGCGGTGTCTTTATTCAATTTTCTCAAGCTGTAAATGGGTGATTCTAAAAGGAAAAACAAAGAAGAAACTTGAAGGAACTTCATGTGAGCACACAAATTGGATTCAGGAATGATATAAGGTATGTAATGTGAATGGATTGATGATTAAAAAAAATAAAATAAAAAAAATAAAAAACTTCACTAGGAAATGTAATTTTAGACCAGAATTGACATTTAATGTGTGGGAATTGTTGATATATTTAATTAATTAAATATAAAACATAAGTTAGCCTATCCTGTATATTGCGGTGTGGGGTTATTCATGTGAGATGCTGCTGTTTGTGCTATTCTAACATGAGTTAAAGGCAGATGAAAATCCACCGCTCAAGTGTGTGTATCTGCGGCCCATCAGATAACCTGCCTTCTATAAACACATCAAACTGTTGCACAACTTGGTTTGCTATGCAAGTCATTTCAGTAGCAACAACGGGAGCACAAGGAATGTGGAATTTAGTGACTATATCACGTTTAGGAAACTACAGGACTTCATCGGACACTAAACACCCTGTCCACACGGGGGCGATGTTACACCGTCCTAATTACCCGGAAACACAACCGAAGCGTATCGCTGTTGGGAGGGAGCCCGGAGCGCAGAGCCTCTCAGCCCGTCAGCTGTCAAACACGGACCCGGGGACCGAGCCTGTTCGCTTTTCGAGCAACATGGTTGGACCGGCAGCACTCTCGGCACCATCCCGGATCAAAACACCGTGTATTTAAGACTCTGTGGTAAGTCTGCGTCCGTGTTTCGGAAGGTTTGTCTCGCTCTTTTCAGCCCGTTAGCATCTCGGAGCTAGCGGCTAGCGGCGGTGAGCGGAGGAGCTGTCGGCGGAGGCACCGAGCAGCAGCGGGCAGCGCAGCCAGGCCAACGCCGCCCCAGCTTTACTTGAGCTCCCCTCTAAGCCTATTATGGGTTGCGTGTGTTGTTTGCACTTCAAACGTGCCGCAGAGGAAAACCTTCGCCGCCTGTTTGTGTTGACGGTCACGTTTTGCGTCAACCACTGTCGCCCAGCAGAAGCAACCTTGGAGCAGTGTGACAGCTCAACAACACAGTTCCCTTTTATTCAGCGCAGTAACGGAACGTTCAGCAGTGACGTCACTGCCACCGCTACGCACACCAAAAACAAAATGTTTTTTTTCTTACATATTTTCTACCAAATATGTATTTATTTATTTTTTCATATTCAAATGCTTGAAATAATGGGACAATGGCAAAGTATGGTGTTTATTTCATTGTAGCCTCATGGTCAAACAACCATTAATGTTAATAACCGTGAATGAATGTTCAAGCGTCCACAGATGTTAGATTAGTTGTTTTTTTTTTCTTTATTGTGGTGGGCAAAAAATCAGCAAGATTAATTGTGAAATGCTAGCTCTTGCATCTCTGTTGCAACTCTCTTAAAGTGATTGAAGACACCTATTCCAATGTGCTCTCAGACTGGGGATAACTTTGGGTTTTGGACGGAGGCATGCCGGTGGAGAGCGGGAGCAACGTCGCCGCCCGCCAGGCCAAGCAGAAGAGGAAGTCCCACAGCTTGTCCATTCGCCGGACCAACAGCACCGAGCAGGATCGCTCGGGCCTGCAGAGAGACATGCTGGAAGGACAGGTGAGCTCCGCCTTCATAGGCATAGAATTTGGATAAAACATACAGTTTAGGACAAATTTAAATTTTTCCCCTGGGAACGAGGTCTGAAAACGTTGCCACTGGGTCGTGTTCCTGTGGATGACTCCTCTGGAAAAGTGTCAGGCTGCATATTTTTCCCTCAAGGATGCTGTGGAGCTTGGCTCTCCTGTTGTTGCTCTCATCAAACCCATCAGACTTCAGCCTCCTGCGTCCGCACACCGCTGGCTCGGGTTCTAACTCTCCAGTTCAGCCAGTTGAGCACTGATCTGTTCCAAATTGTTGTTTAGCTGCTTTGACAAAACTTGCGGCCCACCGACACTCATTTGAACCTGCAGAGTGCAGGTGTAGTCAGTGCTGACGTCCCCACCGTGACCTTCTGTTTTTCCGCCCCACTATCTTTTTGCCCCAGTCCTCTGAAACCCTGGAGTCCCTGGCGAGACTGGAGGTAAGTGTCAGCAGGTGTGAACCCTCCCAACAGCGTAGTTTTTAGAGTAGCTTCACTCGCTGTAGTTTGGATCCCAGCAGAGTCAAGAGTGTAAATGGTGTGTTTTCAAACATTAGATTTCCCAGCAGCATTTGGACTTTAGTCGTACTGATTGTCGGTCTTTGTTTCGTGTCCACCGCCATTCCAACGACTGCGAGCGCTGTGAAATGAAGTAGAGTCACCTGATTCACAATGAACACCTTTGGTAGAACCTTGAGAAACATGCGGCTTTTCGTTTTGTGTCATTTCAAAACTCAGTTGTTTTTCCTGCAGCTCTGATTACTTCTCGGTTTGATTAGTTTGGACTTCAGTCTGTTAAGATCACCGCTGAGTCCTGCGACTTCACACACACACACACGCACGCACACGCACACACACACACACACACACTCTTTTGAGTGAATATTGCTGCGAGCCAGCGTGCATTAAGCAGAGAAGAGCCCAGTCGTGATTAGAAGAAGCTCTAAAAAGAGATGACCCACTTCCTGTTTGTATTCTTGCCTCGCAGAGAACATCTGCTAAAGAAAGAATAAAGTGCAGATAAACTGTTGTATCAAAGCTCCTTCAGCCAAATAGCTGACTGATGTGCTGATAAAAGCAGCTTTACTCTTCTTTATTGATGTAACGAACAAAAAAAACATGTTTCAAGGTTTATCATCAAACAGGTTTGACAACCAATAAAAGTTAGACAGCCACTCTGGTTTCCTTCCTCCTTGTTGCTGGTCTCTGGAGTTCCTCTCACATGAACTCTGCCTTGCTCTTGCAGGACTCCAAGCTTCCTCTGTCTGTGAGGAGCAACCTGCTCGACCTGTTCTCTCAGATCGAGAGGGAGTTTGAGAACCTCTACATTGAGAACCTGGAGTGTAAGTCCTCGTGGAGGCTCGTTCCCCCGTCTGATCGACTGCCGTCATATCCACAGACACACACACTCACCCACACACATCTTCTCTGTTTTTGGTCAGTGCGCAGAGAGATCGAAACGCTGAACGATCGCCTGGCGGCTGAGGGACAGGCGGTGGAAGGAGCCGATTTGGCCAAAGGAGCCCTGAAAACTAAAGGTGAGACTTTTTCCTTTATTCCGAGTTTTGCTCCTGCGTTACTTCATCGATACGAATGATTTGAACAGACTTAAGCTGCTGAAAGGAGGGAGAAGGAGGCAGAGCTGCAGCTGGCTTTTAGGGAGAAACAAGAAGCTGCTGCCAGCTTGAAAACAGCGGCGCTCAGTTGAAAATCTGATTGGTTGGCTTTTTTCAAGACTCCTCCTCCTCCTCTTCATCTCTCTGGCTCTTTCCCAGATCAGAATGTAAAACCCTGTCCTGGGTTACAACTGAGGCTCTTTTAATCCTCATTTTCCTCCCTTTATTTCTCACCAGTGACAACATTTTGCTTTGCGTTTCCGTGCCTGATCAAAAAAGAACAGGTCAACTGTCTCACGATGTGCTATTTGTTCACGCGCCTGATGTTTGTATTTTGTGTCACAGGTCAACTGTCTCACGATGTGCTATTTGTTCACGCGCCTGATGTTTGTATTTTGTGTCCGCAGCGAGTCACAGCACCAGCCAGCTGTCGCAGAAACTGAAGACCACCTACAAGGCCTCCACTAGCAAGGTACGTCCTCTCCGGCTGGCTGCATGTTTTCTCCTCGCAGCGCAGATGCGACGACCTCGGCGTGGAGGGAGGTTGGTGCTGGCGGGCCAGCGTCGCCGCGGCCGCTCGTCTCCTTGCACGTTCACCGTCTTTTCATCCACCTTCTTCTTGCCCGTAGCCGCGTTCGAACTCTTGCCACGGCAGAGTAGGTGGAGGCCGCAACTTCAGCGTAACCAGCTGGGAGTTGTGGGCTGGAGACTCATGGGTAACTTGTCCATCATTTCCCTGACCCCCCACCCCCACCAATCCCACCCCTCCCTTCCTCCTTGCCCGCCCCCCCTCCCCACTGTGCATGAACAGCCTGGCCGGCAGGTGGACGGCCCCTCCCCCAGAGATTTGGTGGTTCACATGTAGGAGTTTGAGGTCTTCACTCGGTTTCTGCGTGAGATAAAAAGCTGAAGCCCCGCCCCCGTTATCTCACTAACTGGCCCTTTAAGTTGCCCGCTTCCCTCCCCTTCCCATCTAGGCTCTGCTTGAGGTCTTCACGCACTGGTGCGCGACAGAGACTCTAAAACTGCTTAAAGACTGAGAAGCATCTCAAGGCAGTGGCAAAGTTCCATCAGCGTGTGGCCTGCTGCAATCAGCCAATCGAATGTCGCGTCTCAGCGTCTTTATTCAGCCAAATCTGTCCACTATGTGCCTTTAAAGGCCCCAGTTTGTGACAGTTTTCTAAAACTCCCCTCATACCTGAGGAAAGCAGCATGTTTAGCCCTCTGTTTACAGCCTCCTGCTTTGTCGGGCCTCCTGTACGAATGGAAGGAGGCGAAGACAAGGCGGTCCAAGAGGGCAGAGCCAGCACCATGCTGGGGGTGGAGAGGTGTCAGCGCCCTTGGTGACTTCACAGGGGCTGATTTAATTGCGCCCTGGGTTGGACTTAATTTAAGACCCTGTTTGCCACTGCAGCAGACTGCACACTGAGGCTGCAGACTGTAGAGCGACGCCTGCTTGAGGCTTTAGTTTCACTGCTCTGCCTCTTTTTTTTTTGGTAAGCTTTTTTTTTTTTTTTTTAAATCTTTAAAAAGAATAAAATAAAATCTATTTCCTGCTTCCTCCAGCCCCACCTGACCAGCCTGACTAACAGGATGCGTTAGTTGGCGGGTTTCCATGATTCCTTACATTGCACTCAAATTGCACTCACATTGAAAAATAAAGAAAGTCAATTGAAGTGAACTGAAGATTTAGGTTTGTTTTCAAAATGGTCACGTTATTCCCAGGTTCTCCAGCAAGGAGATGACTGCAAACAGCCAGCCGCCTCATGTTGAGATACACGGTCAGTATGTGATCATTGATCGTGTCCAAAAATCATTTGAAGTTCTGTGCAGACGTGATGGAAACCCGCCTTAGTGTGGCTTTTTAAACAAGTTGTGGTCTTATGACACTAAAGGAGTTGAACTAACTGAGCAGCTGAGAGCAGACTCGATGTTCTCTCCTCATTATTCTGACTCTGACTTCCTCGAAACTGACCAACTGCACCACGTTCTCATCTCTCGTCTCACTCCTCCGACCGCTGACGTCCTTCTCTTCTTCCTGCTTCCTTTCAGTGGGAACTTGTTTAGCGGTCTGTGCCCCAAACGAACCAAGAGTCCCGTCTGTATCATCCCCATCTTTAATGTAAACACTGCTGTCGACCTCAGTCCAGCTGATCCTAATACCTGCTCATCAACCCTGTTTCATTGTTGATTTTTCATCGCTGACACTCGTCAGAGGTGTCTGACCTCTGGTAACCTTTCAGCCAGTCTGTTGCATAAACATTATGTTTTTTTTTGTTTTTTTTACTTTGTTTGTTTGCCATTTTTAAACCACAACTTCCATTTAAAGGGATATTCCGGCATTTCTGAAGTGGGGTTCGAAAGAAACTGGACTCGTTGCTCTGCTCTGCCCCCTTCAGGAACACTTCACAGAGCCTGCCGTAGGCTGTCTATCCTGAAGGGGGCGTACCTGAACCACATCTCCCGACTTGTATGGTGACTGTTGACAAGCCAATCAGTTGGGCCCCATACAGAGTGTCTAGAATATCCCTTTAAGTCTGTGTAGGCCTGCCAGACACCTGCAGCCTGCGGCACCACTTCCTGTTTCCTCCAGTCCAGGGGTCCTGCACTCCTCTGCAGGGGCTGGAACCCGTCACCGTCATGTCACTCTGGCGGCGCTTCCAGTGTCTTTAAATCGGCACCTCTTTCTTTCTTGTGTTCTGGGGTGCGTGCGATGTGCTCTCTATGGAAGTCATCCAGTAAATAGCCGTAGCCGCCAGGCTGCTGCAGGACCTTGGCTGTGTCTCAATTCAGGGTCTGCATCCTTCGTAGGAAGCGTCCTCCGTCTGAAGGAAGCGTTCTCCAAGAACCCGACCTAGAAGGACGAACCAAACCCCGCCTCCAGTAACCACATGGGAGGGTCTAGCCTTCGGCATATTTCCTGGTTGCGTCACCGCCATTCCCTCCTGCTGGCCAACCCCGGAACTGACGTTTTTATAGCATCAAGCTAACCATTGGTTCGCCATCTGACGACGGAGTTGGATGTTCAAATAAGTAAAAACCCTACGTTAAAAACTGAATATCTTATGTGAAATTTCAATGCTTAAATTTATTTGTCGTGTCTTTGCCAGTACATGCCGCTACCCAGGATGCTTTGCAGCAGCAAGCAAGGCATCCTGGGATACAGAAGGACGCGAAGGATAGTAGCGGTGTAGCCTTGGAATCGGCTAAAAGTAGGGCGCATTTTCGAGGGCGCATTTGGAGCGTCCTCCGGACTTTTGGGAATTGGGACAAGCCTTTGCGCAGTGCTATGACCCAACTTCCTTTCAAATGCATGCTCCGAAGGATGCAGACCCTGAATTGAGACACAGCCCAGGTGTGACTGCTGCTGCAACTTGCCTCTGCTCAGGATTCAGGGGGAAAAAAACAAATCACAACTTTACTGGACTGATTGCACATCCACATGTGCCAGAACACCAGGCCACGGTTTTCAAATACTTGAAGTTAAAAGTAGAGCAGATATCTCAACAGTCAACTGCCAACTGCTAAACCCAGAAACTGGCAGCTATCAGCCTCCAGACTCCCCCGACATCAGGGCGGTGGCGGCACCCGCCGAGGCAGACACGTGCAGGATCCCGTCAGAACGCCCCCCCACCCCGCAGCCTCTCACCGTGTCTGTGCTCTCCGCGGCAGATCGTGTCCAGTTTCAAGGCCACCACGTCCCGCGCCGTCTGCCAGCTGCTGCGGGAGTATGTGGGCCACCGGGACGGCATCTGGGACCTGAGCGCCACACGGACGCAGCCCGTGGTGCTGGGGACGGCGTCCGCAGGTGCTGCTCCCACTCTGGAACGTTGTGTAATATTGTCTGCCCCCATAGAAAACAGATGGACTAATGCCTTTGTGTGTTTGTTGTGCGTGGACAGACCACACGGCAATGCTGTGGAGCATCGAGACGGGGAAATGTCTTCTCAGGTACCTCGGCCATCAGGGATCAGGTAGACGCACGCACAAGAGATGACACGTTCACACCAATATGAGACAAGTCAGTGGCGTCCAGCGTTGACGTCTCTCTGTCTCTCTCCACAGTCAACTCCATCAAGTTCCACCCCACTGAGCAGATGGCACTCACAGGTGAGGAGCTCAAACGCCTTCCGAGACGGAGATCTGCGCAGTGGAAAAGATTGCTTAAAAACTAAGGCAGGAGTCACCAACCTTTTGGAACCTGAGAGCTACTTCCTGGGTCCTGAGTCATACGAAAGGCAACCAGTTTGCTGCACTCTCCTGAATTAACACACTCCCTCAGTCAGCCGTTAGTTATATATTATCATTAATGATACTGATCTTTGAGAAGACAGTGATCACATTATAATTATCCGCAATGACTTAACATGGTTGGATAAAATTTAATTTTAGATGCAGCTATTGTTAGAACAGGTCTGCGAGCTGCTCTTGTGGTTCTTACGGGCGACATGGTGCCTGCAGGCACTACGTGGGTGACCCCTGAACTAAGCACAAAAATGGTGCTAAAAATGTCATAAAAGAAAATGTTAGAATAAAAAATACATACAAAAATATTCAATATTGGTTTCCAATCCAGTGAGTAAGTTTTGAAGGACAGTAGAGGTTAAGAAGCTTCCCTCTCATTTTCTCTTCTCTCTCGCCTCTGTGGGCCCTCAGCCTCTGGAGACCAGACGGCTCACATCTGGAGGTACATGGTGCAGCTGCCGACCCCGCAGCCCGTCGCCGACGTCACTGTGAGCAACCGGTCGGTGTTTGTGACGTGACTCCGCCCCCCTCCACCACTGCCACTGATGGCCGCCTCTCTCTTTCTGTTTCTGACGCAGCAGCAGACGCCCTGCGAGGACGACGGGGACTTCTCGGACAAAGACGAGGCCGACGGCGAGGCGGAGGGGCCCAACGACTGTCCCACGGTGCGCGTGCCCACGACCACCCTGCGCAGCCACCAGGGGGTGGTGATAGCCGCCGACTGGCTGGTGGGGGGCAAGCAGGTGGTGACAGCGTCGTGGGACCGCGCCGCCAACCTGTACGACGTGGAGACGTCGGAGCTGGTGCACTCGCTCACCGGTGAGGGGGGAAGATGAGTGAGTGGGTTTACAGCAGACAGAGGAAGTTCTTGTCGCTAGCATTGTTAGCCCACAGTAGCTGCAGAAAGACATGTTTGATGGGGGTTTGAGCAGAAAGGAAGTGAGCGGGGCAGCGGCAGGCTAGTTAAGACTATTCATTAAAGATACAGCGTGTAAAATTCTGCCAGATACTTTCAAATTCTGCCATCTAGTGGTCAGATTTTAGGTTGCAGCGCTCATTTGCCCACTCTCCCTCTCCCGAGCTTGCCAGTGAACTACGGTGGCCTGCACACGCAAACCGGGAGATCTCGTCCACCATCTTCTTCGTTGCGTTCACCCTAATTACGAAAGATGTTCTCAGGTGGCTGGATTGTCCACACCAGGCTTCCTTAGAAATATAGCAGTGCAAAATGGCAGATAACTAGAAGCAAGACCCTTGCGTTATGTGCATTCTTATGTATAAGGAAGAACCGTTCTGTGGGTAGTTAAACTAAAATACTTCCATTGTACTGTGAGTGTACACTGACAGTATATTAAGCTTTAACCAACATAAAAAACATAAGTCAAGCCAAATTTTACACACCTGTCCTTATGTATGTAACTAGCCTTTTGTATGTGCTCGAAAACTGAGTGTGAGTGTGTTTGTGCGTGTGCTCAGGTCATGACCAGGAGCTGACCCACTGCTGCACCCACCCCACCCAGCGCCTGGTGGTCACCTCGTCCAGGGACACCACCTTCAGACTGTGGGACTTCAGAGACCCGTCCATCCACTCAGTCAACGTGTTCCAGGGACACACAGAGTCAGTCCTAGTTGTCCTAGCTCCTAGCTGTGAGCTCGGCATTACTCCCAGTTAACCCCCTGCTTTCCTCTGCAGCACGGTGACCTCGGCCGTCTTCACGGTGGGAGACAACGTGGTGTCCGGCAGCGACGACCGCACCGTCAAAGTGTGGGACCTGAAGAACATGAGGTCGCCCATCGCCACCATCCGCACCGACTCGGCCGTCAACAGGTCTGCCTCTCGCCACGGACGTGCCCCTCTGACTCTCTGCTGCAACCTGAGAGTTGACAGCAGCGGTCAGGTTGAAGTTGTCACAGTGTTCAGTCATGTTCAACATTGGCTGATGTCTGCTGTCGGTCCAGGATCAGCGTGTCGGTGAACCAGAAGATTATCGCTCTGCCTCACGACAATCGGCAGGTCCGGCTGTTCGACATGTCCGGGGTGCGACTGGCTCGTCTCCCGAGGAGCAATAGACAGGTCAGTGGGTGGGCTAGCCGCAGACTAATTAAGACTACTCATTAAAGGTACAGTGTGTAAAATTCTGTTACACATTGTAAAATTCTGCCATCTAGTGGTCAGATTTTAGTTTGCAGCGCTCATTTGCTCACACTCCCTCTCAGGAGCTTGCCAGTGAACTACGGTGGCCTGCACACGCAAACCTGCATACCTCATTCACCTTCTTTTTTTGTTGGTTTATTTGAAGACGCAAGTGTTTACAATAATTACTTCCAATGATTAATTGCTTCCTTAGAAATATGGCGGATAACTGGGAGCAAGACCTTTGCTACATGTGTATTCTTATGAATAAAAAAAGAACAATTCTGTGGGTAGTAAAAAAGTAAACTATTTCTATTGTCCTGTGAATAAACACTGGCAGTATATTAAGTTGTTACCAACATAAAAATCATAAATCAGGCCAAATTTTACACACTAGTCCATTCATACTTATATAGCCATTTGCATGTGATAGAAAACTGAGTGTGTGCGTGTGTTGCGTTGGCGGCGCAGGGTCACCGCCGCATGGTGTGCTGCTCCGCCTGGTGTGAGGACAACACCTCCTGCAACCTGTTCACCTGCGGCTTCGACCGCCAGGCCATCGGCTGGAATATCAACATCCCCGCCCTGCTGCAGGAGAAGTGATCCCCCCACCTGCCAGCGAGGCTCCGCCCACAACCTTTGGCACTTCGAACACATGTCCGCCACCTTGCGGGCTTGTCTCATGCTTCTGTCTGGTCTGTGAACGCTGCTCAGTCGTGGACCCCTCAACTCACGCGGAGCACATTAGTCTGTCGGAATAAGCACACGCAAAGCAAAGTTGTTCCGCTTATACGCTACAAAAAACTGGTCCGGTTTTGTGTTATCAGCGTGAATTTTACCTGGAAAATTGTTTGTTTGGTGTTTTCATCTGGAGTCCGGCTGTTGAAAACTCGATGTGGGAGCCATCTTCATACAGCGTCACTGTTGTTATTACATCAGCTAGCATGCTAACAACTAGCCCCGCACTGTCCCATCTTGTAATACCACTTTGTTCCTCTAGAAGTGATAGTTTGGTTCCCAAGATTATATTCAGTCCACTGAGTTCTGCAACTTCCTCCTCTACCGTCTAGCTAAGCAGTAGCGCTAACCTGCCGTGAAACTCAACACAGTGGAAAAAATAAGTAACTTTTGTGGTTTGTCGCACTGCCTTCTAGTGGTCAGTCACTCGCGATGGTCATTAGAAAAAGTCTGAATTCTCCCTTTAGGGTGTCTCAATGGCGTCTTGCTCTCCAACTTTCCACACAGTACTTTGCTACATTCAAGGGAAAGTGAGAAGCTGTAAGTCTGTGTGTGTGCGTGCGTGCGTGCGTTTGAGTGTTGTAATGTAAAGGTGCTCTAAATGTGCTTCACCTCAGCAATATGCAACAGTCCAAGATTGTTCTGCAGTGCAGCTGTTGTTAAACACCCACAGACACACACACACACACACCCCAGTCTCACTGGTTTCTGGCTCATCAGCATCAACATCCTGTTGTTGCTGTGACTACTAAACACATCTGCGTAAACAAACTGACACACATCACACCTAGCTTAGCCAAGCCGAGTGCTAACCAAAAGTTCTCACGGTGACAAAGCAGCAACATTGCATTAGAGTTTGTCCACTTGTCCGAGAGAGAATGTAAAGTGTTAACCTGCTTTGTGTTTTTAGGATATAAATTGTAATATATGGGGAACATAAACCTTGTGTCTGTGTTGTCATTTAGCTGCTGCCACCCTGCAGTCAGTGCTATTTATTGTGTCGACAGCAGAGAAAAACCTTCAGTGCCTTCAGTTCTCTGCTCTTCTTCTCATGAGGAAATGTTATCAAGCTGTGATCAGACTGACCAGCTGCAGCGTCCTCGCTGACACTGTTTACAAGCTCTTCAAAGGATGTCAATTGGTCCAGTCACACTCGGAAGTCACTGTTAAGCTCCTCAAACTGGATCTTTTCAAAGTGGGATGCTTCTCAGCAGGCTGTGTAGGTAACATGCTACATATTGCACCAAAAAGTTCTACAAATGTAATTTATTTGACTCTGAATATAATAATAAGATTGAACTCTGAATGCTTTGAAGCTGTTAGCTTCCTTTACCCTCATTAACGTCCATGTAAAATATAAACACGGAGTTCACATGGATAGCATCTGCATTTTATTAGGTATAAATAAATAGAATATTCAAGTTCTCAAGGAAGAAACAAAGGGCTGGTACAGTTAGTTCCAGTAGAGGGCAGTGTTACACATTTATACAATGTTCAATACAACCTTAAACTTATTAAAGTAACTGAATTTATCATAGAAAAATTGAAAAAAAAAAACATTTGACGAATCCTCATCCAGTGCCTCGGTCAGCCTTAGATTTAGACAGAATCACTGGTGGAGTTGAGCCGGTTCGGGAGGTTTTCTGTGCCACGCCCCTAAACCTGCACCCTGCAGGGAGCCCACAAACTGCCGCAACGCCCTCTGGTAGTGTCCGGCGGCCAGCTTGCTGCCATTGTATGTCGCTGTTGTGGTTTCTGCGCCACCGAAACTGCTGCCCAGCTGAAACAGAAGTGTTATAACTGACCCATGTGGCTGGAAGGCAGAAACCAAACATCCATTACAAAAATCTGGTTTCAGGATGGGATTTTCTCCCCCCAAAAAAAGTTAACATTCTGGAGAATTTTTGAAGTCATCAGACACACCTGCTGCTGCAGCCTCAGCCAGCGGTTGAACATGGTGCGCCTGCAGAGCCGCGACGGCGCCCTGGAGTCCCTGCGCCTGCCTGTGGCGGTGCTGACCTCCTCCAGGCCTCCGTCGATGCAGCTCCAGTTCAGGCTGACGCTCGGTGCCTTTCCCGCCGGCCGGATGTTGCTGTTGCTCAGGCCTGCGACACAGAGAGGACATTGGACAGGTTTGAAAGCGGAAGGTCGGACTGGTCCAGAAGTACTTCCAACCTGTATTCTATGGTTGGGCCAGCAGGCACCGCCAGAGTTGATTGCAGAAAGAGGAGAAAGTTGAATTTTCTTTTGTCTGATTCTTAATATGTAGTCAAAAGATGAAACCAGGAGACAGCTGCAAAGGGCTCAGCCCTCCCCCACCCAAACCCATTGCTCTGGTTCTTTCTCAGCTTGGTGTATGTGGAAGGGTGTCTCTGATTGGACGGCAGCAGTAGCGGAACCTACAGCCAAGCAGCAGCTGCTGCCGTCGGTACGGGGGCGGCAGGTGCTTGACGGGCGCCAAGCGACGAGCCATGGCTCGACCCAGGTGAGCCGTGTGGCAGAGTGTCCCCACCGTCAAGCTGTGCAGGTAAACCGGCTCCACCAGGTGAGACAGCAGTGCCCCCTGGAGGCCCAACACGCTCCACCTGTCAGGGAAAACGAGTGTCGATTCGTCAGACTGACTGTTTTCATCCACAGGACAGAGCTAAATGCAACAAAAGCCACCAGAGGTCATTGTTTCTGTTCTGTTCCAGTAACTAGTGTTGTAGTCAAGACCGCACAAAATCGAGAACCAGACATTATCAGGACTAGAGAGTATAGAGATCGAGGCAAGACCAAGGCATTTTGGGTTTGAGACCAAGCCAAGACCAAGACTGTATATATCAAAGAAAAATCACAACAAAACAGAACAAATGACCAGTATCTTTTTTTTTTTATTGCAACTTTGCTTCTACACATCAGCCTTTTCCACAGGGTATCTTTTAACATTTTGCTGCTTTGCCAGCTATTTTAAACATTGAAAAAAACAAAACTTTCCTTCATAAAATTAAAAAATAAATTAACTAGGAATTGTTTTACTGAAAATGAATGGCATGCCAAGCATGAACAAAATGCCTAAAAACCTTTAATGTCTGAGCTCAGCACTCTCACTCATGGTGGTTGCAAAAGACCTCAAAGTTCTGCACAGCTCTAAGGATGAGGTGGTTGAACAAAAGCTTTCTTTTCTGTTATTATCTGTCACTGCAGTGTTGGCTGAGTCTTGACCGGTCTTGAACAAAAATCCAGAGTCCGCCCAGTCCGAGACCGAGACAAGACAGAGTAAAAATGCCTCAGAGTCCAAGTGAAAACCGAGACCCTTAAAAAGTGGTCTTCAGACCTGTCTCCAGACCAAGGCAGATCTCAAGGACTACAACACTGCCAGTAACGTTAAATAAAAACATGTCAACAACACAGTGAATAATCAACAACAACAGCTACATCTGCTGAGTGCGTATTTGTAGGCATTTTCTCGGGCAAACTGGAAACTTACTTAGCCAGTTTGTCGGTGCAGGACATACAGACAGTCGGTTTGGTCGTTGCCACGCCGTCATGTTTCTGATTGGCTCTCTGTGCTGCAACCGGCAGCGTCCCCTCGCCTCCGTCCACCTTCACCCTGAGGTGAGAGTGGAACCTCCTGCTGGGATCTGGCATAGGATGAAGGAGAAGAACAAAACTTAGATCCACACATCCTCTAGGGTACAAGTTCTGTTTCTAAATCCTTTATAAGAGAAATGTAATCTCTTAGCGTCACGGATGAGGAAAGATAATATCATCAGCATATAAATTGCCTCTGTGTCGGCCCTCTGTCTGGGAGAGTTCAATCTAAGGAACATCTGACGCCTGTCTGCTGTTCTGGAACCAGACCAGGAGATTTCCCTCGGTCGTTGTTCAGGAGGTTGGAGAGGAGAGAAGATCCCATCCCATAATACATACCACTTGTACCTGTGACATTCCAGCCGTGTGTCCAAAATTTCAGCATTTAAAGGAATTTTGTGGTTAGCCATCATGTTCAGTAAACCTTTCAAACCAGAACCAGATCTGGCTTAACCCATCAGATTATGGCAAAAAGCTGTCTGTTTTGCTTAGCTAGCACACTACTAGCTATCTAACAGGCTATTTCCTAGAAATCCAGTCACTGTTGCTCATCATGAAGGCAGAAATGGCTCATTCTATTCCACTTAAATGTCGTTTCGACTATAATCTGAAATCACAAATTAGCTTCTTCAAACAGTGATATCAAATCGATTAGATGTTTATCTATTTGTCAGAGAAAATGCACTTTTTTTTATTTATTTATTTATTTTTACATCAAACACTAGAGGCGGTGTTCATATCAGTTCATTCTATGCCAGAGACACAGTGAGTCACGGTGATGCAAACAGACAGTTCCTCCGGCGGCCACCAGGGGGTTAGAACTGAAATGCTAGACTCCATGATTTATTAATCTGGGCAGCTGTTCACCCAAACCTTTCCCTGCTTGTCCTCCATGTAGATGTTCTTCCTGCTTCTGTAGCTCATTTCCTAAGAGGCAACAATAGTTAAACAGTCAGATCGAAGCTGTTGTTCTGCCGCGCTGGTGTTTTTTTGTCTGTGGCGATGTGGCCTGTTCTGCACCACCGTCACAGAAGTTTTCTTGCTTCCCTAGCAGAATTGTGGATCACTGATGAAGCTGTTCTGCTTCTCATTAATTCATGTTTTTACCGAGCATAAGTGTTTTGTGATGGATTTTACCTTTAAACATTAAAAGAAACTGCCTGCGGCCGGTGGTTTGTGCAAGACTGAGAATAAACAGCAGCAGTGCGACGAAACTGTTCGAGGACGCAAGTCAAACACAACACTGTGAATGTGGGGGTTCACTGCAAGACACACGTTTCAGTTGTGGTCATCATCATCAACATCATCATCATCATCATCACCACCATCACCATTCCCATCATCATCATCATCATCGTCATCGTCATTATCATCATTATCATAACTATCACCATCATGATCACCATCATCAAAGTCTCACTTGTGGCTGTGTTCTCGTAGGGACAGTTGAGCCGAGCGTCCCCACAGGGCGACGAGCTGATGTACATGTGGAAGAGGACGCCATCTCGCAGTCGGAAGATGGCGCCGCCGGGACTGGCCCCGCCTCTAACCGAAGTGAAGATGGACTGTTCTCCACATCCTGTCGGTGGGCTGTGGATAGGAAAAGCACTGACTTGGTCTGATCAAAGTGGCTTCGGATGACACAGAGTTGCACAAAAACAAACTGTCTCTGTGTAAAGAAAGCCAAGGCATCTGCATTTCTGGGTGGCCCCTTAGTGGCTGGTTGCAGTATGGCGTAAAAGAACTGCACTATTTTTCTTTAAAGCACCATAAAAGGCCCCGAAACCAGATGAACAGCTGGTGGATTGGTGTACAGTCAATTTAATAAAAAGCAAGAAGTGTGTATTTATCTATTTCCAGGATAGGAGCAACAGATGGTACCACAGCAGCAGCATCTCCAGCTGAGAGTAGAGGAATCTCAACAGCGCCCTCCGGCTGAGGACCTCAGCGTGGCAGTCGACCAGCGTGCAGGTGCGGTCGTGGAGGTTCTCTGAGTTGAGACTCTTGGTCCCAGTGGCCAGGGAGACGACCCGGGCTGACCTGAGGTCAAACCCTGGGGAAGACAGACAGGGCGAGAAGGGTGAGACACTGACTGCGGGAGAGGTGGCCCTGCCATCACAGGCGCTTTGTCAGGCGGAGACGCCCTGATGAAAAGTGCATGAGGGAGGAACCGCTGTGACGCCTCAGACTCCGGCTGCTGGGCTGCAATCTGGCCTCATCCAACTTTCACACTGAGGCTCCACATCTGCAGGGTGATGTGCGGTCAGTCATTTAGCTCTCGACTGAAAATGTGTGTGCGTGTGTGTGTGCGCGCACGCCTCACCTGTCGTCATCACAATCCCAGCCAGAGCCTTGTGACGACCAGTGGCCAGCTCTGTGAACTTCTCCCTCGCCAGGCGGAAAACAAGCTCGGCAAAGAACTGCAGGGAGGAAGAAAAGGTAGAAATGCCCACTGACCAATCACAGCTCAGCGCCAGAAAAGGTCGAAGTTGAAATCTACACCGTTGGCATCACCACCATCATCTCAGACTGGCTTTAGTGGGACCAGGCTGGACGTGTTTTTGCGAGGTTAGCAGGAGCAAATTATTAATAATATGAACTCAATGTTGTGCAAGCGCAGCAAACCTAGTTAGCTGCCCAGTGAATCGTAATCTGCCAGATGGCCTCACGGTTCCATCAGATCAGAGAGTCAAACAGCCTCCTGCCACCCAACTGTCACCCTGCTCCTTCCTCAGACAAACACTCTGTAGGGAGTGGAGCTTGCAACGCTAGATGATCATGTGTGTAGGGTCATGCAGGGTCTAAGCCTCTGCAGCTTGTGGGTCATTAAATTGCTCGTGCTGTTTTCAGCGTCCTCACTGTCATCATCATGTCTCCCCTCAGGCTGCGATCCAGAGCCCAGCCGTCTGTCTCAACACTTTTCTGCGAGACAGACGCAATTTGCTCTGTTGCTAAGTTGTTCGGAAGCTCCAGGCAACAAATCTGGACTCCCGCGACTCCCCTTATAACACGACTTGCTGAATCCACTGCAGTCGGCGCAGCTTGGTACTGGACCTTCTTCCAGCAGACCTGTTCCATCACTGTACCTTAAGTGACAGTGGCAGGTCAATCAAGGCATGCTGGGATATCTGCTGGACCGCTGGTTGGTTATAAAAATGGAGTGGTGGTGGAGGTGTAGGACTTGATAGCCCAGTGGAGTTTCTCCACATGGGTTCAAATCTCACTGATGCTTCGCAGTGGAGCGAAAGCTCCAGAACTCTCGCCAAGAATGGAGAACGTTCAGCTTCTCCACAGTGAAGTTTCCAGTCTTCCAAGATTCTCGCTGAGATCTTGACCTACATTAAAACCTGCTGATATGAGCTGCCCAGCTTAGGGAAATATCCAACTGATCACGTTAGCCTTTTTAAATGCTAACCGTGTTGTCGTCGATATAGTGTGCATTGCGTTAGTAGGTTTGCTTGATTGTTAGTCACTTTTGTGTTGTTGTATGTCAGTCCTGTCGCTGAACAGCATGAGAGCTGCACACATGGCATTGTAATGACGTGTTGGCAGATGGGATGACAACCAGTGTCAGTCATTATAGAGGAGATAGTTGCTGTCCGTCTACTCTTTCATTACAAACCCTGCTTTTTCAGATGCGCGCGCACACACACACACACACACACACACACACACACACACACACACACACACACCTGAACAACTCACTTGAGGTAGCTGTTTCTCCGAGCCGCTTCCCCATGGGCTTAGGACCTCCCTCCTTGGCGCTGGGCCCAGGCTGCAGAGGGATCGCAGAGCAGCGGCGGCGGCCTTCTCCCTGGCTGACCTCTTGCTGTGACCGCAGCCTTCGAACACCTTCCCCTCCACCCTCACCACCATCACAAAACTCCTGACAGGCCGCCCGTGGAGCCTCTCTGTCAGGCAGGTGTACCTGAGTCCCGGCCAAAGGTGGTTGAGAAGCACTGCTGGGCTGATAGGCGTTAGCTGAGAGGAGCTCAACGCTGGTCTCTTTGGATTCGTTGACGATGTCCAGCTGGACGGTTTGACATCCTTGGCCGCGGTGCCTTGCAGTAGATCGCAGTTTTCCTGCAGCAGCAGCTGAGGCCCAGCAGGGGGTCCGGCGACGATGCCAAGGACGTCCGCTGTGAAGTCGGCTGGAGTGCTGGAGGATTCCCCTAACGTGCCCTGAGCCTGTGAGGCGTTGGGGAACTGGACAAAGGAGCGGAGGGCCGACTCCGCTGCCCTCAGCTTGGCCCGCTTTACAGTGGGGCCACGGCCCTCAAAGCGACAGCCGTCGACCTCCACGGCCACGGAGAAGAGGGGGGCATGCAGTGGGCCGCCGCTCGCCCTCGGCTCGTAGCGCAGGCCGGGCCGCAGCTCGTTAAGGTGCACCAGGGCGTTTTTCTGTCTGACGGCCCAGGAGGCTCTGTCATAGGGCAGCTTCCTCCTACTTCCCAGACCTCTCTGCTCTCTGTTGGTGTAGAGATCTGTGGAACAAGTTGGTGGCTGATCCTTCTGAAAGAGGTCACCGTTGTCAGCCTGGTATTCCAAAGTGCCTATTGGGGAAAAAGAGTTTAATTCCAGAAGAAGTATTTGGTTTTAAGAGTGGAGAGACATTTGGACATCTTTTCCAAACACAGCTTTTTCTTTTTGCAACAGTGTGCTGTGACAAATAGGGTATGTGGGGTAGATGTAACACTGCAGCTGGCCACCAGGGACAATGTGGAACGTAACATAGCTGATATCTGAAATACCAGTAATGACCACATCATCTGCAAAAAGCAGAGACACAATCATGTGGTTCCCAAACCAGAATCCCTCTGGCCCCTGGCTGCGCCTAGAAATTCTGTCCATGAAATAATGAACAGAACTGGTGACAAAGGGCAGCCCTTTCGGAGTCCAACATGCACTGGGAACAAGTCTGACTTACTGCCGGCAATGCGAACCAGACTCCTGCTCCAATCGTACAGGGACCGAACGGTCCTTAACAGAGGGCCCTGGACCCCATACTCCTGGAGCACCTCCCACAAGACGTGTTAACACGGTTGAACGCCTTCTCCAGATCCACAAAGTACATGTGGACTGGTTGGGCGAACTCCCATGAACCCTCGAGCACCCGGAAGAGAGTTTGGAGCTGGTCCAGTGTTCTGCGACCCAGACAGAACCCGCATTGTTCCTCCTGGATCCGAGGTTCGATTATTGGCCGTATCCTCCTCTCCAGCACCCTAGAGTAGACTTTACCGGGGAGTTTGGGCAGTGTGATCCCCTTATAATTAGAGCACACCCTCCGGTCCCCCTTCTTGAAAAGAGGAACCACCACCCCGGCATGCCAGTCCAGAGGCACTGTCCCCAACCGCCAAGCGATGTTACAGAGACGTGTCAGCCATGACAGTCCCTGCACATCCAGAGACATGAGGTATTCGGGGCGGATCACCGAGCACCTGATCACCAAGCAGCTTTCTGACCACCTCGGTGACTTCAGCTTGAGTAATGGACGAGTCCTCCCCGAGTCCCAGCTTCATCAGCGGAAGATGTGATGGCGAGATTAAGGAGATCCTTGAAGTATTTTTTCCACCGCCACTCAACATCCCTAGTCAAAGTCAACAGCTACCCACCGGCACGATAAACAGTGTTGGTGGAGCACTGCTTCCCCCTCCTGAAGAGCCGGACGGTTTGCCAGAACTTCTTCAACGCCGACCGATAGTCCTGGCCTTCTGTCCGGAAGAGTCTCAAGGTTTGTTCGACGTGCTTGACATTCTGTAGCAGCTGGTGAAGCACTGATTTCTTGTGTCAAGCTGGAAAACACTGATGCTCTCTGACCATCACAGTTTCAGGTTTGCAACAAAATTATTGAATAAATTTTCCAGTATCGGCTGGTTCTGGTTCTGAGTCTCTGTTCCAGGATGCTGTCAGCTGTGATGGCCGAGTAGTGAAGATGCTTGGCTTAAAATCTACTGGTGTTTCCACAAGCTGGCCGGGATCCTGCTCACAAGATGTCTGCACAGCTTCCTTTGTGGCCCGGAAGGAGCTCCAGACAACACAACTAGGCTGCTGAACACAGACTGTTGGGTGTCCACCAGTTGGAAGAGAGCGATTGGATGATGAACTGGCGTGCAGGTTAGAGTCACAGCCAGACGAAGACAGCAGCAGCAGCAGCAATGATTAACAGCTGTGATGTTCAACTCCTCATGACAGTGTCTGCTGGTCAACTTTCACCCCATCAGCATCAAGCGTTGCCCTCCCTTTGGTTTGGAGTCAAAATAGAAAGTTTTTTCCGATCATCTTCCAGGCTTTTCGAAGCCCCTCCCGTCCCAGTGGTCTTTCCATGGGCTCTTTCCCAAATGGACATGTGAAATAACTCTGGTGGGTTTGGCAAAGATTTTATTGTAAGGTGGACAGACGCTAAGAAGCAGTAAAATCATGATAGGACTTGTATCTTTAATGCATATTGGTGGTCAGATGTTCAGTCTCACTACTCAGGCTGCTGAGCTGCAGAAGTAATGAAGCCCCACCCATTGCCGGCTTCAGCTGCAGGATCCGCCCACGGAGCATCTCGACAATTGGGTTAAACAGGACCCACAAAGCATATTGCTAATGTTTCTGAGGAGTGCCGCGGATTCTGAATCAATCAGTGAAATTACTGCAGAGTGGAACTGCACAAGCACCAGGAAGCATCGTTTATCCAAAAAGCATTCAATCCACCGACAAAACAATGAAAAAGGGCAGCAGCTGTTTGTTCCGTGTCAGCGCAACATAATCCACACTGAGAGCTGCACCGGCAAATGTTTTTTTTCTTCTACCATTTCATGGCCAACAAATGGCAGTTTGTTGATTTGACTGAGTTGAAGAGCAGATGGGGATTTTACACTGGCAAGAGTCAGCAACAGCTTCATCAAATTGTCTGCGCACATACCAGGAGAAAGTGACTCCATGTGTTTGACTTCTGTGGTTGTCAGCCCAAAACCCAGCAAAGCTGTTGAAATAACTGTTTCCTCTCAAACAAGCAAATCCAAATTACATGGTTGTTACATTATGGCGGCAGTTTAACCAAGTAGGTGACCTCTAGTGGCCCGGTGCGGAAGGACAGACAACATAGGTGCACCTTGCTGCTCTAGTTGCAATCTCAACACAGGTGATATGTTTTTTGTTTCGTCGTCAGCCAGCAAAGACAGTCTTCCATTCAATGCAACACAGAAAAGGCCAGTGGGTCATTAATGAGAGTGGGATCAGATCAGCGCACTTTAAATAACTGCCGGCTTTAATACAAAAGCCACGGTGGGGTAATCTGCTGCATTTAGCGGGGATTAGCATCCAGAGAACAATGCCTGTTTAATCCTAAAAGGCTCATCTGTTGCTGCGACGACTGTAATTATGATTACAGCGATGAGACGTTTGATTGACACGCAGCTGTGTGTGTGTGTGTGTGTGTGTGTGTGTGTGTGCAGCCAGTGGATCACAGAGTTTCTCAGGTCTTTCTGACTTTTGGCACATCAGTTGAGTTTCAGTACTCAGCCGCCCCACAACCGAATTTTACTTTCAATAAAATTGAGCCAAACCACAAATCCAGGAAGAAAATCAGAGAACCTGCAGCTGGCAACAGTTTTGCAGAATAAAAATCATACAGATGGACTAATAAACAGAAATGCATTCAGTGTTTTTTGTTGTTTTCATTTGTTGCTGTAAATTTTTGGGGTAAAAATCCTATAAACACTGTTGTTTATATATTTCGTTCGGTATTGTATTTGATAATTCTTGTTTCAATGTTTTTGTAGTTTTGCCCACACTATGCCATATAATCCTCCACAACCACCAACCACTCTCAGACATCACAGCATGATTTGTTCACACCTGATCTAGATGGTTTAAAAGGTGCATCAGCTAAATTGATGTAATGTGATGTAAGGTGGTGCCGTTAATCCCAGTCTCACAGCAAACGCCACATCAGAGCTGTTTCAGTCCACAATAATGTGCACAGGGCTATACAATTGTGATGTTTCAGCATGTCAAAATTTTAATCAAACTCAACCTGACTGCACGTGCTGGTCTCACCTGTGTTGCTGCACCTCCTCCGTCTCCTTCTTCTCCTCCTCTTGGACGTCCCTTTTACATCACTGTCTGATTCTTCCATGTTTCAGCAAGAATGAAAGTTCAACATGCATCAAAAAAGAAACACATTCCTCTTTTCAAACCTTTCCACTGGTTTTGTCCTGCACCGCCTGCTCTGGTCTGACTGTGAAGCAGAGTGCTGAGGGGAGAGTGAGAGCAGCTTTCAACCTCCTCCCTCCCGGCTGTGACATCACCAGCGACACATCCACGGTGACAATTACATCCTGCTAAGTCAACCTACATCAGCTTCATCCACAGAGTCATAGCCCACCTCCTTTACAAACTTCACTGTTTAAAGCTGAATGAACAAAACACAATATCCACAGCAGAATGACCTGGACACTAAAATATAAAGAGAATCAGTTCCTGAAACTTTCAAAGCATTACTCAGTTTTACAGCTCTGCTGTGGAGATGATATAAAGCTGCCTACATCAGTTGGCTGCAGCAGATATCACTTTAGCTGTTCCCTCCAGGGGCGCTACACAAATTGATTGAAATGTACAGTTTGGCAAAGGCTTTTACCAATTGACTATAAAAAGATGGACGGAGCTTGAAAAAGGAGGACAACTTGAAAGTACCAAGAACCCTGCATTTTATGGTTTGAGCAGCAGGGACTGTCAAAGTTGGTTACTCAAATGTTACAAATGACTGGCTGTCAATACAGAAAGGAGCACTGAATTCAAACAGTTACTAACTGGTGAAATTATTTTTGTTTGTGTAAACCGCAAGTAAAAAAAAATCAGCCAAGAGCCTCTAATGTCCAGTATGGCTGATCGCTCAAATTTTGAGTAAAAGTAGCATAAATTTGTGGGTTTGGCTACAGTTTAGCAGCCAACTAGTTGGCTTACCAGTGGGTTGGGCAGGTTTTAGGGGTACATGCTGCACTCAAGCTCCAATCACTGATCACCTCAGGCACCACCCACACATCCAAAATTGGAAACTTCAGATTTCCAAAATCGAAAAAAGCTCACGCACACTGCTCGACTCTCTTCCTTTGGTTTTTATTGCAACGTTTCGGTCAGAAGACCTTCATCAGGCATCACATATGGCATCCAAGCATACATAACCCTATATATAGGCGTGTGGTATATGCAGGTAGCCAATCAGAGGGCTTGAAGGCTCAACATGGTTGATGGTTCTCACCTGTTAGGTGAAAAGACAATATTAAATACACCCATAGCAAATCAAACATCCAATATTTTTTAAGCTTTCATAAAAAGAAAGGGTTTTAAGAAAGATGATGATTTGTAAAAAAAAACCTGGACCTAATCAGTAATGTTATGTTATGTATGCTTGGATGCCATATGTGATGCCTGATGAAGGTCTTCTGACCGAAACGTTGCAATAAAAACCAAAGGAAGAGATTCGAGCAGTGTGAGCTTTTTTTCGATGTTGGTCCTTCTCCGACGCACCTCTCTTTTTGGGAGTCCTGAGAATTCTTTTGGAATTTGGAAAACTTCAGATTTCAAAATGGACCAGAACCTTAAGATGACTCAGGACAATGAAACCAACCTCCAGGCTTCAGACAATGACTATAACCGTCTTTATGTACAGTTAAGGATTCAACCTCAAACAGCCCTTGCCTTCATCTGAGCCTCAGGACTGGCACAAGAAGGAGACTCAAGGACACCCCCTTGAGGCTGTATTTTTTTTTTTTTTTGTATGACTTGCAAACAATCGAACTCTGGACACCTCAACACCAGTACTGGTCATAAAACCCTCCCCTTCCCGAGAGAAACAAAACTAACAAAGTGTTTGGAAAATATCGGAACTTTAAAAAAAAAATAAAGGAACATAAAGGAACAACATTCAGTCACATACTACTGACACATTGACTCTTAAAATTAGTATATTTATTGAATACGAGAAGGAATCAAGATGAATTGTTAGTTTTGACCTGGTTGATGAACTTTAAATGGGTTATTGTGTGGTTTGACTTGAATGACATGAACCATCACTATGGGAAGTGGATGAATTATGTATAGGTCTATGTGATTGTACATATGTGCATTCTTATTATATCTTACACACACACACACACACACACACACACACACACACACACACACACACACACACACACACACACACACACACACACAACCATGTTAAATTGGAGGAAAGGGAGTAGAGCTAGAAAAGCCCTTGAACCTTTCTCTGCTCCTGCACATGTTCAAAATAAACTAAATCTATCGAGAAAAAAAACCAAACCGAAATGGCTTCTGGGAGCCCTGTTCTACACAGGCCAATATCAAAGAAGGCAGTTATACTCTGATGCGCTTATTCAAAGAGCAAACATCATCTCCCAGAGTCCTTTGCGTGGAGTCGTCTCTCACCGTTCTGCCCACCTAACTTCCGGTTGAAGAGGACAGGAAACGGTAGAAACAAGTGCGTCCGCTCAGGGCAGGAACCTGCCCGGTGGGATCTCCGCAGGGTTGACTCACGGGCTCCAACAGCTTCAGGCAGCGACTTTTAAAAGGTAACATTGACTCTGTCTGTCCTTACGAACCGCTCCGAACACGCACCTTACAGGCTAGCTGGCTAGCTGCTAGCCGCGGCTGATCGATGTGTTGGCATCCTGCCCGCTACCGGGAGCTGTTTGTTCGCTGATCAGCTGATGTCATTTATCGGCTCGAAGACGCGGTGCTCAGCCTCCTGTGCCGCTGCCCGCCGCCGCTCTCCGCCTCCTCAGTCCGCCGTTCGGCAGCTGACAGCGGCGCGGCTTCCCGCTGCGGTCCGTCAACAGGTTTCCCTTCTCATTGCCTTTCTCCGCTGCAGAGCAACGATGGGCAGCTCGCTGCTCTGATCACGAATACATTGTTTACAGGGTGAAACTGAGCTGTGGGGATGCAGTGGGGGGGCAGCAGCAGCAGCAGCAGCAGCAGCAGCAGCAGCAGCAGCAGCAGCAGCAGCAGCAGCAGCAGCAGCAGCAGAGGGTCTCTCGCTCTCTGTCTGAACTTTATAACCGGAACCTGGTTTTGCTGCATTCTTGCTGCGGTCTAACAAGTTCCGGACCTGTATCTTCAGATGTTTGTGAGCTCAGAGTGATAAGGCGTTTGTATTAATGAATGTCAATCAAGTGGATCGTTCAGCTTTTGCTATGACACGTCTGTCACTTGTTCAAAACGAGTCAAACGCGAGCTGGTTCAAAGCGCTGAGACCAGGATTCACTTGATCTGCTCGATCAGCTGGAGTGTCAGTGGGTCTACACACACACACACAGAATTTGCACAATTTGTCAACCCCTTTCTTTCCTCTGAGGCCCTTTTTTTTCAGACGTGCGTGTGTCGCAGCAGTTATAATCACTACAGCAGCAGAAGTGGTTTCACTTCCTGAACTCCGGCACTATAAACCAGTTATGTTGGTTGCAGGGAAAGGTCACGGTGTCAGTGTCGTGTGACGTTACTTCTAAAATACTTGTTTTGGAAAGAGACAGGAAGCTGTTTCAGCGGTTACATTAATGCCGTGTGTGTGTGTGTGTGTGTGTGTGTGTGTGTGTGTGTGTGTGTGTGTGTGTGTGTGTGTGTGTGTGTGTGTGATGTGACTGATGTCCACTGTCCCATAGACTTTTTGTTCTGTTCAACTATTACAGGTCTTGGGATTGACATGCAGTAATTTGTTGAAGTTGCCAGTAGGAACTCACCCTGCCGCTGTTCCTTCTCGTCCCTGCAGATGCACCTCAGACCTCTGACCGGCCGCTGCCTCCTTCTCTGATGACCTAGCGCAGTCCCACCTACTGCTCACCAGGGGGCAGATCCTAAAGCATGATGGACAGCCGCGGCAGCAGCAGCGTCGACTCGCGGCTGACCGGCAGGGGCCCGGGCTCCGTGGCCAGCCCGGCCCTGCTGACACGGGTCAGCTCGTACGAGGCTGGCGAGGAGCAGTGCATCTCAGACGTGAGGAGGACCTTCTGCCTCTTTGTCACCTTTGACCTGCTGTTCATCACCCTGCTCTGGATCATAGAACTCAATGTAAGACACATTTCCCAAATGCTCTGGGTATATTTCACATGTTGTTCCATGTTTTGTCAGAACATTGCTGCCCCTGGTGGCTGGATGAGGAACTGCCATTCCTTTTTTGTGTGTGGCAGGTGAACGGCGGCATCCAGAAGGAGCTGAAAGAAGAAGTCCTGCATTACAACTATCACTACTCCTTCTTTGACATTTTTGTAAGACGCCACAGTTCAGTAGTTGGTTTTAGAATCTTAACTGTTTTTTTATATTTTCTTTGCGTTCTCACACTCCTTTCTCCTCCGTCCTTCCCACCGTCTCCTGCAGCTGCTGGCTGTCTTCCGGTTCGCCATGCTCATCCTGGCCTATGCCGCCTGTAAGCTGCGCCACTGGTGGGTCATCGCGGTGAGTTGCTCCCACTCTATATTTCTGACATTTCATCAGCTCCGACAGTGGATCTTAGTGGTCACAAGCTTCATCTTTGCTATTAACGATCTGCTGTTGCTTTTCAGGCTTTGCTGCACAGACACAGTGACCTATTAAAACAGTTTGCACCAGAACCTGATTGTTTCAGCAGATCAAACTTGCTTTGTTTTTTCCTCATTCAGTGCAATTGTCCATAATACCAGTTTGTTTTTTGCCACCATGGTACATTGGTGGTACATAAAAGAAGGCGGCTGCGCTGTGAGAAGGTCTGATGGTTGCTCCCTCTCTGTGCTCAGGTCACCACAGCAGTCAGCTGTGCCTTCCTCATCGCCAAAGTCATTTTCTCACAGGTGGGACACGACACACACTCTGCTTCGACGCGTCCCAGCCTCTCAGGTGACATGAAACACCAGTTACCTTATGGCTGTGTGTGTGTGTGTGTGTGTGTAGCTGCTGTCTAAGGGAGGCGCCTTCGGTTACCTGCTGCCCATCATCTCCTTCGTGCTGGCCTGGATCGAGACGTGGCTCCTGGACTTCAAGGTTCTTCCTCAGGAGGCCGAGGACGAGAACAGTGAGTCCTCACTCTGACAGACAGTGGCGCTGACGAGTATTTAGTTTGGCCACTCGAGCAGGTGGTAGCCAAAAGATTAAGCGTCATAAGATCTTTTATATTAAGTGAAATGTATTTGTTAGTTCACTGTGGTTCACGCCTATCTTGAATGCTGGTGGTACTGTTATGTACCACCAGGGGGCATTGTTGATACTTGGCTTCCCTTTTCATGAACATACTGATCCATGATTATATGTTGCTGCACCTACTTGTACCCTTGCAGGGCTGCTGTACGCTGTGAGCGCCACTGAGCGCGCTCCTCTCATGCACCCGGGTCCTTTATCTGACGGCCAGTTCTACTCTCCGCCAGAGTCAGTTGCAGGTCAGTTCCCTATGGGAGGCAGAAGTTGTGATGTTGTTGGAAAAACCCAGCCAATCAGGGTGGAGTTTCTGACCTCCCCTTGCCTGTTTCATATTACCAGCTTAAACTAAATTTAAGATGTGAATTAGTTTGTGGGTGGAAATCTTGTTACATGAAGGTCATTTTTTCGGCCTCCTGTTGCATGGTCACTGTGTGCTCTGCTCCTCAGACTCTGATGAAGAACTGGACGATAAACACGATCCGGAGAAGGGGCTGATCCAGCGGCTCACCTAGCAGGTGCCCAGAACTTCTCCAGGAGCTCCTCTTGGCTTTCCTGGTCTGTATTTTACTTCTTCTTTTCCTTATCTGTCTTTACTCCATCTTCTCCTTCTGCCCCTCACCTGTTTCAATCTACTTCTTGTGCTTATTATTCCTTCTTTTATTTTTTCTTCATCTTTATCCCTTTTCTCTTTTTTCCTGCGTCTTTATCGTCTTCATCTTTTACTTTCTCTTCTTCTCCTTCTTGCCCTACATTTTTTCCCTTCATGTCCCTGTTCTTGTTCTCAGGACGTGGGCCTCAGAGGGATGACAGAGCTTCGCCTCCTGCTCCTAAAGGGAAATTATTGCCTTACTCGTTCTGCTACTCTGATTTTAAGTCGGCTCTCCTCGCCCCTCCTGTCTGCACGGCGGCTCTGGACCAGCAGAAGAAGGTGTTGGTCATCACCAACAATATTCTGAAGGAACTCTGAAAAGCTTAATTCATGTTATTTTGCACATTTGCGTTTGAGGATTTGCTAGAATTGCAAATCAATTTATTTGACGTTGATTTTAATGTACAGTCAGTGTCACAACCTAATTCAAAGTCTTTAGTTTTCTCTCTGCGTTGCCTTTTGTATGTTTCTTGCATCCTGTTTACTTTTTATGTTTATTTGAATGTTTTGTAAAAGGTAAGAAAGCAACCTATCCAGTGCTTCAATGAGCAGGAGCCTGGAAGCCTGCCGCAGCTTCACGGTGTAGTCCACACTCTGCAAAGCCATACTTAGTCTCTCTCGCAACATGTCCAGTTATTTCACTGTGCTGAACTGCAGCTGGTATTCACAGCACGTCTTTGTGCATGCAAGTCTTTTTATTCATCCCTCACTAGACAGACTGTCCAGCGTTAATGACATGATGAATACATGATTGTCACAGATACAATCAGGCCTCAATATTGTGTGGTTTAACTCTCTTCTTCTGTCACTATGGATTTAAAAAGGAAATGCCCTGTAATGGAAAATGAAGTTTAAACTGTAGGAATCCCTTAAAGTTTGCAGGAAGTGAAGATGTAAACACGGCTGTATGTATTAAGTTTGATAAAGTCCCTTAAAGCAATGTCTGTTGTGTATTTCTGTATGTGTAATGGACGTCGAGGGTGAATTCAATTGAAAGGAGGTTGGCTTATTGTTCCACTGTATCCACTGCACAGATCTGCTGATTTTACTCTTGACTGTAGCATAAATCAGAATGTCCATATTTTCTTCTTGTTTCTTGGATCGAGACAAAATACTGACCTGACAACAACGCAATTCCAGTTGTTTTCAGTCACCAATAATGTTATTTTTGCATCAACATGTCTCAAATTTTTACACAACTACCAGAATCTGAAACTATGACCATCAGAACAAATAGCCCATGCTGATGGAAGGCTGACTGTGGTGCAGCAGGTTAATCATAAATACAGAAGGACCTCATGTATAACATTATTAAGAATTTTGTTTTTGCCTTTACACCTATCCTTGGTACCAGTAATACCTGGACTATTGCCTCCAGACTCCCTTAGTTTCGACAATTTTCTTGGTGTCCAATTTTTTAGTTTCTTCCAATAACAATGGTTTTGGTATTTTTTTCTGACTAAAACTGTATGCTTATTTTCTTCGGTCCTGTTTACATTGCTTTCTTTATTCTTTTTTATTTCGGTCTTTAGAGGACTTCAATCTGCACGAAACCTTTTTCTTTTCAATTGGTCGTGGTGCATTTTTTTTGTTGTCCAGGAGATGGCAATGTTTACCAGGCCATTCAGGGGGCGTTCACCAGGGGCAGCACTCCGTGAACCTGGCCAACAATTCCCATTAGGTCCCGGGTTTTTCACTTCCGTGGTGACCTTAGTCAGGTGATAACTTTGCCTCCTCGTTATTTTGCTGTCGGTGAACCATGCTTCTGCGAGTTGCCTCGAGTCACCCAGTGACGGTACGGTTTAAAACCTTTTCTGTTGTAGTGAATGTGTGCTGCCCCTCTCTTTATTTTTTCCTTTAACAGTATGACAAGTCAAACTCTGCAAACAGTTTTACTTATCAATGGAAAAAGTCAGTCCGCTTAAAACATTGTGACAATTTTAATTGTTCTTTCTTTACCAACAGATAACCTGCCTCTAATGAATAATGCCAGTGAAGTGCCTCTGCATTGTGGATATCAAGGTAGGTTTCAGTCTGCTGAAAAACATCACAGCAACTGAATGATATTAAATAAAAAACCCTTCTGTAATATTCTTGAATTTTAAATTGTAAGATTTAGCAGTAATCAAAAAGAAGCTATAGTTTCATAGCTGTTTCAATTTTTGTCCGACAAATTATGATGCGGGTCTTCACGATGTAAGTGTGATGTGAGTGGGTGACCAGGAAACGGCACAAGATCCACGATAACTTTGCTAATAGAAGAAATATTTACAGAATGACTGATATTCTTTGTCACATAAATCAAATGAATCGCTAAACTGCGAAAGGCAAAATATGTAACAGGCTTTATTGAAAAATAAGATATAGTTTCTGTGCCACCATGTGAGCAGTGGTCTCCTTCCGGCCTCTCATTAAAATGCTGTCGCTGCGCCAGCTGATGGTCTCATTAAAGACGTTGCTTGGTAGACGGGTCGCCAAAATCGATACAGAAGTGGCATTTTTCAGCTAACACAGACATAATGTAACAACATGAGAGTGTGTCTCGGGGGAGCCAATAACACTGTCACTGCAGTTATTGTTCCAGGCAGTCAAACAGTAGCTTTGAATGTCCATGTGAAGGTGCTGGTGTTCAACATAATTCCGCTCTATCTCCTTGAGCTGACTGCTGCAGCAGCAGCAAACTAAGCCTGGGGCACATCCTGCATGCAAACACACTCCTTGAGCCCAGGATTTACACACTTGTTTTCTTTAACCTGACACAGCACACGCACACATACACTCATTTATTTATTCGTTCGTTCATTCATTTAAGAAAAACAGCAACATCTAAATACATTGAAAATCAATGCACCTGCTTTTCCATGGCAATTTTATGGATGGAGAGAGAGAGAGAAAAGAAATCCTGTCACAAATTTCATATCTGCGTCTCCAGTTATGTTAAATGTGTCAATGCAGCTGTCTTGATGAGGGCACAGGTGAGTTCAGCCACTCCAAACACTCAGGGGCTCCATTACAGATAAAAAGCCATACAGGCGGCACACTCATGAATCAAGCTGTGTGCATGTCAAATAGTCAGGGGCAACAGCGATCTGATTTACGTATGGATATATGATTCCAGAAAGGTCAATCTGTGACTCAGGGGCTGTGGTGTGAAATTCTAAACAACACAGATGCACATTGGCTGTAGATGCTTTCTAAGGTCTCACACTCTCACAGCTGGCACTGACATTCTCAGTAGAACCCTCTGAATAACAGAGAAATCATTAAATAAATAAAAGTATACAATATTTATAAACATTTACAGCAACTGTGGGCAAATTGATTATCCAATCATTATAGTTATGGTTTAACATCAGGAGCAATGCTTGACAAGCTCATGATCTTATCTTCCTCAGCACCAACGATTGTAGAAGAGTCTCAAATTGTTCCAGAACACCATAAAACGTACCTTCACTTTAGAATGCCCTGCAAAAGTGTTTTTTTTGATAATACGTGCGGTTGAAACTTCTGTTGTTGTGTCACATTGTTAATTTAGATGTTGTCGATTCAATACGACTCTAGTGTGTAAAGGTTTTTGTTGTTGTGGGTCTCTTTTAGATTCACTCTGACTTCCTGTCATTCATGTACTCACCCCACCTGCCAACTGCAACTGTGCCCACCTGTTGTAGCTCAACGTGCTGCTTGCACAAACGCCACACCTCAATAACCAATCAGCTATAGTACATAACAGTATCTTTTGCTTGGAGACTTTTTATTCAACACCTGTTGCTGATTCTGGGCCTTTGATCTATCCTGTTTAATCAGCCCCAGGACTCTGTCATCAGTCAGATGAACTGATTTAGTTTAGGCAAATGTGACAGTCATGCCGTCTTAAACATAAAAAAGCAGGTCACTCTCATTTCCCGATTGCAGCTTCTTAATTGTTAGTTTTTTTTTAATCTATAAGTAATTGGATGGTGTCAGTCCACCTGTGCTGCATTGCATACAACTTGAGGAGCTTCCTGACGTCAGTGTGTTAATACAGTAGAAGCAGCTGCAGCTTTGCATCGATCTGCCTTAAGGGCTGAGGAGACGTCCTGTTGTGTTGCTCTTGCTGCTACGTCAAATAACACTTCATCAGAGGAATTTGGTAACAGTGGGAAATGATCCTCAATGTAACCTGCAAGTATTTCTGTCTGAAGGTTCCTGTGTTTACATTCGTCCATTCACGTAAACACCCTCCTACTCCTTCCTGCTTCTTCACTTTTCTTCAACACTTTCTTGTTCAGTCATTATTTTATACTTTTTTTCTTTCCTCCCTTCATCTTTTCACCCGTTTCCTCTCCTCCCTCACTGTTTCTGATTAAACTTGCTGGTGCATTAATAAAGTGCAGCTCCCCCATCCCGCCCTCCTCCAGTGGGATTAGGCAGAGCACTAATTCCATCTCCAGTCCTGGAAGCTTTGAAGTTGACTGCCAGGGAAACCGCCAGCTCCTTCATTCCCCCAACCCCACCCTATCCCTTTTTCACATTTGCATAATCCCACCACTGCACTCATATATGCTCATCAGAGTGGAGGATGAGCTAATATGCTGGATAGAGCTGCACACTGGCATTAAAAATAATCTAGTCTCCTCTGGTAGCATCGTTTTCTTCTTCATCACCTTGAGGGATCAATGAAATCACTCTGGTTATCGCCGCCAGAATATCATCGCTGCCACGACCTACTTACTCATCACTTTGGGTTAGATTTTTTTTTCCCCGTCCCGTTCTTATCGTAATTAGCAATTAGCATGTGCAAATGCTAATTTCAGCTCATCGGCAGCGGGGCTGATTGTATTTGGGTTGCGTTATCTGCTCGGGCAGCGCCGTGCGGGTAATTCTCTCAGCCGCAGAAATCCGAGGAGGGTCTGACGCTCACAGACAACACAGCAAAACTGATGTGTGAATATTGAGTAGCTGTTAACGTATGAAAAATCATGTTAGGGTGAGAAAAAAAACATCCTGCCATGGGAGGAAATTATAAGAATCAAGGCTTCTTTTTAAAAAAGGGGGGGAAAGCCTCGATGTCTTTTTTTTCAAATCCATGACTCAGCAATGGTCAGCCAGAGTGACTCTAATCAAGAGACAGCAAGCACAACATATTAGGTTTCAGAACGGCTTATGATAGCTGAATCCATATTATGCAAAAGATGAATACCAAGCGCCGGCCTGATGTGAATGGTAATCGACGGAGAAACAGTCTTTTGCGTTGGACCACAGCACTGTGTGGCTCCTCTTCCCTCTGTAAGTCTTTCTGTCTACAGAATCAGCGCATGACAATGCGTATGTGGCTTGATCGCCAGAGACTGCTGGAGCGTGACGGGCTGCAAAAATGATGTGGTCTCGTCCACAACAGCATCCATCCCTCTTCTGTTGAGACCTCAGTTTGATTCGTTTGCACTCGAATGTGGAAAACAAACCTGGATCAAGGATCAATAACTGAATTATGTATTAGAAGGAAAAACGCTGAAACACTGGAAAACTAATAAAAGACCTGGATAACAACCAACTGATTGACAGGATGGTGAAGAGTGGAGGGTGTTTTCGACACTTAATTTTCCTGGCTGCGGGAAATTTGGATTCACAGCCAGGTTGATAGCACCAGTATACAGGGTTCAGGTGGCAGATGGTGTAGTAAATATTATGTTAAGCAGGGAGAAACACAGATGCCAGCATTTTGTAGAACCCACAAAAGCATAGATTGAATCAAAATATCTGACAGCATGTTCTCCATGCTGTTTGATTCCATTTGATGATGATACAACTGTCCCCGTCATTGTATGAGACCGTCAGATGCTTGCTTTTTTGTTCCAAATACAGGCTCGCATGCAGCATATAAAAGTGCCAGCTGGTCTTCTAGTCAGAATTCTTGTTTTGTTTGTCACTGCCTTCCTCTAACCTTTCCACACTTGTGGTTGTAGCTTGAGGTTCTGTTGCACAATCCAGGTTACAGTGGGGAGTGTTTATGTGTCCCTCAAGCGCTGCTTCATTTCTGTGGCAGAAAGAAAATGGGAAAACATGTCCCCTTTGAGATGTGTTCTTTTGATTCCCTAGAGGAAAATGTTTGGCTATTGTTTTTTTGTGGAGCTTTTTTTGGTTGTGTTGGAGAGACAGAGAGAGAGAGAGAGGGAGAGAGAGAGAGAAAGAGAGGGAGAGAGAGAGAGAGAGATAGAGAGAGAGTGTAGACTGTATGTAGAAAAATAACAAGAACAGCAACATTTCATATTACAACGCAGCAAAAACACCAGAAACTCAAAAATTGGAGGGAGCTGTTTTTAGTCGATAACAGGGAATCTAAGGGATCGCTGCCGTTCCTAATGTCATTGAAATACACTGTGCACACCTCAGGGGAAGAGATCTGAAGGAGTACACTGTTGGTAGCGGGTATCTCTTCTAGCTCTGTTGGTGTGTCCACACACCCTCCACGCACCCTCCACACACCATCCACACACCATCCACGCCTCCTGGGTGCGTCTCCGCGTACGTGATGGAGCCTCCTACTTCAATCTTCCGACTCGTAACCCTCATCAAAATACAAATTAGCCCTGAGCTCGCGTTCCCGTCCTCGCATAACTGCGTCGCCGCCGCGGCTTTAAGCCGAGCGTCTGAAAAGAAGATGCTGACAGAGATTAATATGTTTGCAGAGGAGATGTGGATAAATGAAATTTGTCCTCTGGTTACAACGCTTCCCTGGCATCTGTGTCACACTATTCATCTGATTAATGCGTCCTGCGTTCCCACCGGGCGCCGCAAGTCTTGTTGATGTTGATGAGCTCAGTAAAAGGGCACAACACAGCGAAAAGGCAGCGGCGCTGATGTTTCTGGGTTTGCCAGCAGTCAACGTGTAATATTTTCTCAGTGGTTCTCATCACTGATTTTCGAACCCTGTGTTCTCTGCTGAGCTATGGGTCAACACCGAATGCCAAACAATGGCACAACAGGCAACAAATCGTAGATAGAAAAAAAAGAAAAAGAAAAGTGAAAACCATGTGCGCTTCTGTACGCTGGCTCTCTGTGTGTGTTGCAAACACAGAGCAAATATTAGCGACGACATCATGGCAAACAGAGTCAACAGAGAGACGCCATCAGACACGTCTGTGCAAACGCAAAAAATGTTTACAATAGATGTGCAAAGACAACAGGAAAAAGGGGAAAACAGCCACACGACTTTGAACATTTTAGTGGTTGAAGCTAAGGAGTTAGCTGTTGGAGGATAAGCTGCCGCTGGTGTAAATGAAGATCATTAAATGACAACTTTCACAGGAAGCCAAATCTATATTTAAACGTTTGTGTGTCTCAGCACGATTTATTTGATTCGTTACACAAGCACTTTCTGTTTGTGTGGAGTCTGCACGTTCTCTCTGTGTCTGTGTGGCATCTCTCCAGGTACTCTGGCTGTCCCGCAGTTCAATAAAACACAAACTCTTTAGGCAAATTGGGAACACTAAACTGTAAAGCCATCCACACTCACTCCGAGTGTGAGCGTGGCTGTTTGTCTCTTTAAGTGGCCCTGTGATGACTTTTCCTGGGTGTAACTCCACCCTCTGAGACAGCTAAATAAGCTGGGAGAGGCTCGTGTCTTTCAAGTGTCTTTCCAAATTAGAAAAAAAATAGAATTATAGAACTTTGTGCCATCCCTACATGGCAAAAAGTTCTCAGAAAGCACCTGAAAATGTCACAAAATATCTACGGCTGTGTGTTTCATCTCACTTGATAGCCAGGTCCGGTGCAGCGCCATCCTTCCTGCACTCTCTGCGAAAACCAGAACCCACTTTGTTTGATTCTCCACCAAAGACGGCGTCAGTCCTGGCGGGATTTGCTGCCAACAGCAGCATGGTTAGCCCCCCGCTCTGAACCCTGTCTGTTAACGTGACACCAGATGTCGCACAGGTTGCCTATGGAGCCCTCTTTTCATGCAGAATCACAGCCTTTTCAAAGGACCTCAGAAAAGATAAGCACCAGCCCCGCCAACCTGACCACGGGAATACAAATGCCTCCTTTTTAGCATCGGGAGGTGAAAAGAGACAGATAACACAGGAAATGTGTCGGGGAGAAGAAATGGCGTGCTGAGGAAAGGTGAGCGGCCGACCAGAGGAGCTGTGTGTGCAGGATGTGGCCCGGCTTCTTCGACAAACGGACCAGCTGAATTTTGCTCTTTTTTGATATGTTAAAATGTCTGTCTTTGTACGTTATCTGCAGTGTGTATGTACGAAATGTAGAGAAGTCCCTTTATGAAGCGTGAAGTGTCTCATTTTTATCGGGAGAACCTGCAATGACTCTGACTCTGCTGTCACTGCCGTTCATTTGTTTTTTGTGACCACACCCCTGGGTCCAACAGAACATCAGTTTTAGCAGGAGGCTGTAAACAGAGGGCTTCCTGGAGACCCAGAAAGTATTTATTTAATTTTGACATATTTTACTGAGATCGAACAAAAAAGGTCCGGTCGAAGATTAAGAAGAAAGTAAAGACTGGGAATGTCAAACGGGGCAGCAGCCATCAAGACAGACATTGAACTTGTGCAACAATGTGAAGTTGTGTTAAATGCTTTCCAGAACTTAGCGCGTCGCTGTGATAGTGAGAACAGCTTTCTTAGATTTCCTCTCTCATATGTTCACTTGCCCGTCCTCACAATGCATATTAAATCACAGGGGTGAATAATGAAGCCCATCTCACATAAATTACAGAGACACGGTCAAATTCCCCTCAGGTTCCGTCCGCATGAATATGAAAGCAAACTCGGCAAGGTTACAGTGAGAGAGATGGAGACGAGTGTGGATGAAAAAACAGTAAGAAAGGAACGTGAAGAATGAAGGACAAAGACGGAGCAGATAAAGAGCCACGCTGCCGGCAAGAAGGGAAGGAGAGTCTGTACACGTTCACGCCAGCCGTCGTCGTGAAATCGTTTTCGCTTCAAACAACAACCAAAAAAAAATGTCCAGAGACTGAGGCGATCACACTGTCACTGCTGTGACCACAGGCCTTTTTTTCTGTACAGCTGTTAATTTTGTAACTTCAAGTGCGTGCTTCCAGTTTGACCTGTTGTGAATTGTTCAAAAACTGCTGGGATGCAGGTTGGCAGTAGTGACATCTTGTTGTGAGATGTAATAATTGAAATAACCTGGAGAGTGTATTGAACAGTAGGTTGATAACAGATGCAGATGATTTGGCATTTAAATCTTTATATTCCTCTTCAAACATCGTGGGTTCGCAGTGGTGGTTACCAGAGCACCTGGTTGAGTTAAGTCTGTAAGGTTCTCAGGTCTCATCCGAGATCGGATTGGCTGTTGCAACTAACTGAGGTCCGTTCGCTGACAGTGGACAGGAGCCTGTAATGTCGATTCGGTTGGCCTCAGGCAGATTTCATAGAACCTGGCAACACAAGCTGGCTGACATATGGAGGCAACGCGACTAAGTGAATATTGTGTGTTGTGAAAACAACAGACTATGGAATAGCGTTGTCTATTATCATATTTCTGGCAAAGGGTGCTTTTCTAAGTATGGTTAGGCCAGCAGAGAAAGCCTTGCTGTCCCTGACGGCCTGCCACTGGTAAATAATTTATTGAATTGAAAACTTCAGTCTGCTGTTTTATATCATGTTAGTGTCTCCCAGAAGCCCCAACTCCAAATTATGAGCGCCCCTGCCCGAACTGTTCGTTTGGACTTCCTGAAAATGATTCAATCAGACACTTTGCACGATGGATCTGCATGATGCCAGACTTGAAAATACACCTACACGGAATTCTCACGCTGTCGTACATTTCTACTTTAAAACTTGCAACCACTTTGCAAAAACCACCTGCTCAAAGCAGCCGAACTGGCATTTAATCTCTAAAAATCTTCAAAACTCCCCTGACATTGGCACGAAAACAGGCCAGAGTCATATCGCTACGTTTTAACTGATGTCAGCGCCCCCCTTATGCTAAGACTCCCAGAGGGAGAGGGTGAAGAAGCGGATGTTGACTCGGCACCAAATGAGTGAAAGATCAAGAAGATTTGGAAGGCGTGGAGGGAGGCGACGGCGGAAGATTGCTGATCAGAATGAGACGTTCATTTTTTCAAAAAAAATAAAAAAAAATTCCTTCCAGGGTCACAATTCTAATTTTAGCTGTTGGTTCACTTCAGGGCAAGTTAGCTGGAGTGAGTAAATAAGACTGGAAGGAACACAAGTGCTGCCCTCTGTTGTTTAGTGTTATAGTGTTGTATATCGTGTGTTGCTCTCTCTTTCTGTGTGTTTGCGGTTTCAAGCAAAGGTGAAATATATTAAGTCGTCAGCACATCCAAATTTACACTACAATTATACTGGATAGAGGCACAGACATAGATCCTGAAATGTAGCTATGTTTTTAATGTCTTTCTGTCCTTCTCTGTCCTGGCTCCCTCCTGGAATACTTTTATCTTGCATTCTCGTTGGCTGTTGCTCTTCTTGCTTGGGATGCATTTGTAAGACACTCACACAAATCTAATGTCTTGTGTCTTCTAAAAGCTCACCCGTACCTCTCTGCTACAGAGCACCGATTTTACTCTGGTCTGGAACTCTCCTCGGTGAGCTCATTACCGACGAGGGGCCTTGAAAATCAGAGCTGAAGTCTTGCAGTTTGCACTAGCAAACTGAAATAAACCAGATTTCTCACCGTCAAACACGCCCGGATGATACCCAGACCAAGGGCAACCTCGGTCAATAAATCCATCCGCCTCTCGTTCTTGTGAACCGAGAGAGACCAGACTATGGTTCCAATAAATGTGTGACTATAACCGCAGTTCCTTTTGCAGACCGACACACAGAGGAGAAAGAAGCCTTTTGTGCTTTTGTTGCGACTGGCCGATGCGGCTCGGAGGCACCGCCAACTCCAAATAAAATGGTACGGTGCAATAAAGGAGAAATAATCCTGTCTGAAAGGTCCAGTGTAAACTGGGCTACTGCAGCCACCCCAAAGGAAAACCTTGGTGCAACACACTTATTGTGGTGTTTTTCATAAACTGATCCTGAGCTGTTAAATAATGAATCAGTCAAATTTGTCACTGCTGAAGGTGTGGGCTTCAGTGTGGAAATCAGCGAATCAAGTGGTAAAATTGTGGATTGCAGCGTCTTTTATTCTCCCTCCCCCTCATGAGCTTACCTGTAAACTACGGTGGCCTGCACACCCAAACCCGGGTACCTCGTCCTCCTTCTTCTTCATTGGTTTATTTAAAGATCACAGTCGCCGTAATGATGAAATGTGCTGTCAGGCAGGCTGGATTGTCCACAACAGGCTTTTATTAATGTATTTATTGGCAGAATATTCAGCTTTTACCATTATAAAATCTTAAAACAAGCCAAATTTGACACACTGGACCTTTAAAGGAAACTGTATATGGTTTTGACGAAAGAAGATTTTCAGTGGCCACTGCCAATCAATGCATCTGACTCAATCCAACTCTCTTTATATTACCAGGCAAAAAAAGGCTGTATAGGCAATAAACAAATAAACAAAATAATAAGTAAAAAAAACAACAACAAAAAAACAAAACAGATACAGAAAAAAGCAGGGGGTTTGCACAATTTCCCGGCTGTTGTTTTTCTAATTAAAGGTTTTAATTTGACATAATGTGAAATCTCTCGCAGCGTGCCATGATACAAAGGAGTAATCCATCCACCCACCAGCTCATTCAAGGCGCTGACAGGAAGCCGCGGCACTCGACCCACCAGCCGGCACACAATCGATTGGCTCTGGTTGGAGAGGAAGGGAACACAAACAAAAAAACAAAACAAAACATAGCTTTAATGCCCATGCTTTCACACACACACACACACACACACACACACACACACACACACACACACACACACACACACACACACACACACACACAGGAAGACAGTGTTATGGCATGAAGTCAGACATGTAGACTGGAAGGAAAACGACAGAGCTTCCAGAATCCCAGAGGAACATTATTCACCTGGACTGGAAAACACAAAGATATACCATGCAGTCAATTTAATGATTGGATTGCTTTACAAACACTGTGTTTGGATTGCTTTCTGTGAGTGATATACTTGTTTTTTTGTGTCTTTGTGTGCATGTTCCTCTATAAAGTTTGTTTAAAATATTGTTATTGCTCACCGACCAGCCTTCTTAGAGTGAGGCAGTGCTGTTTGCATTGTTGTGTTGGTGGCCCAACACTCTCTGCCAATGTTTATTTCATTTAATTTTTTCAGACGCACCAACGGATACGCAGCAGGGCCCAGGAGAGGGACGGTAAGTGAGTTTGGACCTTAGCAAATTGCCCCTAAATGACTGGACTGATTCTTAATTTCGGGTGCTAGAAGTGGGGTGGAATTTTACTCGGTAGGAGAGAGTGCATTAATTCAGAAGCATAAAATAAAAGTTTGGAGTGCAGTTGGAGGTTGTTATCACGGCTGGGGTAGTTAAAACTCAATCTGACTGGCTGACAGGCTGGAGAGACGGCTGTAAGTTTCCTCGAGACAGCCTCACCCTGCAGTTGTCCTCTTTTAAATTGAGAAAAACGTGGTCAGCGTGGAAAAAACCAGTACCAATAACTAGACGTGCATCAAATTTGCCTATTACAATGAAGTTCTTTACTTACTCTTAATAATTATATCCAGCGAAATGTGTGAAATGAGCATCCATCATGTATTTTCATACCAAGAAGTTTCTTTTGTAAATTTTGTCTATCTTCTGAGATGAAAAACCTCTGTCTGGCAGATTTTCTCAGTATGAAGCTAACTGTACGCTGTCTAATTTTGCTGCCTTGGCTTCAACGTCAGTCAATTTTTTTTCAGCGAACACAAGCCGAATCTTCACTCTGCAGCTGCCTCCATGAACATGATTGGCCCAGGAGTGAGTCCTTGACCTCCGTCCTCCGTCTTCTCCTTCCTGTGACTCTTAATGGCAATCGATTCCCACCGTGCAGGTTTGATTGATTTTGTTTGTCGGGCTTAGAGACTGAAGTCCTCACCCTGCTGCACACCGGATTCACTTGTGATGCCAGACCACGACTGTAATCAGATGCAAGGTCAGCCAGATGAGTGCCGAGGACTCATACGGCTGGTGTGGACAAAGACGTTGGAGGCCAGATGTTTAGTCAAATCTCTTTTTGCTTTGACCTTACTGTTTGCCCTACGTGATGCTTGGCTATGCGGCGTCTCTGAAGCTGGTTTTCGTCAGCTTCTGTCCTCACAGTTTTAATTTACTCCATGTCGCTGGTCGAACAGTGGAACTCCATCAGTAGTCTGGATTTGCAAGCATGCTACCGTATCAGTTATTTCTCCGCCGTGATGAATGCGGGTTTAAAAAACTAGGATTTAAGGGTTCATAAACTGCAGAGTGAGATGGTGGTACTGTGGTGAGCACTGTAGCCTCAGAGCAAGAAGGTTGTGGGTTCAAGGCCTTTACATGCTTTCCCTGTGGTCCTGCGGCTTTCTCCCATAGTACAAGACATGTGCAGTAGGCAAACTGGCAACTCTGTCGACGGGATTGAGTTTTTAGGCTTGTTTGCCTCTCTGTGGCCCTGTGATGAACTTGACCAGGGTGTGGACCTGCCGTCAGCCTAAGACATCTGCGATAGGCTGTTCATCCTCGGGCCCTAGCGCAGGATAAACAGTGATAGAAAAATGGATATGATTGAAAAAACATTGATTTATTATTAATTATTAATTTAGTGCTAAAATATGGCATTAAACCACTTCTTGAAAATGTCATTTACTAGTAACTGTAGAAAAGTTTCATATCTAATTCAATTATTTCTGTCATGCCATTTAATCCAGTTTTTCCGCAGTTCCATGTAGCGGGCCAACTCTGTCCTAGAGACAGACAGGTAGACGAGGCAATAAACAAATAGCAGCTGCTGACAGCTGCTCCTTTTCTCTCCCACACCCTGTTCTTAGTGAAGACTTAGCTTCCAAAAGTCAACAATCACTGAATCAAGCTGCTTTCAGTTTGTTTTCCTAATACGACTCAAATTGCCTCACTCCAATTTGATAAGTTCCCTCGGCCATGTCATAATCCCTATAGAAAAAAATATATTAAGGAATTATGTCTGCAGCAAAAACAAACCTAGTGACTAATTTTTTTCTACTTTAAATAAATGACTTTTTAATCCATCAGAGGAATCCTCATGTCATTCCACGTGACAGACAGTAGGCCTGGCAGGAACCGGCCTCTGACTCTGAGCATTTTTTTTCTCTCCCTCAGCCTTGTCAAATCTCACGCACACATTTAATCCAAGGCGGCGCTCTAATAATGCAAAGTCACAGCAGTACATTGCCACCAAGCTGTGCCTGAGGTTTAGACACCCTGCAGAGTTTCATTAACGAAGTATTGACGCTGCTGTTGCAGTGCAACGTTAGCGCTCATGTGTTGACGGGGGATATGTTTAAGATGTGTGATGACTGCAGATTTGAAAACAAAAACAAAACAAAAAAAAAAAGTGGAGTCCTACTAGGGAATGGAAAAGAGCATTTCTGGTGTAAAGAACAAGCCCGCCCACACAAACAATAGTATAGTAGTATAGTACTACTGTAATATAGTAGCATAGTAATAGTAGTTTGTATAAAGGAACCAGAAGTGTTGAATCAAACTAGCAAGCTGAAAGCCTTTGTCGCTGTTTATCAGGTTACAAAGAGAAACATTAAACTGCTGAAAGGAGGCGACTCTTATCTCAATGGCAGCTGTCTCGCTGACTGTGGCCAGATTTTTTTCTCCGACTCCAAGTCAATGTTCCGTCAGGACAGGATGCCGCCTCTTGATCCCATCCTATCCCCTCCTTGCTAATGCTGCTGCCGCCGCCGCCGCCGCTGCTGCCGCCGCCGCCGCCGCTGCTGCCGCTGCCTGCTCTGCTTGTCATCCGTGACAGTTCGGCTCAGAAATGTCACCGCGGGATATTAACGCCGCGTCCCGCTGCCTCTTCTTCCCCTCGCGGCGTGATCAAGTTTTTGTCTGCGTTGAACCTGCTCACCTATGTTTTTTGTTTTTTTTGCGCGTGTTATTTTTATAGCCCCGGTTGCCATCGCCGGCCTATGCTGAGCCTCACGAGCACTCGGAGAGAAACGCCCTGACGCGTTTGCGTCGTTTCATACCATTGTTGCAGACGATTGCGGCTCTGATTTTTCCTGCGCTGTGGCGGCGGTTAACCTACTTTGTTACGTCTGATTGGACGTGTTGCATACGCAAACCGTCGCCCCTGCTCTTTTCTTGGTGGTGGCGTGCTCTCAGCGTGAAACGGTGGTATTTTTCGTCTCCCCATGGTGACTCCACTTAGTCACTCTGACTGTTGTGTCACCACAGTTCCATCTCTTGTCGGAGGCGTGCTGTGTAACAGGAGCCGCCTCCATCTACTTACTAATATCTAGGACGTGAGTGGATATTCATTTAAAGGAAAAGAAGGAAATGCTGCAACAAGTCTGAAACTATGAAATGCTACAGCAGCAGCAGGAACTACAGGGCTGGATTATTGCAGGGGATCCCAAATTTCTTTTTGTTTCACTTGAATTCACTTGGGGAAACCCTGGATTAGTGAAGCATGTCCACCATCGGCCACAAGGATGGCTCCAAAATTTGCAGGGTTAGGTCTATTTAAATGTTTAAGACTGCCGGATCATAGCTGCCCTGCTAACTATGCAAGCAAAAGCAACTACAGCTGATGGGTAAATAATCTCATGTGCCTTTTTTTTAAAAGTCTCTGCACATTAGTCATTGTGGTAAATGACGGTTAATTGCCCGATGTGGAGGCGAATTCCCATTTTTCTCCTGCAGAGCATAGCGGCGGGCTGGCAGCGGCAAAGAAATCAGCTGACATGTGTCATTTTTATGAAAAAAGGAATTATTCTAATGCGCTTGGTGGGTGAGTCACTGTCGCTGCTCGCTCCTTATCTCCCCCGCTGCTAATTAAGATAGGTGGAGTGAAGAGCTTTTGGATTTTCTCTCTGAATTTAATGCACAAATATGATTTTTTTTTTTTTTTTTACAGTGGCCGTGCTCTTCCTCTCATGATTCTGCTGTCTGCTAACAGTGCCTGACAGTAAGTGACAGTGGGGGGAAACACCCTTGTGCATGTCTGGAATTAAAATGGGGCTTGTGAACTTTTTCTGCTGACACACACTGCACACATGCTGAAAAATATTTTGTCACCTGACCGCAGAGCCGACAGATTTTTGATGACTGATGGCAGATGTGATGTCAGCCGTCGGCAGATGGCGAATCAACGCTTGCCTTTTGTTGTCACTCAGGAGCAGAAAGGCCTGAAGGTCACAGTGGAGGAGGAGAGGAAGTGGGACTGGGGAAAAAGTCACCTGGAATGGACTAGTGTCGTACAACTACACTGTATATGAACGTCGTCAAGCCTTTTGTAGCATTCGTTTCACCTGAAATTACAAAAACCTGCATCTTTCTTCTGAAGGTGTCCGGATTTGTCCAGTCACAATCAACAAGATTGATATGTAGAAATATAGATATAGCAATTTGGTCATCCAGCAACTTTGAAATGGTAACATCAGATTTATGCCTCAGAGCTACTTGGTGTAATGTTTATTGGTCTTGAAGTGCGATGAGAACAAGTTGCAAATAAATTTGCCCTGATGTCCTCCCACCTCCGTCAGGTCCGGGCTGGCTGCCTCGTCACACCTGAAATATAAGCGGCTAAATGACCAGCTGCATGGTAAGCGTTGGAAAAATAAGCAGGGGCTATTGATCCTAAACACCCTCGCAGCCATTGTGCCTCTTTGTTCTCCTCGGTTAAATGTGCGGGAGGAACGTGTTGCTCACTCGCACCTGCTGGGAGCCCTTTTCACCGCCTGCCAGCAGGCTGAATGGCCGCGAAAAGGTGACTGGCTGCCCAGAAAAAAAAGGAAAAATTCAAATCGAGTCCCCCGGAGTCCTGCTCCACCGGATTGTCCCTGCGACAAAGGACCAAATGGCAAGCAGGCCTTTTGTCACACGCTGTCAGCATCGTCATCCTCTGGCATTTATTGATTCCCTGGTATTCATTCAGTCTGGCAACGAAAATATGCTCAGATGTGAATGGGCGCGGTGTGAACCATGTGCTCTGACTCGTGCAGTTATTGGAACGGTTACTCAGCTCCTTTGATACGCAGTAATCAAGGATTTCGGTGATGTATCGGCCAAATATCGCTCATAACCGATCATCCATCACAGACAATGCTGATGACCTGCCGTCACCCTCTGGTGGCTTGATGAATTATTGCACACTGCTTCACTTTTATTAGTAGAGAACAATTGACCTTATGTAAATTTGTCCGAGAGACAAGTCATTATTTTCCTACGATGTTTTCCAAATGTCTGTACTTCATCCCATATTCTAAGAGCCATTGCACATGTTTCAGCGTATGGCTCCTCCGAGCCACTAGAGGCCAGTCAGGCGTTATTTTCAATGGAAGTTGAGGGTTCCGGCAGGTGTTATAAGTTGATTAACTGTGTTAACAAAGACAACAAGGCAGGAACCAAACAGTTCAGTTTATGGTTTATGATTATTGTTGACTTCAAACTTTGGACGCAAACGGAAATAAAGCACACTGCGAACCCACGAAAAGATGCTAATTGTTTATTATTTTCATCTGTAATTTAAATAAGTACATGCAAAAACAATATGACTATCAGCCAGTCGTGGCTCAATATCAGATTGTTGCTAAACATACATCCTTGTAGGGGCTGGAGTAGGCTCCATCACCCCTGCCACCCGAATGTGGACTGAACAGTGTAAGAAAGTGGATGGGTGGATTGATATCCTCTTAGGAAAAAGACATCGTGGAAGAAAAACATTGGCACTCGTCCCGACCGCCGTTGGTTTCGAGCTTGCGCAACTTCCTGTTTTCCTGGCCGCAACTCCCTGACCGGTCCAGTCAAATTCTGTTCTCATTTTAATGATGAACCGGAAAATATCGTGCTCTCGGGTTTTGAGCGTTCCATCTGCCTTGCCCGCGTCGGTCGCCGTAGTTTGACGTCTTCTTGATTAAAAACCAGCCCAGCGTGCAGCTTAGGGGCCAATCTACCAGCAGCCACGTCAGTTTCCTCCTCTCATGTTGCCCCTTCTCACATCACACGGTGGTCAGACCTGCTTGACGGGCGCATCCTGACGCACGCTGCATGGCGAGCGGCGCTCCGCAGCTGCAACGCACCATGAATAATGATTGTGGCGCGTATCGATGAAGTCGTGTGAGCCTGCAGCCTGCTGACAGCGTGCCGCGCTCTCCTCCCTTCTTTCCCTTCTTCTTCTTCTTCTTCTTCTTCTTCTTTGTCTCTCATGGCCAGCTGTACAAAGGCCATCAGAGTCACGACAGATGTAGCAATTCAAATTTTCAAAAAAATAAAAAACAAAAAAAATCAGCATTTGCGTGAATGAGTGCATCGGATTGTCATCTCAACTTGTTGTGTGTGTGTGTGTGTGCGTGTGTGCGTGTGTGCGTGCGTGCGTGCACGCCTTTTTTTTCATCCTTCCCTCCCCCCTCACCTCCTTCTCTCAAAGTTACTGCGACACTGTGCTCCTCTCCCTCTGCTCCGGGCAGATAACAAGCCACTACACTCGTCCACTGACTCCTCTTCACCCAAAGCAATGCTTATCGTCCTTAAACACACCGCTCCTGTGAAACTAATTATCGTGCTGGCCTGCTTCCACTCCGTTGCCGGACGACTAACGCAAAACACTGCGGCAGACCCCCCCTTCCACCCCTCTCTCGACCCGCTCGCGTCCTTTTAACGCGACCTTTCAAATGTTGCAGTGCTGAAAATCAATGCCATGGGTTTCCCTTTCTGTTACGATTTATACTTTCCCTCATCTGTTATAGCACCAGGCAGCCAAGGGGTACCTTTAAGAAAACATAGCAGTCAATGCAACTTAATGACTGACAAATGCTAAATATGTGGGAATAATACGAATAAGTATACTTGCCTATCATGCAATACGGCTGAGTTGCTCTGATTTTCAATCTGAACTCTCACTCATCCATCTAGCCAATCTCCAATAAACATCATTCATCATCTGCCAAAAATAAATAATTTTTGAAGAATTATTACAGATGAATCTTTATTTCACTTGTTTTCATTTTCTTAAAAAACAGATTTCACAGCAGTGCAGGCTTAATGCCTTATCACTATATGAATGAGAAACAGCAAAGGCTTTTTTAAAATCAAATTTTAATTGATCAAATATAAATCCTGCTTTATTCTATTGGCTCTAAACCATATTAGATGTGTGTTTTTTTGCTTCTCAGTATGTGCAGAGTGCAGCTGTGGTTGTGTTTGCAGAGACGGTTTGGCTGTGAGAGGGATGATTGAAACATGATGGATAATTTATGTTGTCGGGGGTGAGCCTGTAATTTCCAGCGGAGTGGTTTTCTGCCCGCTCGGCCGGCCACCATGAATGATTAATACGTAAACATTATTCATAACTTCCCCTCATGAATTTAGCTGGTCATTAATTGTGCCGGACGGAGGTTGTGCACAAGGAAGGGGCTGGCTGAGGAAAATTTATGTTTGCCGTTGTCACATTTTAGGATTTTTTTTCCCCCCGCACCATTAGTCTAATGTGTTAGAAAAAAAAAACCCTGTTCACATTATCAGTGGCCACAACTAATTAGCTGCTAATTAGCCAGTGTCTTGGTCATTGTCGGAGGGAGTTGTCCATCTTTGCTGCACTGCTGTGCTGGAAATAAGAGGAGGATATTGATTCCGGCTAACGAGTGCAAGAAAATACAGTCTGACTCGAGACCAAATTAACTGTGCACCTGGATGAGAAGCGTTGTTGTGTTTGACATTAGAGGTCGCTCTATAAGAGTCTTATTATTTTCATAACCAGTGACTATAAAAAGGGTGAAACTCGGCAAGCAGTTTTGCCAAACTTGCATTTAATATACATTGTACTGTATATCTAGGCAAGATTCTATAGAAAATGAGACCCTCTCAAAATAAAACATGAATGGTGATCCCATGGGTCTCACTCAAAGTGGACCAGTTGTAGTTCTTTGCCTGAACTGCTTCCTTCTTTATGAACCTGCAGTTCTTCAGTCACAAAAATTTTATTCCCTTTTGAATCAGTAGAATTCAAAGGCAAGCTTGTTTCTTTAAACAGGTCTCAACAGAGCAAAAGTGGCTGCATTCAGATTTGTTGGTTTGTGGAATTTTTTGGCATTGCATAAAAATGCACATAAATGCATATAAAATACAAAGTTGCACACCAATGGAGGGCTTTTATTTAATGGCATTCACGCAGCCGCTTGTGTTTTCTCCTGGCTGGGAATCGATGCAGGTTCAGGAGCTTGTGGCGCTCCGCTGGATGCTCTATAAATAATCTGAATCTTGAGATTTTGGCCAGTTATCAGGTGGGATGATGGATCACTGGAGAGAGGCCAGCCCTTTTTTTTTTTCCTTTAACAGCCCCAGACTCTCCAGGGTGTCCTGGAAAGGTTGGGCATTGTGACCAGAAATGACTTCTCCTTTTTCTTCTATTTTAAATTCTTGGCTGAAGGCAAAGTTGTTTTTCTGATTAAATTGATGCCTTGTTGCTCGCCATCTGAATATTTATGTCTTTTTAACTCTTGCCTTGACTCTCTTGTTAAAGTAATTGTCCACCACCTCACCTGGTATTGTTCCAGCATGTCTCCTATAAACATACTTCACTCCTGAGATAAATCAGTCCATATTTATTCCATCAGTGAATCAACACCCCAGCAGGAAACTCCAGTCCAGCGTGTCTTCGCATCGGCGTGAAGTGACGCGGATTCAAAAAGCACTCAGCACTCGGCTTTGACTGTCTGAGGCGTTTCCTACCTCATGCGTGACCTTTAAAGTAAGCACAGAGTGCGTTTCCTCTGGCTGAGCAACACGGTTGCACAATTGTGACGCAGACACAAGACTTTCCTTGGAGACCAGGATGGAGTTAACACGATGTGCATTTTAAAATATTTTAATACCATGCAGTAATATTTATATCCTGCTGTTGTTTTCCGTCCAACTAGCTGCGCCGTCGTGTCCCTTCTTGTCCTGCATCTCGGAGTGAAGTGGACCTGACTTCACATCCGCGGCGGAGCCAAGCCATCATTACCTGCCAGCGCTCCAGTGAGCTTCTCCCCGCTACTCATCCCAAGTTCTTCCTCCCCACTAAACCACATTGATTAACTTTGAACTGACTTTGGGCAGCAGACTTGTTATTTAGCATCGTGTATGTGATGACTTGGACTCGGCTGCTGCCCCCGTCGCTCATGAATTAGCACTTAAAAGCACATCTGTGGGCTGGCAGGGCAATTACACAGCGGCTTGACATGATTTCCCCCCATCACCAAGCATGGACATGAAAATGAATTTTAAAAAGTGAAGAAGCTAATGACGGAGGCCGATACACAGGGTTGAGTTGTGGAGGAACAGGGGTGTACAGATCAGACGACGTGAAGCTCGGCGCTCTCATCTTCACGTCACGTTGGACTTTATTCTTGACGACCCACATTTCCTGTCGGTTTGCCTCAGAGGACTTGGCTTTGTTTTTTCGCAGGCTTCGTCTCTCCGTCTGGCCATTTCAAACAAGAGAAGGCTTCTCTAAACAAAACCATATGCTTCAGTGGAGCTCGCATCATTTGGTTGCAACCAGAAAGAAAGAAACTCACATATAGAAGCCATGGAAACAAAAGAAATGTTTACATTCTTCCTATTCTGCTTCAAATTGTTATTATTATACTTTGAAAATAAAGTTAAATAGTGCTATAAAAGCACATATAGATAACTAAAGAAAAACTGAAAGAACACATTGATAGATTGAAAAAAACAACATTATCTTTAGTGTGGCACAAGTGTTTGGTGACGACTCAGTTTGCAACTCAGAAGTAAAGTGCTGCCGTTTCCTTCCTTATACAGAGGAACCTTGCCGCCTGTAAAGACACAAGCGGCTCTCATTGGGAAGTTGGCAGCGAGCGGCGGCTTTGCATCGTGATTTCAAAGTGGCGTCCCTGCAGAGCGACGGAGGAGACAGCTGCCAATTGGGAGCGCCTCGCTTCTCCGAGGTGATGGATGAGCCTGCCACGCTCCCTCACCTTGCCGCTGTAATTGAGGCTTCAGTTGTTGTGGCACCACAAGGTTTGTGTTTCCCAGAGGGGAGAAGCAAAGAGCGGCATCCTGCACCTGCTGGAAGCGGAAAGTTTTGGCGGGGATCTTTAATTATTCACACAGATTCTGAAATGATGCTGATCATCTTCAGGTCTGGTGCATTTTGTTGTTATTTGACTCTATTAGGTGCTACCGATTCAATAATCCCATCTTTAAATTGAAATAAAAGGTCGACTAATGAAACATCTCACTAACTTAGAAACTGAACAAGCAAATGAAAGAAACCCTAACTAGCTAATTGAACAAAAAAAACATATAAAAAAAACAAAACACTATTTAACAAAACATTCAACAACCAACCCACTAAACAACTGGCATAGGAGGCTACACAGCCAACAAGCTAACAATTTAACCAGCAAACTAGCTAAAACAACCTACCTTTGTGTTTATGTCATCCAGTCCTGCAGACTTCATGCATGAATTATTCCAAGTGTTGTTCCTTAGGATGAGTAAATTGACCTTTCTGTTACAACGTCGGCGGTCCTCTTGCTAATTATGAGTTGCCAACATTTTAACCACACTCACGCTTTCTGTCATAAAGCAGAAAATTTATTGTAATTTATGGAAGCAGCAGCTCGAATCTGAACGATGAATATTCACTCCATCACTGTGAATCAGCCGTTGGCACCCAGTTTCACCCACTCAGGGACAAACTGGCCCACGATAGTTTCATCAATGAAAATTAGACTGATGCCCTCACTCAGACAGTGTGGAGAGACGACGACTGATTTCATTCACGGCACCTGAATGTACTGCCAAACGCTACAAAGTTTTTCCACGAATTTTGCCCCAGCGATAATTAAAAATGCTTGCGTCACATGCGTTGACGTCCACACTCTCTGCTATTCCGGAGGACGTTGACTCAAACATTAGACCGCGCATGCGGCCGACTTGCTGTGACTCTAATTGTTTCCAACTAAAATGATTATGTTCCGTGAATCACAGCTCCATAATGACGGCGTCAAAATGACTGAGCTTAGTCATTGTCACATCCAAAAACAAAGACGGAGGAAGAAAATGGAGCGTTTGTTTCCCGTCAAACCCTTCTCTCATTGAGCTAAAGCAACATCGGCTGTGATCTGCTAAAAAAAAAAAAGGACAAAAAGGAAAAAAAACCAAAAAAAACACATTGTTTCATTCCACGGCAGAAGTAAAGCTCCGCTCTGCAGAGAAAACACACCGCTTCAGGCTGTTGGAGTAATTTTTATATAACCTCCCAAAATCAGAAGTTCACCTCAAAGTGCTTTACCATCCACAGGGAGAACTCCGCCCTCCCCCTTCCCTGAGTAACATAAATGAAAACAGAGGAGGAAACCTCGAAGTGTCAGCACCGCGAAGGGAGGAAGCATCTGTGGGAAGAATGACTGCCGTGCAGTGTCTGGCAGTGTTCATCAACAGTAAAGACAAAGTTTATTTTATAGAGAAAAAAAACGTTGTGGGTTGCTGCTGAGTAATATTAATGAAGCAACAACCTAAAGTGAAAAAGGGACGTTGTTATTTTTATAAATCATTGCCAAGGATAGCAGCATATTTTCCCTGCCGTGATACAACACTTCTGTATTAATAGTAACATCCAGGGTGCTGCTCAGCATCTCGAAGAGCAAGTGAATTAGAATTACCCCAGAACTGTGGTTTTCAAAGTGGGGGCCACCAGGGGGCACTAAGCCTAACCCAAACTCTAGGTTTCTTTTCCCACCAGGGTTCACGAGGGGTGGTGAAGAAAATTGGAGAAGAGATCAGGAAAAAAAAAAGCAAATACATAAAAAAAACAATAAAATCAAATTATTATTATTATTATTATTATTATTATTATTATTATTATTATTATTATTATTATTATTATTGTTGTTTAGATATGATAAAATTATTGTTGTTATTAAATATTCTCGATAATAATGTATCATATGGTTGCCTGCCAGTCAAAAACATTGTTCATGGCATTATGTGTGTGACGTGCTGGTTTGCGCCATTGATCAGGGTGATTTGCTCCACGGTAGTAGGTGACAAAGGGACTGAAGGAACAGACAGACAGCCCAGCAGGAGAAGACATTGCCATGGACCATCATTATCAACATGTTAGTTGGTAGTATTCTTAGGGCCAATTCCAATTCCTCCCTTAACCCTCAATCTCAACCCTCGCCCTTAACCCTCAATCTCAACCCTCGCCCTTAACCCTCAATCTTTGGCCCTCAATCTTGGCCCTCAAAAATAAGTGTAAGGGCCATCTTGTGACTTAGAAATGGGACACCCCTTAAGTGCAGTTACGTCTTCAGACTGTGGGGGGCGGCCTTATGCCAAAGCTACGTCCAGTCTGTCAAGAAGACAACGACGACGAAGAAGAAGGAGGGGGGGAGGATGGATGACGACGAAAAAGAAGAAGTCCTCCGTCGCTACACAACGAGGTATACAAGTAACGTGAAGCCAGGACCGCCGGTCCGGCCGACAAACATCGTAAAGTAAAAAAAATAAAAAATGTTTTGCAACAACGATGTCAATAATCCATAAAAAAGTCTTAAACTAAGACAATAAAATGGTTTCGGAATATTTATATCTTTATTAACTAAGAAAATACTTCTATTTGTAGCTCGCTTTTTTATCGCCATTTTTCGAAGATGTCTTGGCGAAAATACACAATGCCCTTACTCCCAAGAATGGTGCCTGAGAATCTCAATATTGAGGGCGATACACCCCTTAAACTTGTCCCTCAACTTGACGTTCTGATAATCGGAACAGCACTTGCACTTCGCGGGAGCGCGCATTTTTGAGATTGAGGGTTAAGGGAGGAATTGGAATTCACCCTTAGTCTAAACAAATGGAACAATTATTCATCACTAATAAAAGTAAAAACATTCTAAAAGTTGAGTTTTTTTGTTCTCTAGAAGACCGAAACGTCGTGATTGGAGGTTGATATTTTTGACAAAAACGGTTTTGGAAAAAAAATCATTTTATTAAAATGCCAGTCTGGCAATTCCCACACAGAGAACAACTCACTAGATTACCGTGGCTGTAAAAAAAAGAAAAGAAACTGCATCCAAAAAATGAGGTTGAATTCAGTAATTGTTTGTACATTTGTTTAGACTAAGAATACTTCATGATAATGACGATTATCTCTTTGTGCTCAAAGCCAGACACATCATAGAATACTCCTTGAGCCAGGTCGATGTAGTGTGTGTGTGTGTGTGTGTGTGTAGTGCCACATACGGGCCTTCCTCGCTCGCTCCTCGCTCGCTCCGTTCGCCGGCGTTTGTCATGGAGGATCAAAGCAATCGCCATCACGCTCAATTCCGGCGAGATCTCAGTTGCCGTGAAACTCTCGACTCAGCTCGGGGATTAGGCCGGCCTTGATTTTAAAAGGGGCGGAGATGAATTTTAGCCTACAGGGGGTGGCATGTTTCTATTTATGGCGGCATAAACCCGAGCCTGGTGTCTTGCAGGCATTCGCTGGAGTCTCGGCCCTGTTTGGAAGTGAGTCACTGCACCACAATTACGCTCCAAACGAGCTCTTTTGCAACCTCGGCACGTTGGGTTTTGTGCGTTCGGCATCATTTGAAGGAAAAGAAGGATTATTTTTCCCAGAAACGGACTGGCACAGTCCCAGTTTTACTCTCCTTGGCTCGTGCCTTTTGTTGTGTGAAACGCGGCTGTCACGTCCAGATTGCACTTTGGACCGGATGCGAAACGACCAATCACACGGCAGCTGTGTGCAGGCAGGCCGTGGTGGTGGGAGGGGGGTGTGGGTGCGGGGGTGAGGCAGGATGCAGATGAGGCGTTGACGCAGAGCCGTTTTGACAAGAATTCCATACAACCCTTTTATGTGTGAGTGACTGACGCCAGCTCTGCCTCTCAGCCGGTTGCCTCTTTCAAGTCTTTAGCGATAGATGAAAAAAAAAGATAAAGATTCATTTCACGCGTGCCGACACTGACCGAGGGAGAATCTTTAAGGCACTCTGTGCTTTACATAAAGTTGTGTTTTTCAAAACGCATATGTATACATTTATCGAATGAATCTATTTGAATGAATTTATTTGGAGTTACCTCGTCTGGAACGTCAGAAATTCCCAAACCCGCCAAAATTTCTCTTTTAAACAAATCTTGCTGAGCTTTTCATTCATAGAAAAATGTCTCTGTCAGATGAAATCAACACCGTGTTTTATGAACCCTGGTCAACAGAAGATGAATGCACAGGAGTAAACAGCTCCTGCGATAGTTTTAAGGTTCAACTGGCATAGATAAGAAGAAGAAAAAGTACTTTAGCAGAAACAGCTGGGAACTCAGGCGCTCATTTCCTCCAATCCTGTTGACTGGAGGTATTTCTCCCAGTGCCATTTAAAAATGCATGCAGTTGCTTCTCCTCCACTTAATAAATAAGCACTAAATAATTGCAAATGAATATTTAATTGTCTTGGTGCATTATTAAAAGCATAATGAGGCAGCAGGGCTTTTCCTGTAAATTGCTTTGCTCTAAAATTAACTGAGTTAATCCAGAGTTTGGAAGGGGAAAGGTTTTCCCTTCTTTCAGGTGTTGAGCTAAATGTGGCTCAGAGAACCACAGCACTTGATGATTAAATTCGTCATGTGAAAATAACATTCCCATCACTTACTTGGGCCTCTTGCTTCCAAGAAAAAGGTAGCTACTGTTAAAATTTCTAAAACAAACTTTTGGTAAGTTGGGTTTTGTTGCGGCTCAGGACAGTAATTCCTTCAATTCCCAAAAGCAGCAGCAGAAGAAACAAAGCAACAAAAAACCGACAGGACACAGAGTTAAGAGTGACAGCAGTAGCAAACCATCTAATAACATGAATAATGTCCTATTGTGCGCTGTTGTCTAATCTTTAAACACACACTCATCCCCTCTTTGATGCAGCACTAAATAAGCATAATTACATTGGCTAGAAAGCAATTAATTATGCTAATTCATTTCAAACGGAGACATGCTGAAAAGGTTTATTCTGCGGAATAAACAAGGCGGCCCACGCACTCCCGATCTGCCTGCAGATGAAAAGCAGAAAAGCCCCAGTCTGGCTCTTGTCCGTCACGGTTGTGTTTTTTTTTCCTTTGGCGCGTCTGAAGAAGACCTCGGTCTGTCCGAGGTGGACGGCTGGGTCAGTCAGCGTCCCAACATTCCCCCGCTGCCGTTCAGCAGTGAGATGTGCGGAGCGTCGCGGCCACTGACTCTGACCAGGTGATTCACCGCCTGCCGGCCACATTGCACATCCTTACCGGTTCTGCTCACACACGCTTTGTCCCTTGACAAGTGAGTTTTTAGCCTTCAGACTCATCTTTGCTACATCTTAGACTGGTTACGTGCACATGCCTGGCCTCCCACAGCGACCCCTACTGGCCATGCTCTGGACACTGCATGTACTGGAACTATACTTTGTTTTATTTAAATAGTCTTATTTCATTCCATTTTTAGCACTCCATTTAACATTCCATTTTAGTTGTGATATACTGGAGATCGTGTGTGCAGTTCAGCATCTTGTTAATGGCAATATTTGGAGACTATATGCCTGTGAGTAGATACTGACACGCTTATTTGTTGTCTAACAACGTTAGGATGATGTCAGAGTGCATATTTACATATTTAGTAAAGTTTTGATTCCTTTTACAGAATTGCTAATCATAGTTTGCTAGCAATTACATTTGAATATATATGTATGTATATATATATATATTCATTCATTTATTCATCTTCTACACCCGCTTATTCCTGTTCAGGTTCACGGGGTATATATATGTATAATATTTGAGTATATAGAAATACTGTAAAGAGTTGATAGTGATTATATTTTGTTTGAATGTTTTAGTACAGTTTTACAAAGGTTGAGAGTGGATTCAAACACACTGTTGACGATGGAAATGCAAGGAAATCAGTAAAAAACCCTCAACTTCCAAGCTTCAGTTTTCATTGGATCGTTGCACATGTAAACTATCTGGACAGAATACTGCATGTTAATGATACGATATGAAGATGGCTTGTTTTTTGGGGCTTTTTTTTTTTTTAATATACACATCAAGTGTTGCCGCCCACACCAGTGAGGAGTTCCAAGGCCCTAACCAGTTCCACGACACCATTTGAAGTACACATGCACAAAGTTGCAACTGTAGACCTTCCGCGCTCACAACACACGTTCTCCACAGAGTGGTATGTTGTCAGCTACCCCCGGCTGTCTGATGCAATTAGGACTCCAACTGTCTCTGATCTGCATGTGTCAGCCATGCTGTCCGTCACAGCGGCTGACGGCTCGTCAGAAGGGCAGGTTGCGGGAGAGGGGGTGTGGCATGCAGTCAATCCGTCTCCTGTCAGAGGGTTGGGACAGAGACACCGTCATACAATGGCTTGATGATCAAGTTTCGGTGCCCACCGGTCTTCTGACGTTAACCCCCACTGAAGATCACATTGTCAGTGCAGGGAAGTGGCATGTAAACAGCAGCCAGGCCTCACCTGAGTAGCATGTCATCATTACAGGGCTGTCACAGCTGATGACTGTGCTGAAAGGGACCCTGCAGTTATTAGAATGACTGGAAAACAAAGACCATCTTAAAGTTGTAATGCACAATGTTTAACGTAAGGGAGTGACTTATTGGGAAAACAAATGTCAATACTAGGGCTGTCAGGCTTAATGCGTTAATCGCGCCAAGATTAGATACAAGGCATAACACGCTAATTTTTTGAATCGTATTTTAATCCCAAGCCTGTTGTCCCTTCCATTCAATCGTCACGTCCTCAAGCCGTAGCGCTGTGTTTAAGCAACCCCCTGCAGACTAAACATCCAGGTGCAGCCAACGTCCCTTGCTTACAGGAGCTGTATGAAAACAAGAAATGAAATGGAACTCTAGCAAAATGCATATGTAAAAAATGGGTTTAAATGCAATATTTTAATGTAAATAACAACAAAAAAATCAAAAAGCAAATCCTGTCTTTGTGTTCATTTGGTTCCCTAACAAAGACATTCCAGTAAGAATTGCTTTACATTAATAAGGACATAAAAACTCTCTCAAAATGCAAAACAACAGAACTTTAAACAAGCAGTGTATCATTTGACAGCCCTATTTAATATCTAGCAAAACTAGTGGCATGACGACATCAAGAGTAGGAAGTGATGTCACTGCAACGTGACATCATGGAGTGTGCGTGCGTACTGGAGGCTGCAGCGGACGTGCAGGGAGCCTGTTTGTTTTGGCCTACATGCAGTGCAAAACTACGACATCTAGTGGTGGAATCTGATTGGGTATGGCTCCTTTCAGGGAAGTAGACCTTACCAACGTCTCTTGTTTGTGTGATAGACTTTTTTAATGAGAAACACCCCATGCAGCTGGGTTAAACATTTCATTCGCCACACATTGACCACTCATGTGGTGCAGCCTGCCAGGACTGGGTGGCAAACCAGGAGAGCACAAATAGTGAAATATCTCTTTGAATAATTTAACAGACATAGATTTATTTTCCCTCCTCGTTTGGAATCCAGCTGGTGTGTGTGTTTGTGTGTGCGTGCGTGCGTGCAGCTCAGCTCTGTGCGATGGGACTAAACAACTTCGATAAACCTAAACTGGACCCGTAATGAGAAACAATTCATCATGTGATATAGCCGCTTGTCACGCAACGCATTCTATTGACCCGTGTTCTGTCGGACGACATATTGCTTTCCTTTAAAAAAAAAAAAGAAAGAAAGAAAGAAAAAAAATCTTGCATTCTGCACAACTGGCAGCTCTACCGGATAATAAGTTGCAGTGAAGCAGATGCATTCTGGGCTGGACTCTTGAGAGTTCACTGAGCAGTTTGCTCAGGCCGCTGGAAATATTTATGGTGTCAAATTGAAAGTCAGCCCAGATCAGCTTCCTTTTGCACGTTTAATTTTGCATATTTTCCTGGCTTCCGCCGCTGCAGAAGGATGAAATATGAAGCGCCGCACAAAGAGGGATTGGAGCAGTGGAGAAGTGGCTCTATAAACACTTTTGTGACAAGTTCCAGCGTTTTCAATGAGGCTGCGCTTGCAAAAAATATCATCATAGCCACACTTTTTAGTTTCCATGTCATGTAACCAACTGAGCCCAAATTCACACCAAATGTACATACATTCTATTATTTATTATTTTATTCATCATGTCCCCCTCTTTTTCCTTATCTTCAAGATTTTCCTTTTTTAGTAAATTCTCCCTTGTAATAATAAATAATAATAAAACTTTATTTGTACAGCGCTAAATCACAACCAAAGGTGTCTCAAAGCGCTTTATACAATCAGAGAGAACCGACCGGGCCCCCGGAGCAAGCAAGATGCGACAGTGGCTGGGAAAAACTCCCCTGTGGGAAGAAACCTAGGGCAGAACCAGACTCCAGAGGGCCATCGTCTGCCTATGAGTAGTTGGGGTGAAATACAAAAATAGAGGAGAGACAGAGAAAGAGAGAAAGGAGCAGAGTGAGCCAGGGTGGCAGACAGGACAGAGTGAAAAACAGATAGACCAACCAGGCATTCACAAAATGGATATAGACACAATGGAAAAACTATTAGAGTATTATTTATTAAAGCTTTTAGTTATGTTAATATCAAATGATCACAGTCAATAATTTCTGATTTTCTGATTTTAATCACAGAGGCAGATACGCTGACCTCTCCCTCCTCCCATTTAAAACGTTTTTCTCATCTCCGCGCTGCCGATAACGGGATTCTCCCGGAGTCTCTCATTCAGTCCACCACTCAGACTTATGGCTCCCCTGAGGATGAACTATTAGGTGAGGAGATACACACACACTCGATAACATTCCACAGCTATGTCTCCTTATGCTCAGTGCTAATCTGGAGATTAGCGCGACACCGTTAAAATGAGGCGTTTCCAAGTCTGGAGTGATGCAACCGAACACAGGGGAGCTGCTTGGAATGAAGCTCTTGAAGTGTTTAGCCAGGACGTATCAAACAAACCATAAAATGGCGCTATCAGCATCTTACTTAAGCTTTGCCGTCGGCTCAGACCCTCCACAACCGCTGCATCGCTTGTGGTGGAGACATGGGGGACCTGCTGGTGGCGCCTCAGTTAGAGGATGAACAAAGTAACCAGGATATTAAAGTGGCTGCGTTTGTCAGACGTTGACTCAAACAATCTGTAACAAATCCGATCTTGACTCGGGCCAATAGAAACCAAGAGTCGTGTTGAATCCTCAGGCGTGGGATTTGGGGAAGGAGGTTTGCATATGAATAGGTTAACCTATTTACAAAAGTCCCTTGCTTTTGTAGGTCAGACTCTTTTACAGCTTCTAATGACTCACAGCCTGTGAGTCACACGGCAGCCTAACAGCCGATAATGGTCGCTTTCATTTCTCCTCCGCCGTCCTCCACCGGTCGGTGCAGAGTTCAGCAGACTTACGGGGCGGGCGCAACACACACAGGGGTTCACGCGGATTATTTTTCCGCTAATGGCCACGACCTTCTGCAGTGCGCATTGCAGGGACTCCACATTTTCTATTCATGAGATGAGCAGAAGACGGCAGAAGAAAGTGAGACGGAGGGAATGAGGAGAGATAAGGCGGAGCAGCCTGGGGTGGAGAGGGAAGCTGGAGCCGGCGGTCAGCGAAGACGCCGAACAGTGCGGCGCTGTTGAATCATGTATTGAACGTGAAGTATGTGCCAATAGCAAGAACACGTTTTTGTCAATGTAGTTTTACACATGACCTCCCAAACATGAACAATGTAGAACATACAGAGGCAAAAAAAAAAAACCCTTGGCATTGGAGATGTGAATCTTTGGGTGTCTCACGATTTGATTCAATTCCAACTCTTGAGGTCAATTCAGTTCTCAATTCAATTCTCAACTCAATTCTCAATTCAAATTATTCTGTATCAATTCAAACATTTATAGAATGCATAGTGTGTTAATCATAAGGCAAAGTATGACATCAAAACAGAATACAGTTCGTATAACATGTCATTTTTAATTTTGAAAGCTTTATCAACTTATTCCAATGATGTAAACAAAACTACTACAGCTAAACTTAAGACAATAGGTAAGATTTCTTCCTCCATTCATCAGACTGTACAAGAAATAACGTTACAGACATGAAATTGCACAAAATAAAACCTTAACCTTAAACTAGAAAAGGCTAGTTGCTATTTCCTCCTAGAAGGTTCCTAAAACAAAATTGTACACAACTGACGCAAATTAGTGTTTTGTGTCATTTTTCAAAATGGAATCTTTTTAAACCCGCACAAGTTTTGTAATCCCAGCGCCTTCTCAGCAGCCACCTGCGGTTTCTTTTGATCACATTTTGCTTCCTGTCGTTTTGTCCCACGTTGTACACTTTTGGATTTTGCTACCTTCTTCATTCAAAAAAATATTCTTGGGATTAAAAAAAATAACTGAGACAGAGCCTTGACACCAAAGATGCGCTCTCACATATCTCTGAATACATAAACACTGAATTCAATCCAAGTGCTGTCTGACTGAAGGGGTTTGATTCAAGGAAAAGGATTTCCCCTTTGTCTGTTTCCTTCTTTGTTGTTTTAGTCCTTGAGGACTCTAGGAAATTATATTTAGATTCATAATTTTTTATGAGAATGCTTGCACAGTTTCCTGATTTGGCTAAGACTAAACCTGCAGACCCCCCCCACACACACACACACACACACCTGCTGTGTGATTGTATCAACGCGTAACCAAGAAAAGTCCAAAGTATATCTTTAGAGATTTGTTTTGTTGTTGTGCTAGAGGACAATTTAAACTCTTTGTTCTATTAAAAAAAAATTTCTGGCCATATTTCATCCTCTCACTGATGTATTTACAGTAAGGCCCCCCATTACTTCCCTCCTCTAAATCCCTGGTAGAAATAAATAAAGAACTGCACGGTTGCAGAGAACAATCCCCTGCAGAAAAAAGTTGTGTGTGTGTGTGTGTGTGTGTGTGTGTGTGTGTTGTGTGTGTTTGGGGAGGGAGGAGTGGTGTTGACCTGTATAACTAAATATGTTTGTGTGCAAAAAAAGCAAAGGGTGTTTATCATTAAACTCTGGGGCTGTTTTTTTTTTTTTTTTCTTCAATTGCAACACAGAGTAATTCAGCCCCGAGCGTCGTCCGAGATTACAAATAGCATCCACAAACGGCTGCACTCACATCCACCCCGCGCCGCTACACCATCCTGGGGGTTTGGAGCTTGTTGCAATGTGTTCCACTTGGTGTGCGCGCTAAAAGACGCGGCTGGTGGCCGCAGCCTGACGCTGAGCAAAACATAAACATACAGGAGCGACGTTCCTCTGCTGGATGGCGGCCGAAACGCCTCCTCCGGGGGGCGCTAATTGATTTCTGCACCTGCTGCAAGGCTGCGCACAGGTTTGGCAAAGATGAGTGTAGAGTGTGTTCCTTAAAAAATAAAAAAAAAAGGCTAACCAATTTTCTTTTCCTGCATTTTTTACAGTTTGATTTTAGCACCATTCATGCTTAAAAACAAATCGGAGGTGACCGTATTTATTGGCTTTTCACGGCTATCCTGTTTTTTAAAAAAAAAAAAAAAAAACAAGACTCTGGAAGGAGAGGCCGCTGCTGTGAATTCACGGTGTCATATAAGAATAACCCTGCCTCCTGGCCTCGCAGCCTCCGGGCGAGTTAATGGTTCGAGAAGGCGCCTTGAATCGGCGTTTAAGATGTTTTCAGGCCATCCAACATGTCAGATCCGCCGTGAGTCCGTCCTCTGTGGACGCAGAGGGCTCCCAACGTGGCACGGGTCCCTGCATGCGCGTGCATACGTTATGAGCGTCTGTCTCAGATGCTTCGGCGGGGTCCTCGCTGATGGGCCGCCGGCAGCCCATTGAAGGCAGAGGCATGATCAGTTCAAGCCGCTCAGCAGCAGCTTCACATGTTGCTTCGGCCCCTTGGATTGAAAGCTGATGGGATGATTTTAACGCTCGGCGGCATCGACACAAGGTCCCAAAGGTGTTGATGGATTTTTTTTTTTTTTCTCATGGTCTCCTCTCATCCTCTCATTCATCACTCAAAAAAAAAAATTTTTGCCTCTTAAGCAGGCTTGCAGTCCACCTGCCGACTACAAGATTATCCTCTGGGACGTGAGAAACCCCTCCTGCAGGGAATCAACAGCAGCACCATTATACAATGAAAAAAACCCGCAAATACAGCAATCGATAGTGTATCGCAGCTCTGATGATAAACCAGCCTGCCCCGCAGGAAGGGAAACAGAAGCAATCTGGAGTGAAATATATTGAAAGCGCAGCTGCGAGCTTGTACTCCCAAATTCTTATTGGCTTGAAGTAAATGGTCCTGTTTTGTTCTTTTGTGTAGATTTTTTTTATTTATTCATGATACAAATTCTGTTATGAATTTTAAGGGTTTTCATCCGGGTAGGTCAGTGTTAACTGCATGCGAAGAAAACTAACGGATCATGAGGTCAGTGGAATATTGTCTCACCCTCAAAATGTGGTGTTTAGTCCAGCCGGAGCTGCAGTGCTTCTCAGTGGTTTACAGGCCTGCAGCAGCTTCACGTTTCTGCAACATCTCCACTCCTCGTCCTCCTCAAAGAACACCGATTGGTCCGGTCCTGAACTGACCTTCTAAAAACCACCGGATTTTCGGGATTCTGGATCGGTTGTAAGTCATACCTGCATCCCACCCATCTGACGGCGACTGTTTGGCTCCGTCCTGCGAGCAGCTCCAGCGTTGGGGTTAAAGTTCACTGGCTGAGGCCTGCTGGGGGTTTTCAGCTGCTCACTGCTCGCTGCGGTGACACACACCCTGAGTCGGATGGAGCTGATGGACGTGGAGCTGCTGACTCCTCCTGGGTTGGCCTTGTGTTTGCTGGTTCTGCACGGGAGCAGCAATGGCTAATACCTTGTGAAGCTTCCTGTGAGTCACACTTTCACTCTGGTGAGCCTCTTTTTTTTTTCTTTTCTTTTTTCTCTCTCAGGCTCTCGCCGCTGCAGGGGTTTCGCCTCCTCTCTGCCTTTCATTTTTTTCCTTCGCCTTCCCTGCTCTGGTTGCGGCTTATTGTCTGGCAGCGGCACCGTCAAATCAGCCCCTCGTCCTTAATTCTTTTCTTATTTCCCCCCCCATTTACCGCCCGGCTGTGGAAATCAATAACCCGCCTCGGCCAGACCCCGGCCATTTAATTTGACATTTGATCCAGTCGCGGGTTATTTATGTGCTGGAGATACAAATGAATTCCTTCTAGCCGCCCCGACGCCTTGCCTGCTGCTGTCTGCGCTGCTCTTTGTCCCCCCTTCGCTGCTCCGGAGGTAAAGCTGTCTCCTGTGGAAGTGGCCTTATGTAAGCCTCCCTGATACACCGTGGAGTAAAGCCCACAGGACCCCATTTGCAGCGATTGGTGACGCTACTGAGTCACAGCCGAGGCCGTGGTCCAGATCCCCCATTTCAGGTCGAGTGACTACACCCCCCACACACACACACACACACCCAAACTCCCCTCTCTCCCTGTCTGACTGTACACTAAAGTGAGGCAATTGGCAATTCAGATGAGGCCTCACACGCTCACAGCGTCTCCCTCCGTTAGTGGAAATTAAGTCGCTACCTCGCTCTGCAATCTGCGTGAATCCAACAGGGGGGATCGGTGGTGTCGGGCTGTGTGTGCGCACTCGCGCCTGAGAGATTTATTATCGCGTGTGGTCGACGCACACGGTCATTTAACTTGCAGGGAAAAGGGAAGCGGCTGGTCTCGTCACTCCGGCGGCTGCTGTTGCCAGCAGAGAGAATCCACGGCGGGGTCCTGAGAGGCAAATTACGTGGCGCTGCTGATGCAACGTGGACAACCAAGCCTTTTTATGAACCTGATTTAATGACCTTTTTTTTTTTTTTTCGAAGAATTTATTCATAGCCTTGGCTTTCCCACAACCACTCGTCTGATTTTGGAAAAGTTGCGTCATGTTAAACAGTGTCATGCAGCGGAGCGCATGAGGAAAGATGTCTCCCCAAGTTGCCGTCACTGTCGCTCCAGTCAATTTTGTTTGCGGAGGCCGAGCGACACGTGTCACTACACCTCAGCGGGCCGGTTGACATCCCCCGGCTTCAGACCCGTGACTTCGAGATGGGACGAAACGCTCCGAAAAACACTTTTAACAAGAGCAGATACAGGAGAGCAGCAATCAGAGAAAAAACATTAGCACCAGCACAAGTCAGACAGACAGACAGACACACACACCATTGGCCAGTAACCAGTGTCAACATCAAAACTGCATGTAAAAAGTTTGAAATCATGAGCTTGAATAGAAATGACATAAATCCGATTGTAAAGTTGGTTACTCCACCACAAAAACAGTCTCATATTCCCTTTGTGAGATTATAGACGTTTTGTTGTTTCATCATCTCAATACCACAATGGAACAATTAACAGAACCAAGACTTAAAAGAACCCCTGAGGATCTCTCTCTTAAGAAAAACAAGCAAATCTCTGAGGATAACCAGCTTGACGAGCGGATGCCCGAAAGGATTGTGTCGTCAGCTGCAACTCTGTCCGTTGTTGTATGTTGTTGTTGTTCAGACTGCTTTTCGGGGAGCCCTTCCGTGTGGTCAAAGCAATGGGAAAGCACCTCAAAGTAGAGAATAGATACATTTTTAATGAAGGCTCCTGCGGTGGAAAATCGAATTTCACGCCGGCGGTAATCACTGTTGCTGTTGTACAGAGTCGGCTACAGGGGAAGGCTCGGCGTAATGCTCTGTGAATTTAACATCACCCCCCCCCGAGAAGCCCCCAGGCACCCACACTCACCTGCGTCTTTGGCTTGACCGTTGAGGAATAATGCATCAGAAGTAATTTTTTAATCAGCTTTTTTTATTCTTTCCCATTTACGCCATTTGAAAAAAAAACCAAACTGCTCTGCTCCTCTCAGCAGAGGCCCTTTTAAAAATGACCCAGTGACAGAGGATAAAAGGCTGTTGCTTTGTTCCCGACAGGGTTGATGATTTAATTTGGAGCGAGCTCATACTCCACAGAAAAAAAAAAAAGAAAAACGCACTTTTCAACTTTCATTCTGATCAGTGCGGTCTCTCCGAGCCCAGTGAGCCGCTCCGGCGACGGCTGTGTTGTCTTGTATTTCCGCCACGTCGCCCCACACTGAAAAATGTCCCCAACGAGTAGAAGATGGATTACTCGGGAAAAAAACTTTCGTTTTTATTCTCAGAGACCTTCGAGGCACCTGGAGGTCGCAGTCCCATGGCCTTGTTGTCTCCCTTCAGCTGTTGCTGCGGTGAATTATTGAGATATACGTGTTAAGTAGTTAAGTGTAATTTATATCTACTCCTCTGATTCTGATTTTCACCCTCTGGTTGAACTTTTATGGATTTGGTGATTCCAACTGAATCCCATGTCATCACCTCGCATTGTCATCAACATTTAGACATTTTTAGAGAATCATGAAGGTGTAAATCTGTCAGCACGGCTTCTCGTCACCAACTAGCGCAGATATTCCAACTGTTGCCAACAGGATTTCCAGTGTTTTTTCACCTTTAAAACCAGAGGAGCGGTTGGACAAACACCATATCTGTCTGTTATAATGACTGGCAGGTGTCTTTATCAACATCAAAGTCAGGGAAGGTCTCTCCATGAGGTTGGTTTCACCTAGTGGCTAAATAGTGGATTTGCAACATCCTTAAAATTCCTGGACAAAGAAAACTAATAATCACTGAAAGGCAACGCAGTTATGCCGCACACCACATATACTGACTGACGCAGGTAGGTACTGTATTGCAATACTTGTGTTTGAGTATAAGACCTCCTGTGTGGACACATTATGTATCTATCTATATATACATAAAATACACACACACACACATATGTATACACACAAAAATATAAACATACAGACATACAGTATGTATATATATATATATATATATATATATATATATATATATATACACATTGAGTATAAGACCTCCTGTGTGGAGTGTATGTATCTATGTATATATACATAAAATACACACACACACACACACACATATATATATATATATATACATATATTCATATATGTATATATATATATATATATATATATACACATGTATATATGTATATATATCATGATAAATTGTTCAGCATGGAATTATGGACTTGCTAAGAGAAAAAAATCTGTGTGGCTCGTCCTCATTACATTAACTTGCCGGCCCATTTCAGGAGTCTAATTACAGCCGCTCTTGATAACAAAATGAAAGTCAACATTTTGATTGCGGCCACTTGTCACGCAGATGTTACACAGTCCCGTCATCCAAGCGCTTTAATAAGTACATGTGAAGTGTCTGAAGTCTCGTTCGCTCCCTTTTCTCCCTTTTGTCTGGACGGTTCCTCGGGATGGAGGAGACAGCTGCTGGAGAAGTGACTTTTATGTCGCGCTACATTTTTTTCCTCCTTTCATCGTCTCGGCCTTCTTTCATTCTTTGCAGAAAATTGTCAAAAGCATTTTTTTTTTTTTCGCTCTCGTGTTTTTTAACCTGCTTAAAAATAAATGGAAATTGAATTTTCTAGTCCTCTGAGGGAATGGGTGGCGGAAGGGGGATGTGAATCCCGTTGAGCTTGACACACACACACTGTAACACACACAGACACCTGCGCGTGGAGAGTGCTGGTGTGTGTTGGGGGGATTCCCTAACAGCAGTTAAACAGCACTCTTGGTCGCCCCTGATGTGAGCAGAAAAAACCTGCCGCAGGCTTCCCATCTGTTCAGCTCCAGAGTTATGGCAATGATCCATCACACACGCACGGACACACGCGCACACGCGCACACACCATTCATAAAGTCGGTCAGATTCAGACCCTCATATGTCTCCGGGGTTGGGGCTATAAGGCTCTGTGAAGTCCACTTTCAACACGCTGCTACTGATAGTGTCTAACCCCTAAACTACAACAAAAAAAACCCTCGCAAACATCATGAAAATTATTTCACACTCTCTATATAGTGGCTTTAAATCAAGTGGGCTTTCCATTAAATGTTTTCTTTTTTTTTCGATAGGAGACGGCATCCAAAACTCAGCTTGAAACTCTTTTAGCAAGTCAAGGGAAATTCTGCTCAAAGAGCACTGATTGGTCATTGGTCACACGCTGACTGACGGATCGCAGTTCACACTGGAGCCTTTAAAGCTGGAAAAAAAACAAGATTTGACATTTGATTTCATAACCAACGCTCTTATTTATTATTCCAAGTATCCACCTTACTTCTCAGTAAGGTGGATAATGACTCATGAAAACTGTTGGAGATAGGTTGCATCTTTGTGGTGGCTGTGATGGTGAAGCCCCTCCCCGAACCCTACCCCCCATGTTCTGTCTTTAATGGCTGTGCTTAAGAGTTATGAGGAAAGTCTTTGACGGCGTCTTATCGACGCTCGAGTGCAGATGAAGTGATTTCCAGTCGCATCTCTGACGTCCATCATCCGACTCGACACTCGAGCTTTTACGTGCTGCGTATTTTTAATGTCTCCGTGAAAACAAGCGACTTGAATCACACCTGCGACGCCGGAGATAATCCATCATACAAACCCACCAGCCCATCGCAATTTATTTCAAAACTAACGTTATTCGAGCCCTGAAGTAAATGCATAGTTTTTCATTTAACACTTTGCACAGCCGCCTTCACAACCACTTGAGGGAAACATATTGATATTCCAAGCCAGAGCAGGAAGCGCAGGCTTGCTGTTGACTTCAGGCAATCAGGTGAGCTTTGCTCCGTTATCATTTCTCTTGTTAACCTGGATAGGAGTTGCCCTTGATCATCACGCTGGTTTGTAGCGAACAGTCGGGGGGCTGGATGTGCACCTTGGCAACAGCTTGGACCCTGATTCCAGTTCGTGAGCGATTAGCCAGATCCTGCCCGCGGGTGAATTTCTATATTCCGTCCTTGTTTAACTGGTCAGAAACTGTGTTACACTGTGTGTTACCGCTGTGCGATTGTTAGCTAACTGGAACCAAATGGCGACACCCTCTACTTTGTTCCATTTAGAGATAACAGGAAGTGAATCTTCGCCTGTTTGAAGACACACAATACTGCAGGAAGTCTTTAAGACACTCCAGATCGGATGACCACCCCACCCCGAACCATCTGGAACATCTCCTCTCTCTGTCACGTCCAAGCTGGACCAGTCACATTGTTTTTTCTATTTTCTGCCACTGGGCTCCTATTTGTGGGAGGGGTTACATTAGATGCTCCATAGCAAGCAGTGAGGTCATAATGTTTGACTTATTCTGGCCAAAGACTGTGTGGAGTAGAAAAAATATAAATTGTCACCATTCTACTGTTCTTCTTCTTCCTCTTGAAATGAAGAAATTCCATCCAAATTTGAGCACCTCAGCTAATCTCAGCGGTGCAGCGGTGCAGCGGCGCAGCGACGTCTCTTTGTCTTGTCATCTTCTGTTTTTAAAGGGTCCCATATTACATCAAACAATGTATTTTCGTTTGTTTTATTAAACCCTAATTCTAGTCAAGGCAGCAAAAAAAAAAAAAATTCTCAATATCCAGGATAGTAGCCAGGTTTACACGGAACCAATATTCAAATTATAATCAGGTTAGAAGCCCAAACCAAATGATTAAAAATGCTCCATATAAGAAGCATATATCGAAGTTCAAAGTACAATATCCCTTTTCCAAAAGCCTTTGATCAGTAACATTTTACCATGTATACAGTGAGAGTGAATGTTGTCAGGCTGCCTTCTTTTCTGCGCATGCTCTGCCTTGACATAAACATGCAGTGACGTTCTCTGGCGGCTTCCAAGCACAGCACACAGAACTGGTCTGTGGCAGAGATTTTGCTTTTAATACAGACTCTCAAAGGAGAAAAGTCAGTCAAGCCAGAATAGAGTGGACACATTAGAAACCACAGGAAAAAGGGAACAAGAACAATCAGTATGAGCGCCAGATTCAGGCTGTTGCTTGAATAAAGTGCCAAAACAATCGCAACTACTGTGCAGATCAGACGCCAGACGTCGACCTTTGATCAGTCACATGATGATTTCAGTGATCTGTTCTGAATAAATACAGTGACACATGTAAACACCAAATCAGAATAGATGTCCTAAAACAGTTGACATAAAATCTTCAATCGGAATGATTTCAATCCAAATGACAGAAAAGTGTCCATGTAAACCCTGGTAGTGTTTGTTTGGAAGCTTGTTTGGAAGAAGGCAAAACAAGCGGCAATCTCAGGGGGCGGAGCTAAACACCTGCCACTAACCTAAGAGAGGAACTGTGCCTCTGTGAGTTCATGGACAAGCAAAACAACTGAAAGGTAAATAAAAAAAAAAAAAGAGTTTACTGAGATGGCAGCGACACATATATATTATTTTAAATGCATTGTTGAATGGAATTTTGCTGAATATGCGAAGTTAAAGGCATTCCATGCTTCCAACTCAACTGGTGATGTGTTGCATGATACTGACTGGTTAGATTGAGCCTTTGAGAGATAGATCTGCAACTTGAACTCATCCAGCTGCATCGTGATTACATTTCCGTTTGACAATGAACTTTGAGTGCACCTTGCAATCAGGGTATTTGCACAAATACAACGGCATGGTGCTGAGAACACTGCTGGCTGAGTCTTGTTAATTAGAACCTTGTTAATTTGAGCAATAAACCGAATCTAAATATCACCTGCGTGCAGCCAGCCAGCTCGCAGCGCGTGTGACCAATTGAAATCGCTCGTTTCGACACACACACACACACACACACACACACACACACACACACACACACACGTGTGTTAATTTGTCACACGGTGCATGGAGGGGAGATCCTCCGTCATCATCCTTCATGGGCGAATTAGCGGCTCCGCAAGTTGTTTTTTTTGCCCTGAAACGAGCTGCGGGCAGATTTGTCACCCCTCAGCCCGGCTCGCCGCCCCTGCGGCCCGGCTGCCCGGCTGCCCGGCCCCCGGTCTACTCGGAAACAGGACAGAAAATAAGAAAACAAAAAAGGCGCATGTACGCTTGCCGCCCGGATGCGGGTTGAGCCGCATGCAGAAGCACCAGCCGCCGCTGGCTGCTGCCTGCCCCCGCCCCTCCCCCCCTCCTCCTCCTCCTCCCCCCCCCTCATCTTCATGGTGTTGTGCGCAAA
>CM020504.1:16644539-17014539 GCA_009823395.1 Thamnaconus septentrionalis
CTTCAGGACCGCGTTCGAAACGCAAACCAAACACCAGCAAGACTTGTTTTTGACAAACCATATGGCGCCCGTGGTACTTCAAAGTGTCAGCTTCCTCCTGGTGGGTCTCATTTAGCCCGACATCCAGCTGAAGAGTAAATCACAGCTGATTCACTGGGAACTGAGCCAAAAACTTGATTCAGATCCTCATTTATTCATGGTGAAGTCTTCGCCTGCAAAATTTGAAGTGCGTTAAAACATCCAGCTGAAAACCCTTTGTTTTGTGTGTATCAAACGGGTGTGAAGTATTCTATAGTTAACATGACAAATTAACATGACAAATTAACACACGTGTGTCTGTGTGTGTGTGTGTGTCGAATAGTTATAGTTATAGTGTTCTTTAATTTATTCTATTTTCTTTAAATAGAGGTCAGCCGTACGAAGAACATTTTGCCTGGCATTTTGCTTGAAATGACATTTGTTTGGTTTCGTCCTCACCAGCGTTGCCTCAAGTTTTATTCAAATGTGAAACAAACCGCCTCTATAGCCAGACACGGCGCTGACATTTACACAGCGCAAGAACGAGGCTGTGCGTTGCCTCTGCACGAAAACCGCTGTTGATCCAGAGTGATATTTAGTGCATAACATATCACATGGCCTGCCGACGTTAATATGAAAAATAAGGGAGATTTATGTGCTAATCAAAACTAGTCTGGGTCTTAATAAAAACGCAAGAGGGGATTTAAGCATCGGGAGCTCGTATCCTGTCAGACTTACACAGCTTCTTTTTTTTCCTTTTTAGCAGTTGTGCTCACTTTGACAGGATGGTTGGTTCCTCTAAAAAAATATCTTTCATTTGTCCAAATATGTTTTTTTTTTTAACCATGTTCAAAATCCACCCCAGTCTTTGCAGATCTTCTGCTTCTTTTTGTTCACAGCAGAGTCCAGTAAACATTTTGGGAAACTGATTCCAAACAAAAACCATTTCTTGACCAGTCACCATCCAGTTAGGGAAATAGGCGGAGCTATGGCTTGGCGTTAGCTGTGGGCGAAACAGGAAGTGGCTGCCAGCTTGTAAAGAGTTTTGACTGCAGTGCGGATGCACCTGGAAGTTTGTTCAGTCATCTTGCAGGTTTTTTTTGAAGAGTCTTTCTCTGCTTACCGCGGCTCTTTACAAGATAATGTGTGAAGATAAATCTTATGATTGTAATTGTTGATTTATCAGTCCTTTCTCATGATTGGACGAGTTGGTCTTACTGCACCGCCCCAAACCTGCACATGACTTTTGATATTTTATGTACAGTATATCTCTCTCTCTCTCTCTCTATTTCATAGGTGTTTATATGTATGTATGTATGTATGTATGTATGTACACATACAAATATGCACACATATATAACAAGATATAATGTATTTACATTATTTCACAGCGTGTCTCTTCTTTCCCTTGCAGGTGGTCTGTTCATCAGAAACACCGATCAAGAGTACACGGCCTTCCGCCTGGCCATCTTCCTGCACAACACCAGCCCCAACGCCTCGGAAGCCCCGTTCACCCTGGTGCCTCACGTGGACAACATCGAGACGGCCAACAGCTTCGCCGTCACCAACGCCTGTAAGTCAGCGGCCAGGGGCTTTGTGTCTCGCTTGTGCCGGGCTTTAAACCTTGCTGCAGGGAACCGTGTGCAGTATCACCCAAGCGTGCATCGCTCAGAAAGCTTGAGTTCTTTATGCCGAGTTTGACCTTTTTCAATGTATTTATGCAAGTCTGGATTTTGTCCTGCTACATACTTGATTTGTTGAGGTGACATCTTGTTGTTTTGTATAATCTATTAGAAAAGGAAATTCTTGTATAATACCTGGCCGTCTATCCACATGTCAGTTTCTTGGAGTGATTGGCTGTTTTACTTATTTACTTAGTCAAATACTTTGGCCCATTGCTCTCAGTGGAGCACCATCCATGACTTCATTCAAGTCGTTTTTTGGTGCTGCTTTAGCTTTTGAAAATCCGCAAATGAATGAATGAATGGTATTTTCCATCTTCTTCGGAGTTCTGGGCCTCTGTCAACCTTTAAGGAGATTTTGTTGCCAGATTGCAGCGGTAATTGGAACGGTGACGGTGTATTAAAAATGAATTGGACCAATAAAGTAATGAGATATTAATTTAATAGCCGTATGATGGCACAAACCCGAAATAAAAGTGGCCGCCGTGTTGCAAATCCATAAATACTGTTCTGAAGCAGCTGTGTGTGCGTGCGTGCGTGCGGGTTGGCGTGGCAGTGGCGCGGCTCGACTGGTTCACATCTGATCCAAGTGGAGCCGCACACGCTGCAGGGGACAGCAGCTGTAAACACACAAACAGCAATCACACACTCGGCCCCAGTTAGATCTCCTCACACTAGCAGGCAGGGAGGAGCGTTTTCTCTTTTCCTGCGCAGGATCCCGGAGGAAACGTCCTTTCTTCTCTCCTTTCACTGTGCGTGTTTGCCTTTGTGTGTGTGTCCGTGCGCGCGCGCGCATACACGTGCCTGTTACACAAACAGAAGGTGAGGGTGTTGCTTTTGCGGACCATAAAAGACCATAAAACAGGGCGAGCTGATGTCTTGTGCTATCTATAGTGTGATCTGCCGGTCGAAAAAATCAATGGCTAAATTAAGCAGAGAATGAAGTGCTGTTATGTTTGTTTGGTAATTGCAGTGGCCCAGTGTGTGTGTGTCAGTGTGAGAGAGTGCGTGTGTGAATGTGTAATGACCGGAGACAGATTAGAGAGCTGCTTTCATTCAGTATTATATCAAAAGGCTTTGCAGTGTTAAGCACAACTCACACTTCTGAGGCTCCACGTTTGGAACTGATGGCCATAAAAATGTTGCAGAATCGACCATTAGCACTTCCTGTTTCTTCCGTGTCCGTGTTTGTGCAGATGTTTGCTCAATTATTGCTTTGAAACTAAACTAAAAGAAAAATGTGCCAATTTGGCCACTTTTAAAGCTCCTTAATGGGGTTTAGTGGGAGCCTGTGCTGCTTGTTTCCCCATGTTTTTGTATGCGAGTCCAAGTCTCTGAATTCTTGTTTTATTCTTAGTTTGGCTCGGTAGCATCATAATTTCCCGTCGTCCGGTTCCCGACAAAGCCGCACGCTGACGTTGGCACCGGAGGTGGTCTGATGTGGATCGATATCTATTTCTAACTAAAACCGTTATTTTATTTATAAAAGAAGTATTTGAAATATACTACCCAGTCACTGCAGAGGATGCTGGATCGGCGAAATATAAAGCCGATGGAATAATGCAAGGGGAGAAACAGGAAAGTAGGTTGTGAGTGTGAAAATAGAAACAGAAGAAAGGCCATTAAATCAATTCAGCGTATATATGTACACTGTATATATTGCTGATACTGATGTTCAAACCGGGCTGTAATTTCATGAATATTAATATAACTGCAATTAACTCAAGTTTGAACCTACATTAAACCGACTGATTCAAACACCAGATTCCCTTCTTTTAGCTCATAAAGTGGCATCTCTATTAAACTGGAGTGTTTGTACCTGCAGTGCCTCTGTCAGCATCTCCTGCTGTGCTCAGGTACAAGCTGTACATTTTCCAGAAACGGACAAAGTGGCATGTCGGGGTTTTTTTTTTTTTCTTTCACGCCGAGTCTAATGGCCGTGCGCTCACAGGAAGCCGGTCTGCAGCGCATTGATTGGCCGAGCCAAATCAGAGCAGAATTACATGAGCCAATCAATGGCTCTGATAGCTCAGGGCCAGTGGGGAATCTGAGATCGAAGTGCATCGCTCGTTATCACCCCCAACCCTCTCTCCCCTTCCCCCAGCTGACTCCCGACTTTTTTTTTTCTTTTGCGTTTCCCGTTTTTGCGGCTGCCCCCCCGCACCCCTCTCTCCTCCCTCTATTGTCAGTCGGCTCTGAGATAATGGTTATGAATAGGCGGTTTTTTTTTTTCTTTACGGCGCCACGTTAAAGAGGGATGGGGGCTGGCGGTGCGCTTTTCGGAAGGAAGGATGAGAATGGGAGCTAATTTGTTGAGGGAGATTAGGGCCATTCAGTGGCGCCGGGCGCCACTGTAAGGAAAGCTGATGGGGATAATTGGCTGGGAGGACGGGAACAAATCTTGTTGTATGTTTTTTATCGACGCTGATGGTAATTCAGCGGCGTCAAACACTTGGTTTATGGTCCTGTCTTTATGTGACCCGCGTTCTGGGTTTAAATCCCGTCCCTGCAGCCCTTCAAGGTTTGAGCCAGAGGCGTCGAAAACATTTTCCCTGAAGGCCAAATCAGCATTTTGGTTTCCCTCAAAAAGGGCTGGATGTAACTGTGAGACTGTATGAATATAATCAAGTCTTTACATACTGCAAAATAGCTGTTTCCGTGCTCAGAATTACCAATAATAAACGTGCATTCAGACAAATGTAAACATTTATGTAAGCGCTGGATTAATCTTATTATGAAATTGTACTAGATTAAAACGAACAACTTTAATTTAGTGGTCATCACAAAATTGACACACATTGTGAGAGATGCAGTTCATGGTCAATGCACACTTTAAACAAGTCTAGATTTTTATATTAATACAATCATGCACCTTTTAAGCCCTTGCAGGTTGCATAAAATGGCCCTGTCTTTGTCCCATGGGCCCTGAGATTGGCATGTAGTTTGGGCTATGGACAACAATGTGCCTATTCTGTGGCCCCCCTTTCAACTTTACCATGATGTGAGAAGCTTGAGTTTGCATTTTCAAAGAGGACACGAGGTCAAAAACAGTGACACGCTTGCTACAAATAGCCCGCAGCAACTCAAGGGGAGAGAAATATTTAATGGCGCCTTATGTCGTCACCGCCTGATGCACCGCTCGCCTTGCATATCAGCGAGGGACAAATGTGTCTGGAAATGATGACTAGATACAGATTTAGGTCCGTCTGTGTCGTGGAAGGATGGGGATCCTGTCTCTCGCGTTTGTTGTCGCGAGCCAAAACAACAGACTGGCTGGTTTATGGCGACACTCTGGGCCAGCACGATGATCACTCGGCGCTGCCAAGGTGCCATTGTCGGTAATGGGCTGAAGTTCAGGACAGCCAGAGTGACTGCTGGAGTGCCCTTGAACTGAAGTGGCTGTTTCCAACATATGAACTCATCTCCGCTGGGAGTTCAGCATGGAATATCTGTGGGAATGTCCAGGTGTTGCTGACTGACAGAGAGTCAAACTGCTGCCGAGCCAATAGCAGGTTAAATTAAAGCCAAGCTAAGTTAAAGTTGACAATACAGAAGAATAGAATAGAATAGATTTCCATCTAGTCTCACACCTCAGATGGAATACTTCCCGTTGCAGCAGCTGAGAGCTCTAAATTATTGACTGATTTGTTTTTCTTGAAGTAAAAATGTTCCCTAAATCTTCTTTAGGATTAATGTTAGATGCAAAATAAGAAGAAACTGTGTCGTGTTTGTGAAGGATCTGCATTTGATAATAACCCATCGGGAGGGTTTTTCTGAAAAAGAAATAGCAGAGGGTGGAGAATGGAGCCTTGAGGAGCTCCACACTTGCACCTTTGCATAATGGTTTTAATCATTTGAGGTGTTTTTGCACCATTTTTTTTTTTTTCCCTTAGATGTTGTTGCTTTGATGATCAAAACCTCCTGAACTGACAGTTCCCAGTCTTAAAAAAAAAAAGTGTAAATGTTGTCTGTTGCCTCCTGGCACTCATAGCAGATTTAAAAAAAAATTACCTCTGAACACTTGTTAGTAAAGGATTTTAGATCTTGATGGCAAGGTGACTAGGAGAAACCCTCCATCACCTACAATCTCTACAGCCACCAGTGTGTGGACAATAAGGTCGAGATGTAATCAATACGCCTCCGAGCGGCCGCCTCGTCAACCTGAGTCTGGTTGTGTTTGGTGGCAACCCCCTCAACCACACCGGAGGGGACTTGAAAAGCATGTGGGCTTGTGGGTAAGGAGGGTTAATCTGACCTCCTCCATGCTGCCCCGTCGCTTTCGCCTTCACGGTGAAAGGAAGGAGGGGGGGGGGGACAGCAACATCTTAATCAGCATTCAGTCATTGATATTCAGAGTGGCGCTCTGACTCACTCCAGATGCGGCGGCGAGGAGTGCGCCTCCATATGCACCCCGTGCAGCATGAGGGAGCCTATACTTCCCGTGGTGCTCCCAGGAGGACACGCTCCCTGCTCGCCTTGTGTGTCCTTGAGTGTGAAAAGGCTTCATGTTTTCCTTCACCCCCCCCCCCCACCTCACTCCGACCCCCCTCCCCCCAGCCCATTCCTCTGTGTGGTGAGTGAGTGAGTGTGTGTGTGTGTGTGTGTGTGTGTGCGTGTGTCTGCAGGCACGCACGCTAATAATCTCGCCGTGCAGCATGTTAGCTCTATTTAAGTCTATTATCTCTCCCTCCATGGGCTCAATTCAGCGGGGCTCTGGTGCTCTGCGGAGCTGCCCTTTAAATGGCTACCCCCCCCCCCCCCCCCAACTCCACCCATCACCATTTCTCTGTGGATTCTTTTGATGCGTCCGTGAAAATGCACAGGCCTCGTGGGAATAACGGCCGGCATTAGGAGAGGAGGAGAGCAGGAGAGGAGGAGAGCAGGAGAGGAGGAGAGCAGGAGAGGAGGAGGATGCTAATGAGAGATTAATGTGGCGACTCAGGGATGTGGGGGGTGAAAGGCAGAGGAGGTGCTGGAGAGGGAGAGCTGGGATTCATTAGCCTGGTGAAAGGTAACATGTAAGTATGATAATGTAAAAAAAAAAAAAAAAAAAAAAATTTGGCGCAGATCAGAGGGAGCTGCTGTTTTTTCACAGCTGCGGTGTCTGTGAGGGAGGATTCTTCCTTTTTGTCCTCTGCGCTCAGCTGTTTCAACATTCAACACATGGCCCTGAAATGTGTGGCGATGCAACTTTGGCTGCAATATGCAAGGACGTCTAGTAGGACAGGACAGACCCCCCTTCTCTTTGCATAACAGCTGCTGGCGTGCCAAGCTCACTTGCATTTGTCTTCTGTGTTTTTGTTTCTTTTTTTTGTAAGTCTCTCAAAGGTTGAGATATGGGCTAATGACTTCATACAAACTGGCTTCTGCGATGTAATAGAATGAGTCACAGGACGTACAGAAAAGCGAGGAAATGCAGACGTACCCTTTGGGCTGGCCAGTTGAATGTTCCTTCTGCATTTTGGTCGAGAAACAACAAAAATATGTTTTAAAAAGGGTGGACGTTTCTTTGAGATTATGGAGGAAAAATAAATTAGCTTCAGTTGCTAATGTTAGCTGTGGCTTCTCAGCCACATCAGTGTCTGTCTTTCAATCAGAAACTGCCAGAAGCATTTATCAGTGGTTGACTGTGCTTTTGTCCTATTTTTGTGTCATACCTTTCTACCCTCGTGGTCAAAATGGCTAGAAAGCTGGTCAGTATTTTAATTTAGCATGTTTCCCTCACGTGCAATAGACATCTCATGGCCATTTTATTGATTAGTTCAGTCATTGTTGATTCTTAAACATCTGTTCTGCAATGGATTTGCCCCTGCTCCTCTTATTTCTTGATAATATTCAGTCATTTAAGCCAGCCTTGTGCACTTTGTCCCCTTTCACCTCCCCCTCTTCTGATAGCTGCACTGCTTACGTAAGCGGCCCCCAGAGACATGCGTGCATGTGTGTGCATATGTGAAGACCCCACAGGGATAAACTCCCACGTTTCCTGTCTCAGCAGCGACGTCGATATCTGGCCCCGAGGAAACGTTGTCTGTTTGTCCTGAAGGGCAATAAGAGAAACAACACTGCTGTAAAAACACCTGAGGAGCATTAATGGCTTTGCACATGACAGACAAGTGCGTGAGACATCTGCGGCTGGCAAAATCGAAGCCTTAAATAGTGTTGAACCTTTCCCATCCAGAAGCAGCAGTAAGCGGGGATCAAACTGCGACTCCATTAGTTTAATTATCCTCCGTCATTTGAAAGGAAGACAGCTGAATGTTCGGAAGCCATCAGGGCTGTGAAGCCGCCTCACCGGCTCCTTGCTCAATTAGAAGTCTATTTTTGGCCCGTCAGCGTATTTACATGGATTTTTTTTCTCCCTCGAAATGGGACAGGAAGTTATGCCAGTTACTTTGTGTGTTAATCGGTGAGAGACTGCTGTTGTTTCAGAGTCTTTGAGCTGCTGTTTCTAGAGAGGAGGCAGGTTTGGTGAAGAATGAAAGATGAATTCTGTGTCATGCTTTTCTTCGCTGTTCATCAGGGACGGGATTTGTTTCATTACTGCAAAGGAATTGTCGAATTTACTGAGGAAGATGAGATTTTTTTTCGTCCTCATCTCCCTCAGTGGCTATAAAGAGCAGGTGGCTTCCTGGTTCTGTTATAACTAGGGCTCTAAAATTATCTTCTTTTTTAAAAAAAAAAAAAAAATCAAGATTAATCTCTGACTTTCCATAGTTAACTATGATTAATCACGTTTTGATTTGCATATTTAACATTCTGTTGTTTTTCCTTGTTTGTGTAAACCATTTTTTACCAACGTGTCCTAATTGGGAACCAAGTGAACACAAAGAAAGGATTTCCTCTTTGATCTTTAGCTGTGCTATCTCTTTCAAAACAGTGCATCTAGACCCACTTATTACATATGCATTTGTCGACTGATGTTGTGTTGAATGAAACAAAACGCGACCCTTGTCATGAATCCAAAACAAATGTTTTCAGCGCAAAGAACCACGAGAAAGAAGGAAAACAGTATTTCTGTCCTCAGCTGAATCAAGCATCTTATGCGATGTGCTCCAAAAAACAAAAGTGAAAGTTAAAATTTGATTGTGGAATCTGCTGAAGTTGACCAGAATTGAAGTTTGGCTGAGCAGGAGTTGAAAGAGTTGAACTCTGAGCAATCCGTGTGCCGCTGTGCCGCGTGGAAATGCCTCACGCTATCTGTCTGCTGTGCCGCTTCACCTCTAACCTGTCCTTGCACGCTTTGTTCTGTCCCCGAGGTCCAGATTAGAGTTGTGAAGGTTACAGAGTTCAGCCGTGTTCTCGCTAATCGCTCTTTTCCCTCATTGCGTGAATAATCTGCCGACTAACTATTGTAAATCTGACCTAAACCGGAAATCAAACTGTCTCGCACTGTGCTCGTGTTTCTCCAGGGACGAGAACTTTATTCAGTTTCTCAGAGGGTCTCAGAGCTTATTTATGGGAAGTCTTAATGTGAAAGTGTCACTGCAGTGAAGGTCAGGTGGTTGCTAAAAAAACAAGAAAAACAAAGAAAAATGCAGAAACTGTGAATATTTATGACACCAGAGGCAAGCTGCCTGTTTGCTTAATGAGGTCACACTAGCAGAAGGCTGAACATATAGACTCTTAAAATATTTACTGCTGATATGATACATGTGACGCTCAATTTAACACAATTGATTGTTCTTTTTAAATCAAGAGGCTTTTGCCCCTCCCCCCTTCCCCCCAACATGCGTGCATGCGCGCATTGCAGCTCCGTCCCGGTCGACCTTCAAGAACTAACCGTATCAGTCAGCGCCTAATATCAACATTGTTCATGCAACATTAGCGCTAATGAAAAGCCGAACGGATTGAAGTGAATTGCTTTTGCCAGACGGCGATGCCCGGAATATTTGAAGAGGCTGACAGTGACAGAGAGAGTTGCGGAGGGAGAAGGGCAGCTAGCAGCAGGTCTGCTCCGGCATCACAGTGAATAAGTCGTGTGAATTCACAGATGGGTTTTAACAGGAACACACTCTGGCCAGGGGAGCTGTTGTCACACGCGCTCAGGAGGATGCTGTTGCAGCTCACGCAGCGCGCCTGTTGAGCAGCAAGAGATTCCATCGGATCGGGCGTCAGAGGCCGGGTCTAAACAAATGCCCATTTTTGCAGCAAAAAAATGAAGGCGTTTTAAAATTGCATTTTGGTCGTGCCACTCTCAAGTGTTTTTGTTGTTCTCCAGCTTGAGGAGACGATTCAACAGATGAACTCATTTCACTCTAGGATTTTTCTTTTGCTGCTGAATTTGCTGCCTTGACAGGCAGACGGCCAGATTGATCCCAATGACATTCTGATTTGGCAGCGTGTACAGTTGTGTTGGTTATGTCTTGTTCAGGCCATTTAATGCGACCACTGTAGTGCCAATCTGCTACAGTCGGCGGCAATATGCACCCTAACAGATCCTTCACTGGCTGGACTATGACATCACAAACTAAACAGGCTATAAACGTGAGCCATTGGCTTACCCATGGATGTATCATAAGAACTGGATACAGGACTGCCAATATGGCAACGCAGCAGGACGCCTCCAATCTGAAACACGGTTCATTATAAATGTTTCTATTCTACATTTTTGAGTCTTTTTTTTTTTTTTTAATTATGAGGGTCAGAAAATCCCCAGAAAAGAGTTTACTCCCAGTGTGACATCACAGCATTGTACACATTGTATCTTGGCTCGTTCTGATTGGTTGATACGTCCTGATGCATCCCTTGAGTTGTAGAGGCATGATGGGAAGTGACACAACTGTACCCCACTGCTGTAACCCAGCGTATGCGCTGGGTGAGCAGCGCCATTGACAAGAATGCCCTGCCATATTAGATTCTGGAGGCTTGAGCTAACTGCTAGCATTGCTAGCATAAACCATGACTTTTCATTTTGTGACTGACGGTTCTGTTTGTGGTATATTATATGTATGAAAGGTATATGATGTATGATGTCACAAAGGGCCAAGATACGTGTCTCAAGCTGGTGGCAACATCCGCACCTGAGGGCTGGCTCTGCCCTTTGACACTGCCACTATCCAAACATTGGAAGCATCCGTTTCAACACGAAGCTAAAAACCAGCAGGCTGATGCAAACAGAGGGTTAAATGTGTTGTTTTATGGAGACCTAGAGTTTTTGAATAATTCATCCCATTAGGTTTTTCTACCCAATTTTGGGATGAAGAGTGAAAATCGGAAAATAGGTATTAATCAGGATCTTTAAACTGTTTTTATGTGGTGGCATTTCAGTCTGACTGAGACATTGTGTGTTTTAAAGGTCAATTTCAGGCAGAGCAACACAATAAATCTATGCTTTCTAATGTCAAGTAAACACATTGACTGACAGCAGCCAATCTGTCAATTTTTCACCTGTTCATTATAACGGGAACAGGCGGTGCAACACTGTACTGAGGTCAGAGCTCCTCAGTTTTCACTGAGGGCTCCCTCATGATGATTTTTTTAAAGTCAAACCAATCAATACACCTCCCAGGAACTGGTCGATGTGGGAGATTGTTGCTAGGAACCCACATTAAAGGTAAAAGTTCAGATGTATTTGTCCTGCTTGGGGAGCCTGTCGATGTGGCCCATTCACTGGGTCAGTTTGTCACTTTGGCCCAGAATCAAATATGTATTGATGACCTCACAGGGACTGACGTTATGTAAACGCATTCACAGTGAGGGTGAAATGGAAAAACATATCAGGCTGCAAACATGAAGTGAAAAAAATTGTTTTAATAAATTGTGATGACTGTAAAATGTCATCGACTTCTTATATCAAACTGCATTCACTTGGCTGAGTTTGTTTTTTGCATTTGTTGGTATTTTTTTACATTTCCCAGAGAGATTCTCTGTGGTTTAAAAGTCACAAAGCCACCAGCTTTTACTTGCTGCTAGATATCCAAATGCAAAACGTCACATTGTTTCATTATAACATGACGATTTTGGTGCAGATTAAAATGTTCCTAGTTGAAGAATGAGGCCCCTAAATTGGCCTGATTGATTAAAAAAATAAAAAAAGATTGCAACCAAGTTTTGGCAAACTAGTTGGGACGACCTAGTTTGGTATGTGTAATTAACCGGACAGGAAGTTGCCAGTCAGCAGCTTCCCAGAGTGCGTTAAAGGTGCTTTGATTGAGGAACCCTTCAAGAAGGTCGTCGCTCCTCAGCCGCAGACTTCGTTAGTCGGAGGTCAAATGAGTAAAATGCCGTCGAGGGGCACGCAGAGGGAATCTTTAATCACCCGACTTCCCCTGCAGGCACGACGACCCGCCGACCTTTAACCCCGACACACCGATGAAAGATAATGGTCTGTGTGTAGGTGCGAGGTGTTATGGGATGTATTGTTTGGGCGACTCGTTCTGCGACTGTCGGGTTCCCAGATCTCAAATCCAAAGGAGTCTTTTTTTTTTTTTTCCCCTGCAGACTTTTGATGCACAGCTGGGAGTCTCAGCGTGACGCCTCCAGTGTCCGCGTCCGTTTCGGATGTTTGTTTTCTGTGTTAGGATGGCGATGAATCATTAGTGCTAAATAATTCCACTGGGGTGTTTTTTTTAATTAATTTATTTTGTCTCTGTCATCAGCTGTCACGCTAACTAAGCAGTCAGTCACACTGCAGCTGTGTTGCTGTTTTTCAGAACTTTCAGAACTTCAGTGTGTCCATCACGTCAGGAATGACAGTTCCATCCTTTATTCCTTTTGCCTGCTCCCCCTAACAGGAAGTGTGTGGTAAAATGCAAAGTTCTGCATTGCAAAAATAAATAAATAAATAAATAAATAAATAAAAAGCAAAGTTCTGGATATCATCCCTTTGTGATGTCATAAACTCCACTGGTACCCTCACCTTAAACCTCTCCTACGTGAGTGACAACATCCCAGCTCGAAAGCTCTTTTGTTATTTTGAGCTAATTGTTTGGTAGCTGATTATGGAGCATTGCGTGAAAGCAAAGACGAACCAAAAAAGACAAAATGATTATTCAGTAACATCTTAATAGGATGTCACAATAGACTGAAATTATAGTCTATTATCTAGATATATATATATATCTATATATATATATATATATCAGTGATTGGAGCGGTTACATTCTTGACTAACGCTGCAGGAGTGTTTCCTCTGACGTCGTCGTGACACGTTCACACCGGCCGCCTCCCGTCTGTCAGCATCGATTCAGCCGAACAACTGAGCAGCGTTTCAGTGCTGTAGCCGTCATTGTCTGAATCACACACACACACACACACACACACACACACACACACACACACACACACACACACACACACTGACCTTCCACCTTGTGCTACTACTGCACCATCTAACGACATGCGTATTATTAGAGCAGATCATTGCTAGTTATCAGTTATCTACAAGTCATTTGGACTCTGTGCCTGTGTGTGTGTGTGTCTGTGTGTGTGCGTGCGTGTGTGTTGGCAGAGCTCCGGCTGGATGTTGGTTGTCCTCTGCGTCATTTCCACTCTGCAGTGGCAGAGGAGATGGTCTGATTGGAGGATTGAATTAATCTGCTTTCATCGCAGCACGTCTGGCTCCTGGTTGGCAGCGGAGAATCTCACAGGATGGAGTTGATGACAATAGCGGGAAGTAAAGTCTATTAGGTGTGTGTGTGGTAAAAGTAGCCTGAGATTAGTCTGATAGCCTCAAATCTGTAAACGGTTTGTTTGTTTGCTCCAGATAAACACAAAACTACTCTGACGCGTCACTCGGAGACATTGACTTGATTTGAGCTTCATTATTATGACTGTGGAGAAACTGCAGTGTTGGGATTGTTGTCCGGTATTACGTTTTTGTGCGCGGCCGTCACTGATTGTCTGTGTAAGCTGCGCGCTGCGCTGAAGGTGGCTGGCAAAGTCAACGCTGCTTCTTTTTCTCATTCTCTTTTTCTTTGTTCTAAAACGACCACAATCCTCTTTGTTCCGCAGGGGACAATCAAGACTTTGAGCCGGTGCGGATGATGAGGAATAGAATCATACAGCAGCGATGGGGTTTTTTCAAACGCACACACACTCAGGCTGCTGACGTCGCAGCTTATTTTCTCCGACACCTTGCAGTGGATTTGAGATTGAGGCGGCGGCGGCGGCTTGTTTACGCCGTGCGTGCCCTTGACATTTCCCCGCGCCTCGCTTCAGCCGGGCGAGGGAATGCCAACGCCGTCCCGCGGAACGCTCGCCCCCCCGAACTCACCTATCTGCTGAGCCACACCCTGCGGGAGAGGCTCCGGCGGGGGAGGGCGGGGCCTGGGAATGTGCTGACTCTCCTGCTGCCCGTGGGAAGCGGCGGCGGCGGCGGCGGCGGCGGTGGGGCTGCATGATGATGCACTCACGGCTCCAGGAAGGAGGCCCTGCCCCTCCCCCTCTCCCTCCTCCCTCCACCATCAGCCACCTGCCCTCCTCCGTCTGTGCTGCATGACATGTTTGATAGCAGCTATGATCCAAGTGTAAAAAATAACAAAGGAAAAAGGAAAAAAAACAGTCACATCTGGCAGAACGTGGTTTTCCTGCACTGGGAAGCCTTTCTTTCTTTGACGCTGTTGTCAGCCTGCTGAGCAACGATTGTGCGAGGCTATAAAGGTTTTTAAAATTTAACCCGGGACGTGTTGGAAGACACCACCGAGGGGCAGATGAGGGACATTTTTCTCCTTTGCAGCAGGCAAAGCAGGTGTTAATTATGAAGCGTGCAAACAGCCTCTGTTGTGTGGAGGCTCTTTACTCATTTAAACTGGAGCCAGGTTGTTTCCTTTTTTTGTTGTAGCAAAAATAAAGAAGTAACGATCTCTGATATGTACTGGATTTGAGCCTGATGCCACTGCAGCTTTTTTTTTTTTTTTATATTTCTTCATGAAGACTGTTGAAACTAAACAGAATAAATGAGCATCATAATAGATGACTCAAAGATCAAACGGATAAACACGACGAGGCAGCTCGTTGATCGTTGAGATTCCAAGTGTGAATTCCTTGGACATGGCCGGAAAAGTTCCTGTCTGAATTGTTTCGAAGTCAGTCGGAATATAAGTAGGCCAGGAGGCATCCAATGAGGAGAGAGAGGAGGCGCACTGAGCTGTTAGCCACGCCCTCCAGTAGCGGTGAAGACATTTGATTGGCTGGCTTCGAATTTGACACATTTCTGAACTTTTCAAGACCCTCTCGGATTCACGACAAATTCCATCTGGACAGTTTCAACCTCAACTTTCAACTATATTTCAACAATATGTGCAACTCTCAACCTTGCTGCTCACATCCCTAAGCTCCAGTGGCCCCATTTAAAAAATGTTGGGTTTTTTTTGTCTTCCCCCCCACACACACACACGCATACACAAACACGCGCATACTATCGCTCACTCACACCACTCCACGGATGCGGGCCTCCTCCCAGCGTTATTTCCTCCTCCACAGGGAGCGGAGGTTGGGTTAATGAGGCAGACGGGCCAGATGATGCTCCTCCCGCTGAAGAACATCCAAAATGTCTTCAAACCTGCGTTATGAAAGGACCCCCGGCTAACAAACGGCGCGTGCAAACATGAGATAAAAGCCGCTGGAAGCAGTTCAGCGGTTGTCTTTCAGCTTAAAATACTTGTTTTGGGAGACGCTGAAAAGCTCCCCGACCGCGGCACAAACAAAGGGAAACCATTGTTGTTTGTACACCTGGGCGACGCTGTCATGGGTCTCGTCACGTGTCTGGATGTTTGTGACACATAAAATTAAGCGCAACTCGCATCTGACGGTTGGGTGTTTGAGTCTGAAGGATTAAACACCAGCGTTTCCCCCACAACAGCAGAAAAAAATGAGCTGTAACCTGGATCGGTTGCGATGGGCGTTCTTCCAGAGTTACGCAAAAAATGCCTCTTATAAATGAAGCGCACCTGAGCCAGATTTCCAACCTAATGTCCGGTTTCTTTGGGGAAGCCGCTCTCTTGCCTTCCACGTCCTCATCCTGCATGGCGTCCTGCTATGAAGGAGCGGAGGAAGGGGGAAAGAGAAGATAAATCCCGAGCTGAAGCGGTGTTGGTAATGTTCGTTACCAGCCGTAATGAGGTCAGAGTCTCTGCCGTCGAGCTCCAATGGAGATTTATACAGAAGGCAGGAGGTCCAGCTGTCTCCCACCGCACACACACCAATAAAGACGGATCTGCTGCAGGAGCCCCGGGGGCACCGAGGGTGACGGCCGTGATGGAGAACGCCGGGGCCGGGATGTGTGGCTTCACCGCAGAATCGTTTCACAACACCGACTGTTTGAGAGGGTCGAATGAAGTCCAGCGGATTGTTGGTTTTGACGACTAGTCAGACGGCAGTTTTTTTTATTGCAGCCTTGTTGGACTCTTTACAATAATTTTAAGTCATGCTTGAAAATAAAAATGGCACATTTGCCTGGATTTGCTCCTTTTTTTTTTAGACATTGAGGCTTTTAAGTCAGGTGATCACTCTTTAAAGGTCCAGTTTGTAAAATTTGGCTTGATTTATGATTTTTATATTGGTAAAAGCTTCACATACTGCTCATAAATACATTGATAAAAGTGTATACTCGCAGTACAATAAAAGTAGTTTGGTTTTCCTACCCTTAGTACAGTTTTCATATATACAAAAATATACACAGAGGGTCTTGCTCCTAGTTAGCTGCCATCTTGTGCCAGCTTCTTTTAAGGAAGCCCTTCAGACAGTGTCCTAATTATGAAATGTGCTGTCAGGTGGTCTACGTTAAATACCAGGCTTCCTTACTGGACCTTTAAACAGTGAAAATTGATGGAGTGCACATTGGCTCTTTTTGTGTTTTCTATCAAATGTTTTTTTATTGGGGAACGTTGTAATATAGTTGCCTATCTACTGCATGCAGAACATGTCATAGTGTACACCCATACAGATATATGTGCATGCAAATTGTCCAATGTTTGAATTATTCCAGGTGAAATTTCTCCCCTGCCTCAGCGAATTTCGAGTTTTTCTCTTCTCTCTGTTTTTTTTTTTTTTTTTTTTTCGGAATGTGGAGCAATTAAACACACAAGCGGAGCGGAATACACTGCACTGGGGCTCGGCGGGCGACGTGCGGGGAGAGTTGCCCACCACACTCGACAGCGTCTCGTCTCATCGATGAGAGGAGAGGAAAAGTGCGGAACTGCAGAACAAATACAGAGCAGAGCGACGGGCATCTCCAGGCCTCCTGGGAGGAGAGCAAAGCTGCAGAACGACAGAAAGGCAAAGAAGAGGAAAAACACGGCGGAGTGGTGGAGGGTGGGTGGGGGGGCGCTGACAGATGGGGAGTCGGGAGGCAGATGCGCAGGTCTGGTTCTGGAGCCGAGCCCAAGTTTTAGTTCCCAGGAGGACGGAAGGTGACAGCTTAGCAGGTGCCTCCTCCACAGGTAGCGTCCAGGAGGAGTGTCCGGGCGGACGGACGGATCCGACGCCGCTGGGACGGCTGACACGGCTCCGCAGCGGGACGTGTGAACGAGTGCCAGTTTGAAAACCTGCTAATGATGTTGTCTCAGTTTGTTTATCCCACTGGGGGACCGGAGAGGTGGGGGGTGTCTTCACTGTGGGCTCGGTGCTGAATCCAACGCGAGGAATGCAGCTGTGTGCGGAAGAAGACGGGGCGATGGAGCGAGCCCGCGACGCCGGCTGGTTTTTCAGGAGCGGGCGACTGCGACCCAACCGCCTGCACGAGTGGCGCGCAGCAGCAGCAGCAGCAGCAGCAGCAGCAGCTTGCTGGGAGCTGCGTTCTAGCGTTTGCGATTGAATCTGGGCCTCCTTGAGGTCTCCTTCAGCCGCTCCTCCTCTTCCTCTGTGACCGAAGACCGTGGCGCCTCTTCTCAAGCTTGCAGAACCGCAATGCAGAGGAGCCGACGGGCCTGTTTAGCAGAAATCAGCAACCTCGTAGCTTTCATCCAGGGGAGGTTATTGTTTCTGACAAGCTTGTCTGATCTCCCCGGCTGATGCATTGTTGTCTCGGTCCGGATAGTCAAACTCCATGAGCATGTTCCATTAAGCAGAAATGTTCTGTGAAGGCCTCTGAAAAAAGCAGCAGAGGAGAAATGAACACTCTCAGTTTTAGTGATCCAAAGTCTTCAGTTCCAAACACAATCAGCCACGTGTCTCGCTCCGTGCCTTCAGGTTGCACAAGTACAAAAGAGGAAGTTCTTGAATAAAAATAATATGTTTTAAGTTGCGCTCACCGTCTGACGCAAGACAAACCCGCAGCTGTCACAGGTGTCTGAGAGAAACGTGTTGCGCGGCCGGCTGCGTAACAGCAACACGGCGCTCTGGATTATTCATGGCCCCGCCCTTAAATAATGCACGCTGCTGAACGCCGACGGCCGCTGCAGCAACACGGCGGGTGAAAGGGATATCTGCCCGTGTGTGTGCACGTGCAGTTCAAAGACTTTCCCAGCAGTCGCTCCTGCAGTCGTGCTTCCGATGTTGTTGCGTTTTGTTTTGTTTTTGCTGTCGTTTGCGTGCACGGCTCCACGCTGCTCTGAGCACACAGATGGCATTTTTCCCAGTGACACAGCTTTCAGCAGCAACCTTCAGCCCTTCATCATGTAGCGTACTGTTCCGCACACACACACACTCCTCCTACATTGGTCTCCAACTTGCGCCCCCTGCTGGTGTGCTCACCATGGTGTTCAGGCATGGCTTCCTTCTCATTAACCCTCCCATCTGGTTGCAAGTCGTGCTCTGCTCGTGTAAAGACGGAGGAACCCCCAGTCACCGCTCGCTCTCTCGCTCTCGTCTCCTCATTCACGCTGGTGCTCGCTCGCCCGCTCGATGCATCTCGTCGTCTCCTTGACTTTTCTTCTTCCACGTTTGTACTCGCAACAAAAAACTGCGACTCACCTTAAAGGGTCAAGGTGCAAAGATCATCTTCAAGCTGATGGCCAGCGTAGAAAATACAACAAGACGCAGTTGAGTTGCCTCTTCTTTTGTGTGTTTGTTTATGTGTTGCTGCTGCTGCAGCAGTTGTGAATTGCGTAAACGTTAGCAACAATAAAACGGAGAATATATTTTCCAGTTAAACAGACGCAGACTCCCAGCGATGTATTTTAGAAAGCAGCAGAGTCGCTCAGAGTCAACTCTGGAGTATTTTCTTAGACAAGTGCGGTCAATTAGCGCGGCATCGTCCCCGCAAGAGAATCTAGAGTCTAACACCGACTTCCTGTATAATGTCTCGAGTGAAGCCATTCTCCAGTCTGTTTTTTGCGGGCTGAGATTTGCTTAATTAATTAGCCGTTCCTGCTATGAGCTATTGTTGACGGTGGAGAATCGCTTGACCTCTGATTGCCACCGCGTATATTTTTAATCGCACCGCGGGCTACAGCCACGCAGCAAACTGATGCAAATCTAAAATAAAAAAAAACAAACATTCGATGAAGACGACGACGACGATGCTCTCGCTGCTGATTATGGAAATTGGACAACAAAATGGGAGCAAAGCGAAGCAGGACGGCGAGAAGCACTTCAGTCGAGTCACAAGAGGGATGTTGAGGTTCTGCTGCGTCTTTCCAACGTTCTCATCCATCCAAAGCGATCTGAGTGCGTTGGCTGCTGATTGGAAACGGCTGACGACGACGACGAGACGGTGCGGTTGCTGCGTGAGCGCGGCCATTACGGCTCTCACTGAGATTACGGCCTTGTTACGGGAACATATCGGCGTTGTCGTTGTGCTGCGCCGCTTGTTACGGCGGTGATGCAGCACCGCAATCAAATCACACGTGCTCATGTTAATGACCAAGACGCACAGAGTTTACATTGAAGCTCGTTGCAGCTGTTTCTGTTTTGTTATCCCCACCAGCACCACCACCACCTCCCAAACCCCCCCCCGAGCCTCCAGCATCAGGGAGGGCGGGAGCTCCTCCAGCCAATCAAAGTGGATGCTTACCTCATGCCCCCCCCCCCCAAATGTATTGTGTACTTTTGGATGTTTTCTGCTTGTCTGAGCTGCTTTCAGCGCTTTCTAAATATAGTTGGGCGTTGGGGAGGTGTGTGTGTGTGTGTGTGTGTGTGTGTGTGTGTGTGTGTGTGTGTGGGATGGGGGGGTACGTCTCTACAGCAGTCAGTGCAAGGTAGCAGCAGGACACGACGTGTCAGCCGCAGTGTGACAGCAGTCGGGGAGGCGGGGCCACCTTCCCGGCAACGTAGCTGAATGATTCATTATCTAATGTGTGACATTGTTCAGCGAGCGGGAGGCAACGTTAATGAAATCTATGCGCACGTAGCGTCAGGATCCCGATCGGCTGCTCGGGCCTGAAAGGTTCCGCCGTCGTCGTCATCGTCGCCGTCGTCGTCGAGGCTTTAGGGTGTTTACACACTTGCACTTTTTAGTTTCAGTTAAGTCAGTACACCTCTCCGCTTATTTCCAGACCCACCCCTTCCCCTCCAAACTCACCCAACCCCCCTCATCTCCCTCCCCACGTCGTCCTTTTCCTGAAACACAACTTCCGTTTACACTCCACCACAGACGAGACGCATCGTTCGTCTCGGCGTCTCGGTGCATATAGGACAGAATTTGCAGAGAGAACCTAAATATACTGTATGTATGTGTTCTCAGTGTGTGTGTGTGTGTGTGTGTGTGTGTGTGTGTGTGTGTTTCAGCTCCTCGTGTGCGCGCACTCCCCGTGTGACTCCCATGCATCTTTGAGGATAAGTAGTTCTGACAGCATCAGCCGAAAAAGAACTGCTGTCCTCAGACCGAGAATCCCCCTCGCTCTTGTTACAGTGTGTATACGTGCGCACGTGTGCTCCTCTCTGCATGCGTGTGTTCTTTCCTGCCTACATTCATGTGTGTGTGTGTGTGTGTGTGTGTGTGTGTGTGTGTGTGTGTGTGTGTGTGTGTGTGTGTGTGTGTGTGTGTGTGTGTGTGTGTGTGTGTGCGCGCTGTCTCAAAAAATCAGTGAAGCAGAGTGTTTCCTCAACCGAAGTGCTTCCTCTTTCCTCGTGCGCTTCCCATGATGCCTCAGTGTGTGTTCCTGCCCGTGTAGGAATTCGTGTGACCTAAAACACGTCCTGTTAGCGATAACGCTCCTCAGGAGGGGGGAAAGCGACGGAGGGGCCACGGGCCGCTGCTCCGAGCTGGGCCCCCGCTGGCCCTCGGGGCTCTGACGGCAGACCTGCAGCCACCTGACAAGGCTGAGCAGGCGGAGGTCCTCGTGGTGCAGCTCTTCCCCGAGGCCCAGGCTGTGCTTTCTGACCATCCAGTGAGTCATGAACTATTAGCTGACGGGCTAACGCTAGCGTCGGCCTCCTCCAAACACAGGGAGCTGTGACGACGCTTTCAAATCTTTGGCGTCATTCTGAGGTTTTTCCACCTGTGGCGCTGTTGCGGCACATTTACATAATGACACAGTTCACGACGCAGTGACTCATACGCTGCATCTTCAGAGTCTCCTTTTAAATTGACCCTGATGGGAAGATGAATGCAGCTAAATGAGAGAGTGTCACTGTTTGCTTGTGTTACCTGAATCGATCCGCCGCTGTTTGTGGACTCCACGCTGGCTTTTTATGGGACGCGCGCGACGCCTGCATCGGATGATTTTTATTGGCCGAGCCACCTGTGGAGCCGGGGGAAATGTCCACCGCAGTAAGTCAGGACGCGCGCATGTGGAGCGGCGGTGGAGCCAGTGATTACCCAGGGTGCCGTTCGGCGGCTTATTGCTCTCCACGCTCCAACGCTTCGCACGCCGGTATTTATTCTGTGCGGCTCTGGCCGGACTCGTTCACGTCCATAAAACACTGCACCTCGTCTCGGCGGAACGTCGAGCTCCGCGTTCCATGGAGGACCTGGTAGAGGAAGGCAGCTTAGGAACGAGGTTGTAAATACCTTGACGACGTCGGTCATAAAGGGAGGAGAATAACTAATAAAAAGCATAAATACACAAGAAATTCTCTCCAGGGTTGTTTTTTTTTATTTTTTTGTGCGACATAAAAAGCCGCATTGAAACAAAAGAAATGAAAGTAAAGAAAATGCACTTCCTGTTCCAATTCATTTAAGTGAATATTTGTGACACGTGCGAACCAGAGAATGAGAAGAAAAAAATGTGTCTGTGCTGTCGTCAACAGAGTTAAAAATGTATGCGAGGGCTTAGCAGGGCTTCGGCTTCTGGCACACCACATAAAAGTCAGTTTTTCACACGCTGTCAGCGTTGGGCTGCCGGCTGTCAGGCCTACTTTTCAAAAATAAAGAAATGAAAGGAAGGCAGAAAACCTCTGACTGTATGTTAGGTCAGTTAAAAAGCACACATTCTATCTTCATTTGGTTATATTAACAGTAACAATACAATAGTATTCATAATGTAGTAGCCTTGCTCTGGAGGCATCAGTTGGGTTTCTCTTGATTGTCCAGAGCGCTTTGAGACGCCTTTAGAGGTTGATTGATTGAGTGATTTTTTGGGGGGGATTTTTTTTTTTTTGCCAGTTGTATCTGCACAGACTCTGTGTTTGCATCACGTGACCAGGTTCATTTAATCCTGGTGCAGTGAGACACGGTGGTCAGCCGTCACCTCTCTAATTTTGCTCCCTGGCAGCAGTTGTTTCAACCTGTGTTGAGGTGGTGAGGAGGAGGAGGAGGAGGAGGGGGAAGATGGAGAGGTGGAGGTGGAGGAAGGGGTACAGGTGTCGTGGATAACATCAGCTCTGTCTGGAGGCTCAGCGATGTGGCGTGGGCGTCGCCGCCAATGAAATATTCTGTCGTATGAAAAAAAAAAATCAAATCTTCTCTCGCAACTGCAGCGAGGCGGTGACGCTCCATCATTCATCTGCTATCTGCATATGAATCACTTCCTCCACTGGCTGTTTTATCCATTATCGACCAATAACTCCTCCTCTTCCTCCCCCCTCCCCCTCTCCATTCCGGCCTCATGTTTAATGGATGCTAAGTGCGAAAGGATTTAAGAGGAGTTTAGTTCACTCATCCCTCGGAAGCGGCTGCACTAAAGTGCTCGCAGCTTGGAGCCGTTTTTTGATGACTCCTTTGAGAGTTCCTGCTACATTATTAGCTTGTTGTGTTTTCTTTGTACATTATATACATATATATGTATATATATATATATATATATATATGTGTGTGTGTGTGTGTGTGTGTGTGTGTGTGTGATTTTAGGAGATTACTCAACAAAGTTCTAAGTCTAAAAACTACAGTGAGCTTAAACTCTTGTCCGTGGCTGAAATATGATTGGATAAAACCTCTACCGTAATGGAAGTACAATGGTACTTCCATTTTGAAACCGAGTGGATATCATATGATGTGAAAAGAACAGACTATGGAGAATAACTTTATTATCATTACATCATTTACAGGAATATTTACTTCTCCAAGTATGTTCAGGCCAGCAGTGAAGGCCTCGCTGGCCTTGACGGCCGCCACTGACACACTTTGACTCGCAGTTCCACCAGCTAGCGCCCTCCCAACTGCCCTTTCCTTCCCTGCCGTGGTCAGCGGAGGTCCTGAGGCAGCGCTGGTGGCTGCTTGAACAGCTGATCGCTGCCGTATTTCACCCACATGTCATATTCATTTCCCCCACAGGGCCTAGCGTGAAGTCCTGAATGCACTTAGTGAAATTGTGCAGCTTTTTTTTTGGGGCGGGGGGGTTTCCAAATGGTGTGATTGTCAGGCTCAACACCAGCGCGTACGGACGCTGTGCCAGCGTCTTGGCCTGGCAGCCTGCAGTTTGATGGATACGAGGGGGTTTGTTTGGCTGTGCGTATTTACAGCGCGGTTTGTAATGAAACAAACAGACATCAATCTGCTTTATTATTCATATTTCACATCATGATTCTTCAACCTTCCTCAGTTCATGTAAGCACTCTTACTGTATACGACATCTACCTCTAATTTTCTCTGCATTCACTCCCATTCCAGATTGCTGCCAGCGGTGGGGTTGCTGTGTGTGTGTGTGTGTGTGTGTGTGTGTGTGTGTGTGTGTGTGTGTGTGTGTGTGTGTGTGTGTGTGTGTGTGTGTGTGTGTGTGTGTGTGTGTGTGTGTGTTCATCTTTCCTCCCTCCACCAGGGCTCTTTAACCCTGGGCATGGTGGGAGACAAAGTCAAGCAGACGGAATACAGGCCTGCATGTGTGCGTGCGTGCGTCTGTGTGTGTGTGTGTGCATGCATGCACACGTGTGTGTAGTGAGATGTATTCAGTGGCAGCCATGCATTATGTGGGAATATGCTGCAGTGATGCCCAGTGGGAGTCTCCCTCTGTCTTCCAGCTTGTAGTTCTGCGTGTGTGTGTGTGTGTGTGTGTGTGTGTGTGTGTGTGTGTGTGTGTGTGTGTGTGTGTGTGTGTGTGTGTGTGTGTGTGTGTGTGCGTGCGCGTGTGTGCGCGCGCGTGTGTGTAGTGCCGAAGGAAAAGTCATATGCACAAATGCGTACATGCATGCAACATGCACTTGAATGCACAAGAGCGCATGGCCTTATTCAACATGACACACGTGCGCACACAGACACACACGCACACACATGCATGCACTGTGAGTGTGGATGAGTGAGGCAGCGGTCCACTGTTTGGTGCCAGCTTTAACAGAAGCGTCATGGACTCTGTGTGCCTGTTATTGTGCGTCTGTGCTTTCTGCTAACATGTCAATGCGACGAGCTGTGTATAGTCTGCGATGACGTAGCCAACCGGGAACAGGAAGAAAAAAAAAAAATCAGATTTTGTCCTCACCATCTGGGAGCGATCCAGCTTAATCCTTCAATGAAAAAGAAATGCCACCTTTCACTTTCACTGTGTGTGACGGCGTTTGTGTGGAGCCCGGGGGAAAGTGAGCAATCTGCTAGCTTGCTGGGTTTCCTGTTTCAAGATGGCTGCCCGCCCAGCGCGTCCGCGGCGGTTGATGGCTTCTTTTCAAGCGGGCGACTCAGACAGAGGTCTCGATCGATTCTTTTACCTCGTTGGAACTATTAGAAACACAAAGGAAAGGCCCCGGCTCTCTGTCCGCTGCTCCTTCTATTACCGCCTGACGCCGCAGACTCCCGCTGCTCAGCTCGCCGCTAGTCGATGGAGACGTTTTACTGCCCTTACGGCGCGTGCCTTGGCTCCGGAGCGGATTGTTGTGCAGAATACCGCCGTCTCATTATCTCACCTATAATGTCAGCAGCACACTGCTACCATGTCCATAGTGCTTCCCTTCATTGTTTTTTTTTAAAAGGTGATTACAAAGTGGTCTTAATCTTACCTTAAAATGCCAAAGTGGCTTTAAAACATATCTGGCAGATCTGGAATAATGCATGAAAATACTCACCTGATTGGTTTGTCGAAACTAAAAGTAGGTTTCTACAAATCCTTTATTTGGAGGTGTAGGATGTGGTGATTTAATCCCAGCAGTTTGATGTGTGAAGTGTTTATTGATTTCTTGGGACTTAATGTGTGACTATGAATATCTTGACAAGCAATAAAGTCATTTTGTGGATGGTTCAAACATAAATAATTTGAAAGGAAAAAGCCCATTTATCCATCCGTCCATCCATCCATCCAATTTCTAGACCCACTCTAAGCCAAACCCTGCCCACTGGGTCACACTGGGTCTGCTGGAGCCTCTCCCAGCTGTCACTCTGGACAAGTGGCCAGTTCATCGCAGGGCCACATAGTAAGACAAACCAACATACACCTATTCAAACTCACACACACACACACACACACACACACACACACACACACACACACCTATGGACAATTTGATGTTTCCAATTTGCCTCACTTGCGTGTTTCTTATCAAAATACCAAAAAAGAAAAAAAAAAGAAAAGTGAATTATATTAAGACGTACTAAGCTATATTACCAGTCACAAGTTTGGACAAACCTTCTCATGCAATTTTTTTTTTTAATCTTTACTACTTTCTACACTGCAGATCGATAGTGAAGACATCAAATATATGAGCAAGATATATGTAATTATGCAGCTGCAGCAAAGAAAAACACGTTCAATAATTCTAAATATGCTTTTTATGAAAGGTGGCTATTTTGAAGAATTTAAATATAAAACGTGTTTGAGTTATTTGACACTTTTATTGTTTCCTACTTAATTCCATGTGTGTTCATACGTAGTTTTGATGCCTTCAGTGAGAAACTGCAACGTCAGAAGTCATGAGAATGAAAGAAAAGACATTAAATTAAGGTGTGTCCAAACTTTTGACTGGTAGTGTATCTTGAATAAAATCTAAAATCTAAATAAAACATCTTCCAAAAAAGCCTTTATTAGAAAACACTTTTAGTTCTAGCCTCCAGTTGTGGCTGTTTTAGTCCCAGCTGTCATCGTAACGTGGTTCTTTTTTCATATTTCATGGCACCAGGTAAAAGGGGAACAGTTTCAAAAAGAAACAAATAACTTACTGCATGTTCAACGGCCTGTTTTCAATTAATGTTTGCCTTGTCTTACCTCGTATTTTGCACACACACACACACACACACACACACACACACACACAGAGGACGCTTCTGCTCTGAAACAAGCGGTTAATGATGGCAGCTTGTTCTGTGCAGCAGCGCGGATCGATGGATATCGATGGAGCAGAGGTCACAGGCAGCCATCATCGCCATCAAAACTCTCCGCACTGTGTGTGGGAAGCCCTGACACCTTGGGGACGCAGCGTGGTTCAAAAAAAAAAAACTGTGTCGCTGCCACCTGACCCCGGCCAGCGGTCGGCCTGTGTTTGCACGAGGTGGCGATGACCAAGCACTTTATCCTCCCTCGCCAAAGATCTCCAAAGCTTAGCTTGCAGTAGCGTAGCTTAGCATCGCTGTAGGGACTCCTGGGCTTGCAGCTGGTTGGGGGTGAAGTTGCACCATGGATTTATTTATTCCAGGTTTGTTTTTTTTGTATTGTTTTATTTTAGGATAAAAAAAAAAATTAAAAAAAAGCTGACGTGAGTCGGTTTCCGGGAGCGTCATGAAAAATGACAGCACAGCTCATGTTGCTTTGCTCTGTTAGTGTGTCACACGCACAGTGTCTGGCCCATTGATCTGACTGAGCAGTAGTGTGTGTGTGTGTGTGTGTGTGTGTGTGTGTGTGTGTGTGTGTGTGTGTGTGTGTGTGCGTGTGTGTGCGTGCGTGCGTGCATGCGTGCTCTGACCTGTTTGTGCACTGGAGTGTGAGGCCGTGCTGATGCTGTTTCAGGGTCACTGCTGGTGTGGGACTAAATGGACCAGTCCAGGAGGCCAGCCTGTCACTGGCGTCCACCCACTCACTGTCAGCACCACTGTTGTCACTTCACTACCAGGTCACTCCCGACCGGCCACTTGATGCAGTCTGACTCTGATGGGCCGTCTCTCTGCAAAAACAAGAGGGGATCTGAGTCTGAGCAAAAGTCAAAAGAGACTTTTTTGCTTCATTTCCCCTCAAGAGATTGATTTATTTTTGCTTGCAGGTACAATTTAAAGTTTCCCTTTCGCCAAACAGTTGAATCGTTGTTTTTATCTCAAACAAGCATCACATGAATGTTCGGGCTGTCAAATAATTACTTTTTTAATCAACATTAATCTCTGATTTTCCATTGTTAACTCAGTTAACTTAACTGTGATTAATTGCGTTTTGATTTGCATGTTTAAGACTTTGATATTTTTCCTTTTAATGTCCATATTTATGAAAAGCCTTGAGTATTGTAATTGGGAACCAAGTGAACACAAAAAAAAATTTCCTTTTTGCTCTTTTGTATTATTATCTCTTTCAGAACAGTGCATCTAGACCAGGCATGGGCAAACTACGGCCTGGGGGCCACATGCGGCCCGTTAAGCTTTTTAATCCGGTCCGCCGAACTTGAAGAAATGATATCAATAGTTCGAAAGTCAAAAAATAGCTGTATTTCATCCATTTTTTCAGTGTTTCAAGAGTCATTTCAATAAAGAGCTAAATACCATGGGGTTTCAAAGACACTGATTTTGTTGTTACACTTTTGTTCATTTTCAATAGGCATTAAAATACACTTATTCTACTTATCCCATGATACATGTTTTCCTCCTATGTGGTGGCTCACCAAAACACTCCAACCATTGACGTAGGTGGTTGCTTAAACCATCATCTCAGTGTTCATTGCACACAATTAACACAGCTAGCGTTAGCAGGATAAAGCAGAGTGGAAACATGGCGCTACTGCTCGAGGACCTGACTACAGGTGAATGGAAGGGACAAAATAAATCAATAAGAATGCGATTAATGAAATTGAGCCGCTATGCCTTCTATTTCATCTCATCACGATTAACACGTTAATGTCGACTGTTGCCTTGATGAATATAAGTTATAAACTGTGCTGTTGCAGTTTTACTGGTGAAAATGTAGAACAGCACGTGCAGGTGACCGCCTGTGTCCACACCATCCAACCAGTGAGCTCCTGGGACTCTGAAGGAGAACAGAGGGAAACTTGCCCAGCCGTCTTAGTCTTTGAACCCCCCCCCCTTGTTTTTCAGACTCTCTATGGCACCTTTGTCATAAATCCCGCAGACGTGGGAAGCGTTCAGTCTAGCAGTGCGTCATGGTTTATCTCTCTCCGCTGCCACCTCTGTGTCGGCCTAATGGTGCTGGAGTGCCGTGGAGCTGTTTGTCTCGCTGCGACTGCAGGTAGATCACAAAAGACGGCGGCGCCTCCGTCTTCCCGTCTTCCCAAGCAGAGCGCAGCCAGCCGCGCTCTGCCTGCTCCAACAAAAAAAACACGCTAACACTCGGCCCTCTTGTTTGCTTCCCCCACCCGACGTCTTTCCCTCTAACGAGGGAGCGACGTCTCCAGCTCTCCGTCCTCCGGCACGACACTCGGCCCGGCTCTCCCTGCAGCCGGGAGCCAGCGGGGGACGCTCATTAGCTGCCCCCTTTCTCCTCTCGTCTCTGTTTAAAAAATAAAAAAACTGTTAGAAAAAAAAAAAAAAAAAAAAAGCTCGCAATTACAGCGGTGCTGTTGTAGACAGGCCGAACCTGAATAATGAGATCTCCTTAAGCAACAGTGTGCGCGGCGCAGCAGCTTGTGTTGACTCTGAGAGAGAAAAAACATCCAATTTGACTGAGACTGAGTGACCAAAAAAAAATAGGCCCCTGAATTTGATGTTGTGCCTTCTGTGTGTTTCGCTAATAACTCAACGCGCGCCTGGAGATGTTAGCTGTGTTGCTGCGTTAAAATGGAGAAGAAGAAGACGAAGAAGAAGAAGAAGAAGAAGAAGAAGAAGAGGTAGAAGAATGGCTTTTGAAGATGAAAACGTCAGATGAAACTGCCGCCTTTGTGCTTTTTTTGATCTATTTGCCACATGCGGCGCTTCCACTGAAAGGATTTAGTGGTAATCAGCGAGATAATAGTTTGTTTTGTCGTGTTGTTTCCAGTCGAGGTGTTCCACGGTGGGGTGCTTTGCATTTTATTTCCGCCACCGTCGGTTGTCATTCAAAACGTCGGCGCAACGCCTTTTGTCTTCTTCTGGTGCGTTGTTTGTAAAATAAGATGGAAGTCAGCGCTCACGGTAAATACCCAACTCTTTAGAAAACGCCTGGGGCGTCACCTTCCTTCAGTTTTCTCCAGGCGTTTCTGAGGATGTTTGTATGATTTACAGAAAGAAAAAAAAAACAGCAAAAAAAACAAAAACATTTGTATTCTTTTTCCGCCAGAGGCGAGGTCTCGCGATTTGGGCTGTTTGACTGCGGCATGGAGAAATGATGGTGGCAGAAAGCCGACTCAATAAAAGATGAACCGACTCACATCCCCTCAACGTCTTTGTTTGTGCCAATGCTGAAAATTGAGAATAATTGGTGGCGGCCAGAAAAAAAACACCCAACCCAAACAACAAGGTAGTGTTTCAAGTGTCTGTTTTGAACTGCTGCGACGGAGGTTGGTGAGATCAACTGCCGTTTCTGCTTTAGCTCACAAACCTGTGTTTTTTTTAAATATCGCGTTCAAACGCTACAAAAGCCGGTGTTTCACATCAGCGCTGACAGCAGGGAGCGAAACGTCCTCAGAAGGAGACATCGCCATGGCGAGGAGGATACGCACCTGAGCCTCCAGGACCAGGCGCCTCATTCATTTCAATGGAGTTGTTCATCTGGTGCATGAATCTTAAATGTACCTCCATAGAGCACGTGCAGTAGTGCCACTTCCCATGCATCAGAACGTGTCAGCCAATCAGAACGAACCGAGACGCAGCACGTACGACGCCATGACGTCATGCAGGGAATTGACTTTTTTCTAGGGATTTAGATTTTTAATTAGAAGGGTTAAAGGTCCACGACTTAAAAATCCACAATAGAAAGATTCATGATGAACTGTGTTTGAGTTTGGAGGTGTCTTGGAAACCATTTTACAGCTGAGTATTTTTGTATTGTGGTCAATGGGAAAATGCGTTTTGGGCACCATATAATTTTCTTTCTTGCAATACCAGGAGTGGCCTCTGGGAAAAAAATCAGCGTGCGCATCCTTCTCTCATATTACATCTGTGATCTTTCCACACACTCAAGTTCCAGCTCTCATTTCTGTGCACATGAAATGAAACCGTGCACGCTGGGCTGCATCTTTGTGCTTCCTGACCTTTGCTTGTGTGTTTCCTCTCCTCTCTCCCTCCAGTCTGCTCCCAGTACTCCCGCGGCGTCTTCGCCATCTTCGGCCTGTACGACAAGCGCTCCGTCCACACGTTGACGTCCTTCTGCAGCGCCCTGCACATCTCCCTCATCACGCCCAGCTTCCCCACTGAGGGCGAGAGCCAGTTCACCCTGCAGCTGCGGCCGTCCATCCGCGGGGCTCTGCTCTCCCTGCTGGACCACTACGACTGGAACAAGTTTGTCTTCCTGTACGACACGGACCGAGGTGAGCTGCGTTTCTGTGCTCTCCCTGGCTTTAGAGAGCAGCCCTGGGCAAGCAGGGATGTCACAGATATGAATGGGCCGTCACTGTCTCGTTCGTTGACAATAGAAAGTACATGATATTGCAGCCAGTGGATTCCATTGTTTTGTTTTCCTGTCAGTTGCAATTCAGGCTGACATGTTATTCTCTGCACCGAGCTCTTCCGTTCTTTATTCAACTATTCATTGCTTAAACTACATGCCAGACAATGTTGTGTGTGTGTGTGTGTATATATATATATATATATATATATATATATATATATATATATATGTGTGTGTGTATATGTATATATACACACATATATGTATATTTGTATATATGTAAATATATATATATATGTGTATATATGTATATATATATATATGTGTGTGTGTGTGTGTGTGTGTGTGTATATATATATATATATATATATATATATATATGTATATGTGTGTGTGTGTGTGTGTATATATATATATATATATATCCACATATATATGTATATATGTGGATATATATATGTGTATATGTATATATATATGTATAAATATATGTGTGTGTGTGTATATATAAATATGTATGTATATATATGTATATAATGCATATAGTATATTCATATATACATCAGTCATATATATATATATACATATATATGTGCATATATATATATATATTTTGTATATATATATGTGTATAAATATATGTGTGTGTATATATAAATATGTATGTATGTATATTATGCATATAGTATATTCATATATACATCAGTCATAAATATATACTGTATATACATATATATGTATATATATATGTGCATACATATATATCTATATATGTACGTGTATATATGCATAGACACATACACATGACAGGAGTGCATGTGGTGAATATTGTCTTTTGATGGGGAGTCCAGCCCAGAAACACAGAATGGGATGTCGCCAGTTTACAAGAAACCCTTGTAGGTTTATGATAACGCAGTACAGTTATGTGCTTCAGACTCTCACACAGAGTCAATAGGTTTTCACCCACTCACCTCCCACACCCCCACCCCCACCTCAACACCCCGTGTCACATTTCCATTACAAGACAGAATGGATATGGGCTCTGGCTCGGATCACATCTCCACATCTCGCTTGGGCACATTTTCCAGAAGGTAGCAATGGCTTCTTTTTTTTCTCATTCTCCTTCTTTGCACTGGAAGGGGGATTGTATCACTTCACTCTCTGCCCCCGCCCACCACCCACTGCATACACACACACACACACCCCTCCACTCTTATCTCAGGACGTACATGCTTGACTGGGTAAAAAGCTTTCTTGTATCTGATTGAGTTCTCCTCCAGCAACACAACAAAGGTCTCTCGCTGCTCCTCAATCTAAGGTCGCCCGCTTGGCAGCCTGCAGGAGGAGCCGCAGCTGAATCCAAATTGGCCGGCCAACGGCATAGAAAAAAAAAAAGGAAAAAGAAAAAAGAAATAACAAGTACAGACAGCCTGGCGTCACACTGTGAATTTTCAAGTATCTCACCCTCCAATTAAAGGGAAGTGTTGTGATTGATTTTTTGTAAGTGTCGGAGCTTTGTGATAAGCCAAAAGTCAAATAATTGAGTAATAGCTTTGACAGGGGGCCGAGACACGCAGTGTGTGAAGGGTGTTTTGTTTGTCTTGTGTTGTATAGTCGTACAGCTGCTGTGGTGGTAAATTGGTCAAATGTTCACACTTTAGGTGTGTTTTTCACATTTAAAAAAAATGTAACCGGCCAAGTTTCAGGCTCAGCGATGAACTTCATTTTAATAATGTGACTTTGCCATCGTTCCTCATAGCCAACGCCAGATGACCCACAAGAATAATCACAACTTGGCTGGTTGACGTTGATTCTCCTGCTGCAGCACTTTTGGTGCTTTTTCTGTGTTTTACACAACATCTTTAAAGTTAATGAGTGTTTAAAGTCAAGGGACAGGTTCGCATATATATTTAATTCCTCAGCCACCCAAAATGTTTATCTTCATATCATGTATCTTCAGTGCATGTGTGTGTGTGTGTGTGTGTGTGTGTGTCACAGTGGCCCTCTCAGGGGCTTTTTTTGGGTTCAGGCTGCAGCACTTTGGCCTGGGGTTTTCTCTTACACACACACACACACACACACACACACACACACACACACACACACACACACACACACACACCCGAGCGTGCACACACACACAGATGGGACCAGGCATTCATCCAGTATTGACTATAATGTAGAATCAGCCCACGCATGGCTGAGCTCCGTCAATGAGCACCAGTCTGGTTCCCTGCTCCAGTGCACCGTGGATACAGTGCGTATGTGTGTGTGTGTCTGTGTGTGTGCATGTGTGTGGTTATAGTGAGTGCTGTTCCTGCAAGCTTTCATAGACTTCAACGCATATGGGTACACACACACTCACACTCAAAGAACGAAGTTTATCAAGACAAAAAAAACATAAACCAAAGTGAAAGATGAAACCCAGAGGAAGGAAGGAAAGGAAGGAAGGAGACAAGCTGAGGAAGGAGGCGTATTGGGAAGGAGACGGCAGCAAAGAGCAGCTGCTCGGGGAGCAAGATGTGCAAAAAATGAAAATTTAAAGTGAGTAAAGTCAAGGAAATGAAGGAGGAAGATGAGGACGTGAGGGGTGAAAGAGGAAGGTGGTGAGAGGAGGCGAGCGGGAAACTGAGCTGATTCACGACCAGTGTTTTTAATAAGCAGCTGGAGGCTGCAGAGGCGACGGCAGGCCGGTGACATTTTGCATCGAACCGCCAGAGGTGTGACTCCGTCCGTCCCTCCGTCCCTCCGTCCTCCAGGCGGCCCAGTCGGGCCCTGGCGAGGCTCCGTGGCGGCTCCGCTGCCTTTGACGCTGATGGCTGGCTGCTGCTCCTCTGCACGCAGCTGCAGGGCCGCGCGTTTATCAGCTGCTAATCAGTCGCCTCTGTGGCTGCTGTTTTGTTTTTGGAATGGTAGTCTTATCTGTGTGCAGAAGTTATACACACAACTCACAGGAATTCGCATCCTTTTTGATTGGAAGGTGGAAACCCAGAGAAAACAAAATCTGTTCAAAAACACCCTTTTAGTTTGCGGCTTATGCACAAATACAATACCACCAAACTGACAATATTATGTTTCTACATTTTCTTTCTCATCTCTCACCTTTCACAACATCGTTGGGCTTCGTCCCGGTGCAACAGCCATTTGTGTCTGAACTGGTCCAGTCTAGTCTGGGCTGTATCTACAATTCCAATCTTCCCACTTTGCAAAAAACTGCTGTTTTTCTTTGCTGCACTTCATAAAAGTTAATAAAATGCCAGTTATACTCAGATTTTGCTGATTTGACCAAAACTGATGGCCAGTGGCATTTTGTCATCATCTTCTGCTACGGCCAGTCTTTGTCACTGTTGGGAAAGCTAAATACGGTGACAGCCAACGTGTGCAACCAAATAACAGAGGTCACTAAATTTAAAAGCAGCGTGGGAGTCGATGCCTTGCCGAGGACAAAGTGTCCTGACTTCAACCAATAAATCTCTGCTCACTGCAGCTCAGCGGCGCCCATTTTGCCCCAAGAGCAGTGTGTGTTTAAAGGTGTGTATGTGTGAGTGTGTGTGCGTGTCATTTATCTGAGAAATATGTTTCAAACTCCTCATTTTCTTTCACCCCTCGCTTAGATACAATAGCTGCTCCTTTCTGTCTGAAACAGCTTCAGTCAATACAGTTAATAGCAGCAGCTGCAACTACCGCAGGGAGCCGTCTGATGCCTCTTAGTCCTTGGCCTGCACAGAACGTGTCCTTTATTTATATATTTATTTACATATTTATCTATTTTCTGTCTCGGACCATTCAGGAAAAAAAAGTAAGATTCCTTGTCAGAAATTCCAGCATCTCAGCCTGAAATTCCTGGGCATGAATGCTGCAGTAAATAAATATTTCTACGTGTTGAAGTTCCACCTTTTCCATATCAGTTGTTGGTTTGAACGTGCTTCAGAGTCCAGTTAGCATCCCGTAACTCCTCAATCATCTCTCTCTTTAGCTGTCTGTCTGCACTGTGTTTTCGCGCAGCAAGAAAATTAGGTGTGAATCCAGTTGATTGATCGTGGTTTGAGTGGCAGCTCTGCAATCCAACGAATTCACACCTAAAATGCACCACACAGATGGACGCCTCAGTTTGTTTCAAAATGTTGTGCGGAGGAATAACCTGTGAGGCTGGAATAGTGCAAGAGAGATTCGCCAAAACAAAAATGTGTCTGCGCTTCCTTTGACCACTGTTCCGCAAGGCAGGAGGATGAACCGCTGCAAAGGCGTCAGCGTGTCAGTACTGACTCGTGTGTTGCTGCGCCGACGCTGGTGTCGAGGCTGCCACCGCTCTCTGCGGTGAAGGTTATGGAAGTGACAGGTTGCGCTGTGTTAGTACTCAGACTAGCAAGCTAAGTGGACAGTTGCCAGCCAGCAGGAAGCTGTGGCAGGGGATGTAAACAGAGGAGAAGAAAAGAAGAAAAGGATGTTTTTTTCCACATCAGAACTTTGAAAGTATGATAAAGTTTTTCAGATTCTATAAGGAACCTTGCCCTTGCCATCATACTGTACATGTCATCGCGCTTTGATGAGCTCCTCTGAATGGCTTTTTAGCCTCCCTTGTTGCCTCCCTGCCAGCACCTCTAGCGTCCGTCTCACTGCTGCTGTTGCCTCTGTTTGTGTGGCTTTTATCCATCTGAGCTTCACCTCAAACGCCAATTCCTGCTGGCAGCGACATCCCTCCAAAGCAGAGCAAAGGTGCTCGGCAGGGGGATGAAGGAGAAGCTGCAAGTGGAGAAGGATGAGATGGATGAGGAGGAGGAGGAGGAGGAGGAGGAGGAGGAGGAGGAGGAGGAGGGGGAGCCAGGTTGCCAGCGCACAGGTTAATCCGCTAATTGGGAGCGAAGGGAGACACGTTGCCAGATTGCGGTGGCCACCAGGAGGGCCGTTTAAAGGGAGACATCTGTTCCTGCCGGGGAACAGCCGCCCTCGCAGCTCCCACCTCCCCTCGCATACACTCGTCTTCTTAACACACAGAGCTGACAGAGAGAGCGCCACTCCCCAAACCCCAACCCCCCTTCCTCCAGAGTTTAGTCTTCCTTGTCAGCCGGCGTCCAGGCCTGGACCAGGAGTCGGCGACTGGCTGGACGGAGATCAAACCCTGTGAGAAGCTCCGACAGTAAACTGAGAGGTTTTTATTCAGTCAGTCAGTGATGTGGATTTAACTTCAGCCACTTTTCAGCTTCAGACCAGCACTTATGAGCAGTGTGTTTCATCGCTTCATATGCCCACCACATGCCAAATTTCAGTCTAAAAGATTATTAGCCTTTGCTTCGTCGCTAAACATCCGCCCAGGCTGCTGCCAAGTTGGCAAGACAAAAGCAGTCGGCGCAGATTCACTGTGCAAGAAAAGTTTTCGCGATTGTGGAATCAGGTCTGTAGAGAAAATATGCCATCCATCCATCCAGCCATCCATCATTTCCATCACCGCTTCTCTTTAACCAAAGATCACTAACTGTGATGTGTACACCGCAGACTGAGCACAAATATTGTTCCATCCGGACCCTCAATTCTTAAAACCTGTTGGGAATTATTATTATCTATAAAATTGGTTGAGACAAAATGTTCAGCAGAAAAGGGAGAACTTCTATCTTTCCTTCCTTTATTTTATTTTTCTTAAGTCACTTTAATTGGATTTAATGTACAATTTTCACATTTTATTTTCTTCCTTTTATTTTGAAATGCAGTCTTCCTTTTATTTTGTTAGAATTAATTAGATTACACATATCGGCAGCCATACACATATTTTCATTTCTGTGTTAAATGACAGTAAAAAAAAGTTTTGAATTGTACTGAATTCATTTGATTTGACGAGACAAGGTACTGATTACATGCAAATGTGGATACAACTATTAGGCCACTTAGATATAGATCACAACCAAATAGTTAAAATGTTTGATCTTTTGGACGTTTGCGTTTTTTTCAAACTGGACCCCTTTAAATTTCAGTTGAGTACCCCTGTCCTAGACAGAGGGCTGCAGGGGACTGCAACCCGAGGACCTCCAGATATCTCTGGAGGGTTCATGACAGGCCGACAACAGTACACACCCCTGAGTGACGCTGCTCTCTGTGTCGCTCGTTTTTTCCAGGTTACGCCATCCTGCAGGCCATTATGGAGAAGGCAGGACAAAACAACTGGCAGGTCAGCGCCATCTGCGTGGAGAACTTCAACGACGCCAACTACCGACGGCTGCTAGAAGACCTGGATCGGCGGCAGGAGAAGAAGTTTGTCATTGACCTGGAGGCGGAGAGGCTGCAGAACATGCTGGAACAGGTGATGCCTCCGTGATGATCAATTGTGCCATTTGCTGTTGATGATGTTGCAGATGTTTGAGGTGAACTAGAATCCAGTCGTCACAGTCATGTTTAGTACTGGACGTATTGATTTCAATATGGATAGTATCGATACCAAGGGGAGTATTGGTGTCAGATCAATGCCTCTGTGATCAGATTGAAACCTTTGTTGTAGTTTCTCTTCTAGACGTCCGACAAATGACTCCAACTTCCAACCTTCTCTGGTGGTGAAGGACCTACAACCTGACTCTATTTTTCAGAAATATCTGTGTGTGATGGAAAGTAGTTTTTGTTGGATTGTTGATATTGTTAGGTTTATATTTTGTTACATTATTGCTTTTTTGCCCCCAGTATCGCTCAGCCCTAGTCGCGTCAATCAGAAAAAAGTATCAACCAAACTTTTACTCTGTCCTTCAAGTTTGTTTTAAAGATTCCCACCCTGTGGGATTGCCAAGAGCAACAATAGGGAGCTAAACCAACTATACAGGTGGCAGGGATTGAAAGATGATGCATATTGATGCAAAATTTATGACGCCAGAACTGCTGCTGATCCGTTCGAGATCTAGATCTGTGCTGAGCTCAGAAGTTGATGCCACTCACTCTCACCGTTGGTTTGTTTTTGTTGTGTGTCTGTGTGTGTGTGCGTGTGTGTGTTTGTACTAATTAGAAAGTTTGGAGCATGAAAACAGTCCATCCTCGCCTCCGCTGGTGCCTCATTTGGCAAAAGCACACTCGCAGATTTCCGTGTGAGCCTTCCTCTCCCCCAGGAGGCAAATCGGTGCCTCTGTAATTGTTCAATTATTCAGGAAACTTCCACTCTGACATCTGTCACCGCTGCAGATGTGCGAGGCTGCAGATCTGCGGCTCACACTCACAGCTCAGGCAGCGTCGACGCCTGGCACTGATGTTTTTTATGTCTTGTTACTGTGGCAATGGACAGACCCTTCTTCATTATTCTGCGCTGCGCCAAATGTTCATTATTCTGTCTGGCCAGACCAGACTCCCCTGATCCTGGACAAGGATTGAAACACATGATAAAGTCATAATGGCCGGGGTCTCTGTTGCAGGGTCAGGATGCGGCGGAGCTCCCCAAATCACCAGATGTTACTTTGAACAAGCGGACATTACATATGTGAATGCCAACCTGTTTTGGTTTGTTTTTTCTTTTTAATTTGCTTCGAGCTAATTTTACATTTGTCGAAATGGCACCAAAACCCTGATAAATGACTTGAGTTAACTGGGAGTTCAACTCTAGCAGGTGCTTCGGTTCGGTAACAGCATTCATCCTCTTTCAAAGTGGAACCAGCTGGAATGTCTCCCACGTCCTTCGGACTTGTGAAACACGTCCACTTGAAGAAATGCGTGTCGAATGCACTTCACGGCGCCACCTTCTGGGGAATAGAACAGCCACTGGCCGATGTGGAAACGTCAGCCCATCAGTGCGACTCGGCTAATGGACTTCCTTTTTATTTTCTAATCTCACATCTGCGGGTGTCGACCACCTGATGTCCAGGTGCTGGAAATCAGATCAGTTCCTTTTTCAAAAACCTTTTCTCGGCTTCAGCTCAGGGCCACGTTAACTGGGTGTCCAGTGGGGGGTTTGCAAGCAGATGTCAGCTCTCACAATCTGTTTAATGCCCCTCTTTGTCCGTGTCAGCGTGTGTGTGTGTGTGGTCATTGTCATGTGTGTGAAGGCGCGGCGTGTTTCCCTCCCTCCCGCCAGACGTCACGGCACGTTCATCTGCTCGTACGTCCGCTCGCTGCTCTGCGGATGAAACCCGACGGTCTCCCTGCGCCGAGAAGCAAACACACGCCTGTCACATGCATCGTTTAGCGTCATTAACGAACGGCACGCTGTTACCTGCTTGCATTAATGTTGAGGTTTGTTTTTGTTCCTCTCTGGCTCCCCGCAGATTGTCAGCGTGGGCAAACACGTGAAAGGCTACCACTACATCATGGCCAACCTGGTGAGAGACACACTCTGTCTGATTGCTGCCTGTTTGTGCCTTTTAGCCACACTATTCATGATTATTTCTGCTCAGTGCTTGTTGCCATCGCCGTCGTGGCATCAATTAGTTTGATGGCATAACAATTAATTCATTAATGAATGAATGTTTTTAATAAATCGAGATGAAACATGTGGACATGCATCCTTGCTTGGAATACACAAGTGTGCGTCTCTCTGTGGGGGAGGCGGGGCATGAATCCTGGTTTTCCTCCAAAACGCATCATTATGAGTCAGAATCCGAGGCGACTGATTTATTCCTCGCGTCGACCCAAATCACGTCAAACTCCCGGCGGCCTCCGTCCACGTTTGCTAAGCTCGGTGCCTCGGTTGAAGCTGAGCGGTCGAACTCATCGACGCCTCCCGTCGAAGACGGTTTGTGACGTTGCTGCGAAACCGGGAACCGTGACCGCCCTCTGCGTGTTTGCCCCGCCCACCCGCTTCCCCTGAAGGGTTTCAAGGACATCAACCTGGAGCGCTTCATGCACGGCGGCGCCAACGTCACGGGCTTCCAGCTGGTCGACTTCAGCAACCCCATGGTCATCAAGCTGATGCAGCGCTGGAACAAGCTGGACCAGAGGGAGTACCCGGGCTCAGATGCACCGCCAAAGGTACGCAGGGGCCACGTCTGCAAAGTCTGAGTGTCCAGTCATACGTTTGGACTCAGAGGTTGATCACATGCTGCTCTGACCGGCCTTTGGTTTTTTTTTCCCAACATTTTTTGTACACACTATGCAAACATTTGTTGTCCCCTCATACACTCATGTAAGCATACCAGAAATAGAATAGAATAGATAAGTAAATTCAATTCATTCAATTTATTAATATTAACCACTTTATACATCCCACTTAGTCAGCGTTTTTCAGTTTCCTAAACGTAAATATATTTCAGAAATAGACATAAACGAGTTCCAGATATGTACAACATATATATTTTTTGTCTCTTACTATATGTGTCAACCTCTTCTGTCCAAGACATGTCAAAAAAACTGCAATGCAACAAAATGCAATCACTTCTGCATCACTTCAGTCATCTCCATATGCTTAGTTCTAACAAAGTCTCCAGGGTGGATTCTGAGGTTACAGATCTTCAATGGGAAGGATTTCTCTACCTACGTGGTTTACCCTTACTAGCCCCGCCTCCTCTTAAGAGATGGCACCAACTTATGAGTGTAGGAATGATAACAGAAAAAGACTGTAAGTCGTTTAAAAGAGGTTTTGCTTTTTGATTTACGGCCCTTCAAGTACAAATTCATCTTTGATCACTGAAATAAATTGTCCCAGTCCCTCTATTTTGTAAAACCATGTTATTCTTTCTAATATATATATTTTTCGGATGACCACTAGCACTAAAATAAAGTGCTTTGCCCCGAAGCTATCGCAGGAGAAGGTTTTTTCAACAGATTTTACTCTGTGTGCTGCGGTTGCTGCACACTCACTGAGCTGCCAGTCTGCTTCAGAAACATTTCATAAAAGTCCCTTCGACTCATGTGCGACATTCATCTCGCAGTACAGCTGCTCCTTACATGCAAATACAACTTGTCAGGTCGCTTTTAATGTCTTCCCGTATAGATTCTCTTTTAAATTGCGGTGAAATGAAATGAAACCGGCTGCCAACCCGAAGGCAAACCGCGCCTCTCAGAACTGAAAAAATGATATGCCGCATGTATTCAATATGCTAGAACATGTTGCTGCTGTGATGATTCCTGCCGGGGAAGAGTCACTTATTTGTGGAATTTTTAATAACAACAACTTAATGAGAGCCATATCAGTGAGGACGACCCAGGATGGCAGGATGGGGAAATGCTAAATTTGCTGCAGAAAGTGTAAAGTGATGTAAAGTAGCTGCGGCTAATGCTACACATTTAGGACCCCCCCGCCCACACACACACACACACACACAGACAGACACACACACTGGCACCATCATCATCATCAGAGATCTTCCGTGGCACTCGCTGATGTGACAGACTGACCCACTTTACGGCCTTTTCAGGCGCCCAGATTGCAAATGGCAGCGGGCCAAGAAGGCATCACGCCACGCCGGCCGAGCCCCGAGCCAATCTGTAACCAACAAAGATTTCTATTTTAAAAAGGCCGAGGCAGCGACGTGGAAACGCTGCGAGCCCAGCCGAGCCCTGTGCCGGCACACGGGGTGTGTCTGATGGATTGGGTTGCTTCAAATTAAAAGTTTACACCGCTGGGCGATATCGCATCATAGTATGCGTGTGTGTGTGTGTGTGCGTGCGTGGGTGCATGCTTGTGTGTGTGTGTGTGTGTTTACTCAATCCATTTCTTGATAAATTGCTCTCTCCCGCGGTAACTCTGCTCGGAATAAATGACTCCGCTCCCTTTACGCGCCTCGTCCTCCCAACGCACAAACACTAGCAGTTGTCGCGTGTCATGGGATGTCGCCTAGCTGCTGCACGCCTGACGATTTTTAATATTGGGATGCAGGCGCAAGTATGAGAGGCCACAGCCTTGAACGGCTCATTTAAGTCCTTTTTTAGATGTTTTACTTAAAGGGACGCAGGCCAAACTTGGCTTTTTGCCCTCAGTGGCTGAAGTGCGGCGACATGAGGGACCCAATAAAACCTGTTAGATGTTAGCTTCCAACTAGCGGTTAGCCTGGCAGACCAGATTTTCTATGGGGTGTTTTTCAAATGCTCTTCTGGGACTGAGCCCATTTAAACACTGAAAGAGGAAGTTCTTTCATAACTTGGAAGGTAATTAGACAAAACTTGCCAGTCGGGTTTCTTTGCTGCCAGTGGAGCCACTTAGTATGAGGACTTCTGGCTCCCATCACACATCAACCCTGCTTCTTTCTCCACAAAGGACAGCAACAAAATCGGGGCAGGATTTCTCTCAATATGGTTTTTGCGAGACTTCCCGCTAGGCCCCGGCTGCCTTGCAAGGCTGAGTAGCAGTGTCATTTACTACACACACAAAAAAAGTTCCAAAAACACCTGGGAGAAAGAAAAAAAAATTCTTTCTCATTCTGCAGCCACAGCTGCTGATTGATCAAAAATCCGCTTTTTTATCGAGCGAGGGTCAGTCTGGCGGAATCTGCGTAAAGCATTTGTAGCGACCGAGGCTTTACTCACCTGCTCTCGCTGTCTTGCCTGAGTGGGGAAAGTATATTTTATGTGCGGCTGGGCAGTTTGAATTGAGGGGGAAGTCACACGGTACATGTGGACTGTTGGCCTGTGGATGAAAAGCCAAAACACAAAGGAAAAAAGCCCTAGTTCTGGAAATAGCCACTCGTGTGGACGAGACCTGAGTGGACTCCTGCTAACCGGCGTGATTAATGCAAGGAAGTTGCCGGTAAAGCAGAAAAATGTCTCCGTCTCCGTCTCTTCGGCTCCCCGCTTCACTCTCCGAGCGTCTCTTAATCTGCGGGATTAGTTGGAGGAAAGCTGTGACTTCTGCAGATAATCACACCTGGCTCTCCAGGTTAAAAGCGGTGGATGTGTTGGGAGGGAACTTAAAAACGAGAATGAGTTCCTTGCTCCTCCTCCTCCTCCTCCTCCTCCCGTCCTTCACACGGCGTCAGAAGTGTTGACTGGCGGTTTGGAGGTTCTGCCGGCCCTGCAAAAAAAATTACCTGAGCCCTCAGTTTGTCTTGAAGCCGCCCTGAGCAGCAAATTCTAACTGTCAGGCTAAATCAGCATTTAACAGCTCCTTTTGCTTCAAGTGTGTGCACGTGTGTGCCCGGCTCCTTATAGGAAGTCATAACAGCAGGTAAAACTCCCGCCCACGCTGGGCTTTGGTTTCTCTCCTGTAACTCTGTCCGCTCGCTCCTCCTCCTCCTCCCCCCTCCCCGCTGTGTCCCAGTACACCTCGGCACTGACGTACGACGGCGTGATGGTGATGGCCGAGGCCTTCAGGAACCTGCGAAGGCAGAAGGTGGACATTTCGCGGAGGGGGAACGCCGGCGACTGCCTGGCCAACCCCGCTGCTCCGTGGAACCAGGGCATCGATATGGAACGCACCCTGAAACAGGTGAGAGGGAGGCTGGAGTCAGAGGTCATATCAGTCAGAGGCTCATCATCTGATCTGAACAAAGAACCGCAGCGTTGATAATTCTGAAAAGAAAATACAGTTGTCTTTTATTGCGTGTTATTTCACACAGATTGCCACTGATTGTGTGTAATCACATTACTGATGAGAAGCACAAACACACTAATAGAATAATGAATAAACCAACCCTGACATAGAAACTAACTGTGGCGAGTTTTAGAAGGGCGTCTCTGTGGTACAAATGGGCTGTACTGGATATCGATCCGATACCAAGTACATGCAGGGCTAGTATCGCTGATATCAGCGCCAATACTCTTTACATGAAATGTCATGATCATTGAAGAATTTTAGATTTTTCCTTTAGTTAGTTGACGATGATCATAGTAAAACACAAATATTTTCGCCAAATAAACTACGATTATTAACAACGATACAAAACAATTATATATCATTTTAATAGTATATTAATAATAGTATAGTATTGTTTAAGAAGAAATTACTAGTGCAAAATAACAAAAAGTAACGTTACAACAATGTAACAAAATATAAATCTAATACTGTCAGCAGCACAACAAAAACCTACCTACCATTACACACAAATATTTGTGAAAAATAAAGTCAGGTCGTCGGTCCTTAATGACTAGTAAAGGAGAGAGAGAGAGAGAGAGAGAGAGCTATGTTGTTAATTGAGAGTTGGAGAGAAGCTGCGGGGAAATTTGGAGTAATTTGCTGGACATCTAGAGGAGAAACTGCAACAAAAGCATCGATCTCATCACACAATTCGGCCTGATAGCGATTCTGATGTTGATATCGATGCTATCGGTATTTAAATGAATACACGTAGCCCTTCTCTGTGGGACAAATACATTTTTTGGACACAGGTTTCAGCTGCAATACCTACCGTAGTTGTAACAACACTAGTTGTGAATAATTCAACTGTGTTTAATGGTTGCTCTGTTGTGTGCCTGCAGGTCCGCTTGCAGGGATTAACAGGTAATGTCCAGTTTGACCACTATGGCCGTAGGGTCAACTACACAATGGACGTGTTTGAGCTGAAGAATAATGGACCCCGGCGGGTAAAACATCACACCACACTGACGACATGCAAACGTCTCACACACACACACACACACACACACACACTGCCCTCTGATGCGCATCAGGGATCAAGACGTGTGCACCGTGGCCGGTGAGAGACAGGACGTCTGTGGAGGAAAATTCAGCAGGAGGGGGATAAAAACTAGATAGCAGGGGGGTCGCAGCAGTGAGTGATGGAGGGAGGAGGAGGTGAAATAGAGAGAGGAGCAGCAGCAGGAGGACGAGTAGGAGGAGGAGGAGGAGAAGAGCAGCGCCCATCCATCAAAAACTGTTTGGCCCGTCCTCCTGCCGCACAGCCGAGGTCCTGCCAGGACACGGCGTGCGTGCGTGTGTGTCTCCCACCGTCCAATCAGCAGCCAGCTGGACCCTCCGAATATCTGCACATATCAACCACTTAAGACCCATCTCGTTACAAAAGATGGCCGATGGCGGCTGCGCACACTGGCACTGAAAATACAGAAAAAGACCTCAATAGAAATGCTGTCGCGGGTCAAAGGTCACCATATATAAATTTCTTCCGGTATATCGTCACAGCCTGAAAGTGACAAACTGAATGAGACTTCGTGGTGTTTCACAAGAACAAGATAGAAGTTGTAATATTTTAATAAACCCTCTGGTGATAAAGTTACCAATGTTTTGATAAAATTTTAATAAAATAGAGAAACACTGGGACTTGACTGGTGCTGATATATCAGTCTTAGGTCATTATTTTTATTTTTGAGAGGGATTTCCAATTTATTTAGATTCCAAATCCAAAAACTCAGATCAGTCTCTTCTGATGATGTCCAGCTGATACATTTTCTACTCGACCCAACAATTTTATTTTTTTTTTAAAGCAAACAAACAAACAACCCGAAACACACACCCAGTTGCAGGTTCTGCTCTTCCCTGCAGATCGGCTACTGGAACGACGCCGACAAACTGGTGCTGATCCAGGACTCGCCACTTCTGCCCAACGATACGACCGGCATGGAGAACCGCACCGTGGTGGTCACCACCATCATGGTGAGGGGCCGGCATGTTCCGCACACACACACACACACACACACACACACACACACACACACACACACACACACACACACACACACACAGGCACACACATTGTGAGCGGCTTGGAAAGTTGTCTCGGCTTCGTTTGGAGGGAAAGACTCGAAACGTGTCGACTTCACTTCACCTTTTGAAAGATTAGAGACGTCCACTATCCTGCCGGTTATTATCCAGAGCGCAGGGTCTTAATCCCACCTTGGAGGTCCGCTAGGAAGCCAAGATGAGAGAGAGGCTTGCATGACTAGAGGTTGAAGGGTCACCATGTTGAGGTCTGCCATCACACATGCTTTGTCACACAACCGTGCAAGACCATTTCGTGGTATTTCCTATTAAAAAAAAACTCAAAGTGCCAAGCAGCTTCAGATTCCCACCACCACCACCACCAACACCACCACCACCACTGCCGGCCATCAAAGGGCAGCCCAAGCAGCTCCCTTGACCAGTGTTGCCAACTCCCCTGGTGGGAGCTACTGGCTCTCCTAAAAGTTGCTAGAAGTCACTGAATGACGTCAAACCTAAATGTACATATTTGGTCATACGCAGTTAATTGTAATGGACACTGCAAGGCTGTATGAGTGAAGGATAACGTTCGGGAGAGAGAGAGAGAGAAATATGTTTGATATGTTTAGAACTACAAATTAACTGGCTTCTGAGAGAAAAGAGACACTCTGGCAGAGTCACTCTTTCACCTTTATGACTTTCACCGTCCACGCAGGAACCGAAAGAAGGAATAAGAACAAAACCTTTTTAACATTTGAAACATAAAACCCGTCTTTCAGTAACTTTTTTTTTTTCCGGCTTTGCACATGGGGAAGTTCATTTCCAGACTGGGCATGTTTTTTTTAAACATCTGCTCTGACTAGCTTGGAGGGAGCGAGGGTCGGGGAGGGGGAAGTGGAGGGGGGGCAGGGCAGCACGATTCATGTGCAGGTCAGAAGAACAATACATGTTTTCACATCCTCGTGTCCAAGAGCAGCAGAAAAAGTCGCTAGATTTGTCGCCAGTCTCTAGAGGGCTCTGAACACTTGGTAGATATCGTGGCTAAGTTGGCAACACTGCCCTTGAGCTCCCCTTTCAAATTAAAAGCCTTATATGTTTTTGAACGAGCGGCCACTGCATGGCATGTGACACCCGCCAGACCTCACCTGAGTGAAGCAGCAGTAGCAGCAGCAGCAGCAGCCAGATGTTGAGGGAGGAGGCCAGAATGGAGAGTCTCAGCTCAGCACCATCCTCCCTCCCGTTTCAGCCCCCCGTGAGGAACCCCATTTTAAGAAACTGACGCAAGCAGGGGGGGTGACACCCACCGCCGCCATCGCCGCTCCCCCCCAACCCCTCCTCCTCTTAATTGGAAGAGCGATGACGGACACGACAAGCCGCCCGAGGCTGACGCATCTTGGTGCCACCTCACCTATGTGGTTAATGGACAGAGCAGCGAGGATGTGGAGCTGTGAAGGAGTGGAGGACTCTTGGTTTTTTTTTTTTTTTTTTTTGAAGGACTCTTGCACCTGGAGCTTGTAGCGGCGCCCCGTGCCCGCCGCACTCTTGTCTCTGTGTGTCAGACTCATACGTTCATGTCCTTGTGTTTGTGTGGCTGATCACTTGAAACACTTGTGGCTGGAATTCCATGGCACCGTGAGTCTGTAGCCTTTTTCCTTTTCTGTTGCCCTGCTCCCACGCACCCTCCCCAAGGGTCTCCGGACCCCAGCGAGGTCGGAACATCACACCTACCCAAACTTAAAGACTAGTTTTTTGTTGCTCTGACTATGCCTCCTTCCTTCCCCCAACTACCTGCTCAACCGTGCGGTCCGTTACACAGTGGGGAGGGATCCCTGCCAGCAGCTTAGAGTGGCTAATGCTCTCATAATCATTCCATTACGCTTTTTATATACCGCATGATATTACGGTTATTACGTTGTGACTGCTGCCTCTCACTGTTGCTTTAAATGTTGGCGAGGATAATGTTGGCAAAGCCTTGATGAAGCCGTGATGTCTCTGACTGGACGTCTGAATCACTGAGAAGAGATTTGTGAGGTTGTCTTGTTGTCGTTGTTATTGTTTTTTTCTTGTACAATGACAAGAAACCCTGTTCTGTTCATTTATGTGAGAAATTGATTTTTATTTTTTGACAACCTCCCTGTACAGCACATGTCATTTGTAGTAGTAGTGACGGAAGGAAACGTTGTTGCCTTTAGATTTTATTAGGAGCAGGGATCAGCCAGGAATCTTCTGTGAAACGCTTCAGCTCGTTGTTTTTAAAACACACCCATTTGTAAAGCGGACGTTTATATATATGTATATATATAGTAAATATATATATATATGTTTAGCTTCATTTTCAGAGAGGAATGTTTATTTTAAGCAGTCTTACAGACTTCTTTTCTGCTTTTCTCACCAGTTTGGGGTCTGGGTAGTTTTTAGGGATTTCGTGTGAGTGAAAGAGTTTCGATGAGGTGAAACAAAATGCACCTTTTAAACCAAGACCCCAAAATGTCTCTGACATTTTCATTTGCATTTTTCTCTCTGCGTTCTAACCCATTAAATCACATTAAAGCAAATAAAATGTGGCGAAGTGACTCACAGACAAATTTTATTACATGTTTTCACAGGTTTTTTTTTATGGTTGGCATATAAAATGTTGCGGGTCATAGTTTTAATGCTCGGAGCTCCATTCAGACGTGTAGATTAGCAGACTGCTTGTCTCAAACGCTGCACAAAGACATAAAAAGCACATTACGAATGGTCAAACGGCTGCGTATGACTGGAGTTCCAGCCTTTTATGGATTAAATCAAGCGGCTCCAGCAATATGTGTGTGTGTGTGTGCGCGGCGCGTGTGTGTGCATGCACACAAGCCTGTGTGTCTGTGCTTTTAATAGCACGTTAATTAGTCTCTTTATGAATGAGGGAAGTAGGTTTGGTTGCAATTATTGACCAGCGTGTCAGCGGCCGCGTTGGCCTCTGCTGCGAAGACCACTGAGACGATGCCAGAACAATCGATCCTGTCAGCCCTGTATCCTTAAAAAAAATAAAAAAAGACTGGATACCGACTGCAAGAATGCAAGCAGTGAAACACTGTCTTGATCATAAACTGCTTTTTTCCATTTTGAAAATGTGTCATCACATTTTATTGGAAAAGCGGCGTTTTCTCCAGACAGAATGTTCACCTCAAGACCTTGGAAAAATGTTTGGAAAGGAAAAGTGTGGAAAGGAAACTCATATGTTGATCGGACAGACCTTCTGTCCATCCCGCTCAGCGTCAACCATCCAGAGCTTTCAATGGCAGTTGAACCTGTAAGAGTCGGAAGCTTTGCAGTAATGCAGTCGAGCTCAGTGTCACTGCCTCATAATCCAATGCACTGTTGGGTTGTTAACAGAACTCTTGCAAAAGTCAGTCGAGAGTCAGGTGAAAACATCTCTCCCACCAGAAAACGCCTCTAGCGCTGTTCTTTGTTCTTTTTTTAGAGCAAAAAAAACTGCCGCTAGCACAGCATTAGCAGCAGCGGCAGCCCGACTCGCAGCCGCTGCTTCCACTCCTCGTGCTCTGTGGTTTAAAACTGCAGCCTGCAGCAGTCACTTACCGCCTTTGTTGCGACTAAAAGGAAGCCGATTGGTTACACAAGACTTGCGTAAGAACACAGCAGAGAACTTTTTAGATAGTGGGAGAGTTGAATGGAGTTGAATGAATATTTGAATGAATGAATGAATTCATTTTTGAACACGTATACAAAAAAGAAGAATAGCATTCAAATAAAAAGAAAAAAAGACATAATAAAACTGAACATGATTGATCCCTGTCTGTTTGGCTGAAAACCAAAACCGGTGGGGTTATTTTTGGCGGAGGTCTGATCAAACACTAAATTCCTCATCATTTGGGCAGTATTGTTTAGCCACATCATTCATTCATTCATTCATTCATTCATTCATTCATTCATTCATCTTCTATACCCGCTTATTCCTATTCAGGGTCACGGGGGTTAGCCACATCAGTTATCCTCAAAAAAAAAAGAAACCTTCTCAGGTTGGAAGCAATTTTGACGTGAAAACATTCGTTAACACACTGTTCTGTTTGACGGGCGTCGACATTTGGCTGCGCCTCAGGCTGCGCTGAGCTCAGCTGAGCTCTGCTGCTCCTTTCCCACAGAGGAGTCTTTGGCTACCTTGCTGCATCCCCGGGGCAAAGTCTGGGGTGGGAGTGGGAGGGGGGAGGTACATGCATCTCAGCAATAAATTGCCCCCCCCCTTCTCAATATGCAATCGACCACCCTCCATGACAAAAGTAATTTGTTTGGGAAATATGGGGCGTAAGGAGTGGCCAAGGTTCACATTTAGATTACCCCGAGAGCGACGGCGCGGCGTAATGATCTATAACCTGCGGCTGGCGGCCGTGCAGCCTGATGCCTGATTACTTTAAGCGTTCCAGTCGTCTCGAGCTTGTTTTGGGCATTAAGTCATTCAGCCTGACTGTGGCTCATTCCTCACTTCCCCTTCAGCTTTATGTCTGCAGCCGCTTCTGCTTAGTCATACTCTCTTTAGATCTCACCGCATCATAGATTCACATAACGCTTTGATGTTTTCTGTTTTTTTCTACCCTCCCTGCCTTCCTCCACTCTTTGCTCACAGCGTACGGCTTTGTTGTTGTTGTTTTTTCTTTTATTACACCTGCATCTTTCCCGCATTCTCCTTTGTGCTGTGAATTTATCCTCTGCAAACAAAAGTCGGAATCAGCTAAATCGCTCTTTCTTTTGCTCTCTCTGTGCTTTTTCAGACTGATTTTGTTGGAGCTTCCACTTGTGTTTGACTAAATCTGAATCAGTGCTGACCTCTATCCCCAGAGGACATTTCCCACCAGAATATATCTCCTGTATTTAGACACTGCATGATGGGCCAGCTACAATTTGTTACCTTAAAAGTGACTTTCAGACTGCTCTGACCATCACAATTGCTAGTGTTGTCTTGCCGCTGCTGCATGCAACTGCATGGGAAGCTGCGCATCCAATCATTGCTCCACAGCAGACGGTCGAACACCCTCAGGGTGCCATGAGCTTCACTTTTCTTTTGAAACCATCCTGCTCATTTGTCCCCAAACTCCCTCGCCTTGTGTGTCCGTGCGTCTTCCTGACGGTGTGGTTCGCCCGGTGTTTCTAGGAGGGTCCCTACGTGATGCTCAAGAAGAACTGGGAGATGTACGAGGGCAACGACCAGTACGAAGGCTACTGCGTGGACCTGGCCTCGGAGATCGCCAAGCACATCGGCATCAAGTACAAGATCTCCATCGTCCCCGACGGGAAGTACGGCGCCAGGGACCCAGAGACGAAGATCTGGAACGGGATGGTCGGGGAGCTGGTGTACGGGGTAAGAACAGACTGACTGACAGGAAGTGGCTCATCCCCTCAGCTCCCCTGCAGCAATATTCTGGGGCAGAGATGAGCTTTTCATGGAGCTGACTCATCTCTTTCAAACTTTAATTCTGTGCCGTCACCGAGATTTATGACGATAATTAGAGACAGCGCCGTGTCCTCCTCTAATCTGTTGGTTTTCAGCTTCCTTAAAGCTGAAAGGAAGCAAGGCGTGTTTAATAGGCCGCATTTTTATTTTTCATTTCTCATCCTCATAACCTTGTCGTGATCGCAGCCAAGTTATCAAAACGCAGCGTTTTACATTAATGCCGTTGTTAAAGTGTCACTGTCGAGTTCCTGGAAAGGGAAAACATCACTGAACAGAGAAGTTTTCAGATCACTAATGAACTTACGCCAGCACAGTAGATAAACCAACATTTAAAATGCGTTCAACAATAATCCATCTTGTAATTCTGTTAGTTCCGGCAGTTCATTTTGTTTTTTTCATTGTTGTTAACTACCCCCTTATGTCCCATTAGAAACAACTAAACGCTCATTTAATAACTTGGAGCCAGCGCAGATTAAATCAGAAACGGCTCTTGTGACCTTTAGCAAAACCACGTCTCAAGTGTTTGATTTTTGAAAGCGTGCTGCCTGCGCAGGGGTGTTGAAGTTTGGGAAGGTTTGCCCTGTCCTTTTCGAGCAGAGTGTTTGTGCCGGTGTCCGCTGGGACGACTGAGGACAGTGAGAGCTGTCAGCACTTTGCTTCGGGTCCATTCATGACTTCCCCACTTCCCCCCAAAAAAGAGCTCCGTCCTCCCACGAAAGCTCCACGCTCTCCTTTTCAACCAGCCATGTTTCCCCGGCCGCGCCAAACGGCCCGGGGCTGTCATCTTATTGCAGTGGGGGAGGGGGAGGGGTGAAGTTTTTACTCTTAGCCGAGGATGAAAGCGCCTTAAATCGTTTTCGTTCTCCGTCCCACTCACCCCTGTTTTCTTCCACTCCCCTTTAACTGTCAGCCGGGCCGCAATGAAACTTTAGAAATTCTGGCTGATATTAAGCCTGCTGCCCCCCACGCCCCACCCCTCCGCACTCCGCACTCCCGAGCCAGGCAGGCAAGGTCACGAGCGCCGCCAAGTCGCAAACCGTAAGCTGGTTTTGTGGATTTCCAGCCAGCCCACTGTGCACTTTCTGCACAGCCGCAGACCTCGGAGGCTCCTCGATCCCATTTTTTGCCTGCCTGCGCTGTAAGCATATTTCTCTGACACATTATTTTATCCTCCCTGCTGATTCGCCCGCCCCGACTTTCAGCTAAGCCTCTCAGCTTTGGACGGGGGCTGCGCAAATTCCTTTCTCCCCCGACTGTCTGAAACTCCGTCGCTTTGAGATGCATTCAGCCACTGTCTAAGTTTCATCAGAGCTGGGGTGGAAAATCTGATAACACAGGTGATTGTCCTTGTTTTGTTTACTGCTGGCTGGCTGGCTGGCTAGCGGGTGGTCGGTCGGTCGGTCGGTGCGTCGTATCTGTGGCGAAACGATGCCGGGTTGTTGCACGGCCCGACTCTGAGCGATGATCCATCATTTGCGCTTGTTTATCTGTCCTCATTTAGACTCCGAGTTGCTCTCAAAGGAGGCCTCAATCAGATCAGATGGATAATCAAATTCCTTTTTGCATCCAACCCACCCATCCACCCCTCCTCCTCCTCCTCCTCCTCCAGAAAGCGGAAATCGCTGTGGCCCCTTTGACTATCACATTAGTCCGGGAGGAGGTGATCGACTTTTCAAAGCCCTTCATGTCGCTGGGCATCTCCATCATGATCAAGAAGCCCCAAAAATCCAAACCCGGGGTGTTCTCCTTCCTGGACCCGCTGGCCTACGAGATCTGGATGTGCATCGTGTTCGCCTACATCGGCGTGAGCGTGGTGCTCTTCCTGGTCAGCCGCTTCAGCCCGTACGAATGGCACACCGAGGAGCCCGAAGAGGGCACCGACGGTCCGCCAAGCGACCAGCCCCCCAATGAGTTTGGTATCTTCAACTCTCTCTGGTTCTCCCTGGGAGCCTTCATGCAGCAGGGCTGTGACATTTCCCCCAGGTAAGTCAGGTGTCTTCTTTTGTTCAAATTTGCCATACACTCTTAGGATGTTTGCTGCAATGTTCCGCCCTCGGGCTCACAGACACTTTGTATCACATTAAAGCTAATTATAATCGCAGCGTGGCATCACGTCCGATCGGGTGCTGGACTCCTGCCACTTCGTTTAAGTCCTGCTGTCATTATTTTCCGGGAAATGCTTGATTGACACAGGCTCAATGTGACAGGGTCTTGACACCCCCCTGTGACAAGCTGCGAAAGGCAGGGAATATAAATTTGAAGAAAAAAAAATGATCCCACTGTTTTTAATTTGGACTAACATTCCTTGCTATAAAAGATGGTGTAGCTTCATGTCCTGTTTTCAGTTTTGTACATCCAACACTGTGTCTGTCACCTGGAACATGACCAACATTTACATATCTAATTATTATTTCTTCAGTTCATGCAGTTTTGACATTAACAACTTCAGTGAATCAACTTTAGCAATACAGTTTACGTGTATGTCTCTAGAATATTCTAGTTGTAGCGGTGGGATGATGGCACTGTTGGATGACGTGAAAACCTCACAACGGCAGGACCCTGGTTCAATATTTAACTGTCACAATCACACATTTGCATATGTAACAAGGCCAGTTGTCTCGGCTTAGCAGGAAATCCCAGCATGCATCAGCAGCACAGCCTTGCACCACAGGCTAATGCTAACAAAAGGGCACGAGGGTGCTTTATGTTGTGCTGTATACTAGCAGCAGCAGTGTTTTCTCTACTCTTGTATCAGGTGTAGCGGATAAGCATGCTAGCATTGTCTCATGAGCAATGATCGTCAAATTCAAAGGCAAATGCGAATCACTCAACAATGAACAATGAGGTTTTCACTCACCGCAGGCGTGACTGTCTGCCTAGTTTAACCTGTTTGTGTCACTAGAGTAAATCTCCTAAAAAAATAAATAAAGAAGAGATCATTTGCATGACTCCAGAAAAGTGATGGGCTGATAGTAAAATTCTAGCCGTGTTTGACGTTCCTATCAAACCAACAGTTAACCCATTGTCTATTTGTTGTTCCTTATTTCCTTGTTGAGCCACATATTAGCTCTCAAAAAGACAACAAATGTCCTTTGGCACAACCTCGTTTGGCGTAAAAAAGGATTTTGTTTGAAACGGGCCGTGTAAAAAGGCCATTTTGTTCTCTCATATGCTAATACCCACTCGCTCACAATTGTTGATGATTTTCACAGTCCACTGCAAATGATCTTAACCACATTTAGGCAAACATCAGCGACTTTCATTGTCAAACTCGCTTGCTGAATAATAAGTTTGTACGCAGTGAAGAATGTGTTGATTGTGTTGTGTGTGTGTGTGTGTGTTTACGCGCACACTGTTTGAGGCTGCCTGCCGTGTTACTCTACACTGTCTTCTGCTCATGGCCGGTCCACGTGCCTGTGTGTGTGTGTGTGTGTCGCATGTTGTGTTGTGTTTAAGACGCGGTGTCTTGTATCCTCTGCGGTCGTCTCCTCGTCTGCCTCTTTGTCAGCTTTGCTGCGTCCTCGCCACGTCCCCAGCTCCCGTTCCCGTTTGGAGGTCTCGCCGTGCCGACCCACTGTCTGCACAAACTGCTCGAAAAAACTCAGCCAGTCTGAATCTTTAAACCGGCGGCCGAGCCAAAAGGTTTGAGGAAGTGTCGGCCTGTACAGTCAAATGTCAGTCCGACTGGAATCAAAGATCAGGCTCCCCGTGCGCTGACATCCGCTGTTATGGTGCAACCGGCTGAAGCTTAAACTCCGAGTAGTTTCTCATTTCCCATAAAGCCTTTCTCAGCTGCTTTGTCACGCTTTCGAGTTGCGGCAGATGCACTTCTTTGGGTTATTTTAAGAGGCGGCTAAAGCGGCTCCTTTTTTTAGTGGCTTCGCACATTAAGTATTTTATCTGCTTTAAGACCTCATGGATCAGGCTGCGTGTTTAGAGTGGCTAAGATAGCAGGAGATGAATGGAGGACCAAAGCAGCCTGTGTCTTTCAGCCACCCAACCCAGACCCCCCCCGCACTCCCTCCCCCTTCCACCACCGGAGGAGACGCACAAGATGGAGGATGCCGAGGTCCATTCCGATTTATAGCCCGAGCTCACGCATGCAGCAGCCTAGAGAGGAGCCGGTAATGGCCCCGCTGACTGTGAGTAAGGCCGCTAGTTTAAGGAGACCATTGGCCGTGTTCACCCATCACCCCCCCCACCCCCCACCATCACCACCTCCTCCTCCCCCGGCCACTGCTTCTCCGCCTGCATACAGCAGATAAGCACCCAAAGCTGCGCAACAAATGTCGGCCCCTAAATTAAAAGTCTACATTTCAACCCGCTCCAACTCCGGCCGGCTGCGGGTTCCGCGGTATTCCGCCGCCCGCTGCTAATCCCGCTGGCCCTGCACAGATCCATCGGCACTGGGCTCGGGCTCAAACTCAGACCCAGGCTGCCGCCCAATTACCAAGCAGCTCCTGTGGAACTGCAGTCGACATTGGGGAGAGATATTTGGATAAATGAGCTAACGTAGAGGGAAAGGATGGTATTTTCATAGCAGGAAATATGCTAATATTCAGAATAAAACAACAAAGATTGATTCCTAAGCTTTAGGTCCCTCAGATGGAAGCACCAAGTTATGCAACTCTGGCAGCAACATTAAGTTGTCACACTTCTTTAATGCCCATCTAGTCCCTTTTGTTGCCCTCTACACACTTGCAGGGTTGTAGTTCTGTCTTGGTGCCGTTGTCCTCAGTGCTCGTCACATGACGCAGCTCTAACGGGAAAAGGCGAAATCAGCACAGAACTTCTCCTCGGGGGTTAATACCCCCACAGCTCCCTCAAGGCAGCAGCCTGGAATAATTAATTCGGTGATTAATATCCCCGCCTCTCTGATGGCAACCTCTCAGTGGAAATGTGGCGGACGACGGTGCGGAGCGAGCGAGAGTAATGATGGAGGGGGTTGGGGGGGGGGTCAAATCAAACGAAATGATGACATTATCACCCTAATTGGGCTACAAATCCCAGATGAGTCGAGGTCTTGTGTCACTCTGGGGGGTTGTCCTGAGACTACAGGACGGCCCTCGGCTGCACAGCCAGTCACAAATGATCAATGTGACGTCTTTCACCTGCGTGACGGTTCAAATCTGCCTCGGCCACTCCAGGTGCCGTCCGTTGCATCTGACAGGTCATCATTGTCTCATCCTGCTGGAAATCACCGTGGCCACATTCCCGCCGGGCTAATGGGAGCACCGAGAGAAAGGCTTGATTAGCCGCGATTAGCTCAGGCGCGCTGATGACAAATTTCCTGATGGCGACGCACGAGGCGTAGCTTTTAATTTGGGGCCGTGGATTCAGCCCAACAAAAGCAGCCTCGGGGGGGGGGCAAGGAGGGGAAAAATGACTTTCAAGTGGTCTATCTGCAAGATCCTCATTATTCTATTAATTCGATGCCAATTAGCTTCGTCAACCAGCCGACACGCTGCCGTTCTGCCGCGTCACCTTCCACTTCTGTCAGCGGCGCTTCGTCCTTCATCACGCCCGGATGATTTGTTGCGCGCTGCTTTGAAATTAGGGGCCATTAGCTCGAGGGTCCGGCGCCATCTCTTGCGCGCAAAAACCTGCGTGTTGCTCTAAAATGAACACGAGCGGCTGTTTTCTGATCTCATGGGCTGACATTCCCTGTCAGCGCATCTCCCGGAACATTTTGCCACTTAGCATCACCGGGATCTGAGGTCAATTTCCCCCCTGCCAGCTCCCTTTGCTTTTAAAAATGAAAATAATGAAATGCCCACAGTTGAGCTTATGACAGCAGAAACATAACAGAGTGTGACAATTTTTTAAACTCCCATTAGAATTATTAACCTTTAGTATCTTAGAACTTGGCCTTTCATTTGAAAAATGACAGGAAGACCCTGCAGCCACTAACGAACCTTGACTTTTTATTATGTTGTCAATGATGAATTAATTTGCTGGGTCAAATCATAATAACAATTCAATTAAACTGTCTTTTTTTAAGTGCAGGCTGAAATATTCTCTCCTCCTTATCTGGAGTGACATAAATACATATTAATATCACACCTACATTTTGTCTAATAGTCACCCTTGTCATGTGTTGGTTTTTTTTTAAAAAAAGGGCATTTTAACTTTAAACGGTGCTCCAAAGGTTGGGGCCAATTAATTTCAGTGCACATTAGCAGCTGTAGTTCTACTTTACCTCATTTACATGGATGGAATAATTTAACCAAAACTTGCAGATGAAAGCAGAAAGAGCCTTTTGCATTGCTTTGACCATGCTGCCCCTGTTAAATCTCTCCCGCTTAATACAGACGAAGTAAAACAAGTCGAGCAGACCGAAGTCTAAAATGCTGACTAATTGCTGAAAACGTTGTCTTTCATTTTATTCCACGTTTGCTCCTTTTCTTCCCTGAGGCTTCCTGCCCGGCTTTGAAGAATCCAATTCCTCCACCTCTGTAGCCAATTTCTGTTGTTTTTTTCACTTTATTTCGTCTAATACTTTTCCCCATCTATTTTTTTCCTTGTTTCCTCTCACTCGTCGGAGACCTGATCTCATACATCATTACAGTCAAACTCTCCCCCGGTGTTTTACAACAATTCACACCATGCAGCTAAAGTGCACTGGATTTTATTGTATCTGCAGAGCTTTATATTGCCCAAAAACACAGAGAGAGCATGTATTAAAGGGCTAACACTTTATTTTTGGGGATTGAGCCCCAATGATAAGACCAGCTCTGGAACAGAACAGGTCTATCGCAGGGCAAAAGACCCAGTTGAAATTGTAGTGTTTGTTTCTCCTTTTTTTCTTGTATTACGGGGTTTCGAACCTCAAGATGCTTCAGAACTCAGCAAATTCTGCACACATTTGAAGACTGATGAAAGCCACGAGGAAAGTCGTAGGGACATGGGACAAAAACCCACGTGTTCGTCTCATCAAGAACCGGAAGTGCGCTATTTCCATTCTTTTAGAAAAATAAACAGTTTTTCAGGGCAAAAGTCAAAAACCTAAAATTAAGTTTTGGGTTGTTTTTTTTGTTTTGTTTTTTTCAATTTTTGGACATTTTGAAATTTTGCATTCTACCACTCCTTCACATGACAACCTTCACTAAAAGCAAACGGGAAGTGCGCAATTTGCTGACATATTAATGAGACTTCTTTCAGTGCATATTTCATCCACTAAACATGCATCGAAACTCATCAAATTAGCCACACGGGTCCAGAGTGGTGAATTAGTTCACAAACATGAGGAATGAAATACAACATGAGGAGCCGGTAGGCTCTACAGCGCCACCAACAAAGGTTTGTCTCATCGGGGCCTCGGACTTGGACAGTCCCACAGTGGAAAGCTTTTTGAGGGGTTTCCTGGCGATGTCGGCAGCGGCGTCAACAGCCGGCGTCGGCGGCCACAGCAGGCTGCATTTTTTTTACCATTTCGCTGATTTTCCTCATTTTGGACTTGGGTCGCTTTTGTAAGAGCGACATGTGATATCAGCCTTCCAAAAACCAACTCTAGACTGGAGCTTTCAGAACAATACCGCCAGAAAAAACAACCACAATAAAACCCCTAAAAACGGTCCAGCGATTATTGCTGGAGCTGCGCTGCGGACGCCTCTTTGCCCCTCGTTCCTTAAACGCCACACTGCAGCCGGTCTCCTGCGAGACGCCGATGAAACGATCCATCTGATAAAGTGGCCACCTTTGCTGCACCTCAGTGATCTCCAGTCAGTCATTCTTGCATCTCACAGACAAGGACGTTAACCGGCGATTTTGAAGCAATGCATCCCTTTGGCAGAGGTGTGTGCACGTCAGCGCCGGGGCTCTTGCTATTGGCCTGAAGGATCTGAGCCAGTCCTCCACCACCCTGCGTTTGTTTACCGCAGAGGCACCGCAACGCTGCAGCGTGTCAACGTGGATCAAAGTCAGCGCTATCAGCCAGCGTGCACATCACACACACACACACACACACACACATGCAAAAACACGCACAGAGGGTTGAAGACACCTCCAGTCCCGCTATTGCAATCCCACAATCCACCACCGCTGCAGCAGCAGCTGGCAGGGAAAGACTGGTAGTGAAGATGGAGAGGGTCCGATAGAGGGAGACGGAGAGGGAGGGGCGGGGGAGGGAGGGAGGTTTGGCAGGTGCAGGAGGGAAGCAAACAGGGTGGAAATAAAGCATCAGAGAGAGGATCATCCACCCGTCTTATCGACACGCACGCTCTCCATCCCGCCGCTCATTCTTTGACTGCTAAATTCTCTCAAACGCTCGGCCGTCTGCTGGAAGATGGAACAGGAAGCTGCGGGAGGGAGGGGGAGGGGGGAGGTGATGGTGGGGGAGAGTCATTTGTATTCAAATCCAGAGCTAATGCGTCAAGTAAGTCTATTTCATGGGCAAAGCTTCCTGCATGCTTGTGGGGAGAGAGAGAGAGAGAGAGAGAGAGAGAGAGAGAGAGAGACGCTTTGCTGCGGCATGAAGGAAGTGGCCTCCTCTCCTCAGCCACGGTCGCGCACACAGACACACACACACACACGGGCTGCTGCAGACAGAGAAACGGCACGTTTCCCACAACCGCTTGTGTGGAACCGCTCTTGCTTATTAAAGTGGGCGTTCCTTGGCTTCGGAAGGAAAGGATGAAACCTAAAATATATTCATAAAATAAAACATGAATAAAAAAACAAAAAACAGAATAGGTGACGGTCAGAAATGGAGCCAGACTGCAAAGAGATGGCACAAGAAAGAGAGAGAGAGAGAGAGAGAGAGAGAGAGAGAGGGCTGGACTGTCCTCTCACTCCCTCAGTCTGACAGCGAGGCCTGCGGGGCTCGTGCTGCCTCGCCTCTATGATTTGCACCGAGGGGAGATCTTGTTTGTTCTCCTCAGTGCAGCATTTTTGCTTTGAGATTCTCCTCACGACCTCGCGCCGCTCTCGAGCAGCGGGTCTCTCTCTGTCTCCCCTGAGCGAACATGACCGGCACAGGGGGGAAAAAAAGAAAAAGAAAGGCGCAGCCGTTGGTCCACGGACCCGTCCCTGGTCCTTACCCTCACTTCAGCAGGGGCGGAGATGGGAGGAAGCGTTTCGGGGGGCGTGAAGCCCATCTTCTCCATCAACAGAAGCGTTGCCGGGATTCTCTATTACGGCCGTTCCTCTCTAATGAGGGGACAACAGCGCTGGCAGCCTGGAGCGCTGTCAGAGCTCCACCTTGTGGCGGCGAGCGAGCATTGTGAAGTGTCCTTTCACTATCAGCCTCCATGTCTGGGTTCACTATCAGCCTCCATGTCTGGGTTCTCTAACGTCTACTGTCTGTGTCTCTCTATCTCGCCCCTCCTCTCCCTCACCCTGATTTTACCTCCCACACCTCTCCAATAATCACCCCTCCTGGCTCCTCTTCTCTCCAAATCCCCCCTTTCTCCTTTTTTTTTTTATCTCGCCATTCCTCTCTTCCTTCTAATCCGTCCGCAATATCCCTTCTCTTTCTTCCTCCACCCTCCCTTTTTCCCCCCTCCAAGATCGTTATCAGGTCGGATCGTGGGCGGAGTGTGGTGGTTCTTCACTCTCATCATCATCTCGTCCTACACGGCTAACCTGGCCGCCTTCCTCACGGTGGAGAGGATGGTCTCGCCCATCGAGAGCGCCGAGGACCTGGCCAAGCAGACGGACATCGCCTACGGCACCTTGGACTCTGGCTCCACCAAAGAGTTCTTCAGGGTGAGTCGGAGTTGCGCTCATTTATTCTGGGCTCTGACACAGGTAGGGGAACAAGCACACACTCATTGCACACTGAGGAAAAGGCATAGTTCTTTAAAAAGGCAAAACATCGTTTGGGAAGTGGGCTGATGGAGAAGATGTAGGTCTTGATTTTGGCCAGATGGTTGATCTAAACAAGACCAGAATCGGGGTTTGTAAGTCCTTGATTAATTTTTACATTGTTAATTCAATCAACAATTCAAGGAAGCCATGAAGATTCTTATTAATAAGTGTATTTCTTTTTTGGTTTCCACGTTCCTGATGATTATTCCAAACAGGTCTTTTGTTCTCTTTGGTCCAGCTTCAGGGTCAAGGTGAAATGGTTAATCATTGAATTGTGCGCAATTTGGACCATATCTGTCTATATGTGTTTAAGAAGACGAAATGCAAAGACAAGTTGTGACACAGGCTGTTACTTTAAATAATTAACAAAAAATAAAAATGTTGAATACTCACATCATAATTTCACTTTCAGAGAAATCTAATGCTAGAAACCTACATAACCAGTGACTAACCACTGTCAGAATGAAGCACTGTGCATGTCTACATGAGGTCAAACTGTTGTATGCTCACCTTTTCTCTACTTGCTGTCGCACGGACATCCATTCACCATACCCCCTCCCACCCCACGCCTACCCCCCCCCCAAAAAAAACAACAACAACGACAACAACACCCACCCGCTGCCCTCCACAGCGCTCAAAGATCGCCGTCTACGAGAAGATGTGGGGCTACATGAAGTCGGCCGAGCCCACTGTCTTCACCAAGACCACGGCCGAGGGCGTGGCGCGGGTCCGCAAGTCCAAAGGGAAGTACGCCTTCCTGCTGGAGTCCACCATGAACGAGTACACGGAGCAGCGGAAGCCCTGCGACACCATGAAAGTGGGAGGGAACTTGGACTCCAAAGGCTACGGCGTAGCCACACCGAAGGGTTCACAGTTAAGGTGGGTGGAATAGTGTAACAATATGAGCCACGTGTTGTTATGGTATTCCACCTTCCCTGGTGTGCCGCCTTTTCTATCACTCTCTGTCTCCACTGCTTGGTGTGGGTGGATTAGGGGGATCTTCTGCTTCGGGGCTTCTTGACATCTGTGTTTGTTTGCATGCACATGGGGGCTCCTCTGACGCTGATGCTAGGCTAGTTTTTGTTTGTGTTGTTTTCTCTTCACAGCCCTCAGCAGCAGGTAAACCTCTATGCTTGTCCGTGCTTATTGTTTTGGAGGGCAACGACGCTGGACCGGCATGCTCCAGAAAAAAAAACTCTTTTTTTCAATCTTGTGTTTATCTGAGCTCTTGGTTCACGTGGACTTTAAAGGGGCTATATGCAATATCATTTTCCGCTAGAAATAATTTTGCCTGTACGTCAAAACAAACCAGGTCCCTGCACGTCCCCAGCCCCCTCGAGGACCTGTGTGGATGAAGTAAGTACATTAGTACAGCTGGAGGGTCCTTTTTTGGAATTATTCAATTTTTTTCTCAGATCGTGCAAATTTAGTTTAGTTTTAGTCGCCTGTGTTATTGTTAGCATCAAGAGATTTTCCGTTCTTTGCTATTTGCTGTTTATTGGTCACGTGTCTCAAGCAAGAATGATTCCAAAGAAAGAGAGGAAACACAAAGTTATACATTGACGTTATCACTTTGCCGGTCAGTACACAAGGGGCACTAAGGTGCCACTTTCTAGATGTAACGCCGCTACTAAGTTCTGAAAAAAAAACGTGATTTTCTCAAAGTCTTAAAAACCGAACGTTGCATATAGCCCCTTTAATTTGTCTAGGATATTCCACTTATATGTTCCCCTGAGCAATCGTCACGACCTCATTTACTTTTTTTTTCCTGATCCAAAAGTTCTGGGAGCCGTTTGAACGCTAAGCCTCGGGTTAACTCTGCCAGACTGTCACTGCTTCCCACACCGAGTGGAATTTACAGACCTGCTCTGAGATTACCCTGTCGTTACCGCTGGGACTTTTGGTCCACACACTCATTGATCGGAGCACAGCGCTGAGCCGAGGCCTCCGTGAGAGGCAGCGGGTAACGGCATGCGCTTGCAAACAGCTCGTCGATTGTTTATGTTTCTGCAGATCAGGATAACGCAGCACGGAAACACCGGAGAGCATCGAGAGTGTGGCATCGCGGCGCGACTGTTTCCCGTCCATCACATTTTTTATACACTGAACGTGGCTCCAGCACTTTGACAAGGTCTCTTTCAGTCTGGAAGGAACTTTCTTGACCTGCCAGCAGACTTGTCAGCCGTTGAACGAACCTCAATTTCATCCATCCATGTCAACAAAGTATCTATGGAACACAATTGAGGAACTCCAAAGGGGTTCAAAAGAGCTCTGTCACTGCAGCTTTTATATTCTTGGAGTGTCATAGTTCCAGTTTGTTGCACTGTGCAAGCTCAGGCTGCAGTCACCTGAGTTTTAAGAGTCTAGACAGACAGACAGACGAGTTTGTGGAAGCAATAGGCAACCACTGCAGTTTTCTCCTGAGTGAATTTAGTTTTTTCCTGTAAATTCTACCCAGAGATGCCCAAACAGTAGAAGCAGATCAGCTACTGGTTTGTTTTTGCAGCCGTGCTGGTGCCAGTTTTCTGCTGCTGCCTTTGACCAGGAAGAGTCCCTGACAGATCGCGGTAGTCCCCCTCCGTCCTGGCCCTCTGTGTTGTTTTTTCCGGGGATTATCGTCCTCTGTCAGTCACTTGTCCGAATGTCAGCGCAGAAACACACCAGCGATAGCAGGCAGCGCTGTTGCCCCGTTGGCTGATCCTTTCAACATGGCTCCCCGAACGTCTCACGGACTGAAAGTATTGGCTGTGCATTTTTCTCTGTCTCTCTCTGACCCATCATCATTTCTGACTGTTCTGCTTCTCATGTCTTTTTCGATACTGATGCAAATGACTTGAAGGGATGGTAATGCATGCTGAGGCAAATCTCTCTCTCTTTGCCAGCAGCAGCAGCAGCAGCAGCAGCAGCAGCAGCAACAGCCTTTAAGAGAAGGCCATGAAATTAAAAATGCACATTTATTTTAAAGAGCTTTTCATAGACATTTTATGCAAGTCAGTCATGGTTTTTCCAGAAGAGCTTAATGCTTAGAAATCCGCTGAATTGGCTGACAAACCTTCACTAAAACAGGAGTAAATTATTTAGAGGTGTCTGCTTCTCAAAGCAGCGTCTGGTGTTGATATTTTGGAACCACAATCCTTCCTGCCACGTTCCTATTGCAACAACAAACAAAATGAATTTGCTTAAGAGTGATTATTGTTTTTCCATTTATCATTCAAAAGGACGTGGCCCCAGCATTTCTCTACCCCCACAGCCACAGTGTGGTTTTGTTTTGGCTGCTTTTTAACCTTTTTAAACCAGATTTAGTTTTGCCGACCTCAAACTTTTTATTTTAGGAAAATAAACCACATAAACTCTTGACCGTAGTCGTTTTTAATAGATTCTGCTGCATATCACGACATGTATGCTGGTGTTGACAGCCTGCTCGCTTCTTTTAAATATTTAGAGGTGATTATATCAAACAAAACAACCCATATTGGGGTGTTAAGTTTGATAAACATGTGGACTCGATGATGCCTTGAATGATGTTTCCTCTTTTGATCCAACAGATTTGCTGCTGAATTTGAGAAATTGCAATATTTTGTATAATATTAATACATTAATACAGAGGGAGAGATGTGTGCTCTGTGTGTCCGGGGGGTGAGATGTGAACCACTGGGAGCTTTGATGCACTTTTCCACACTTGTCCCTTTCTTCCTGCTGCTTCTCCTCACCCACCCACCCCCACCCCTCCTTCCCACACCCCAACCCCCCACCCTCCCCACCCCCCTTAACCAACTTCCCCCACCCCCACCCCCACCCAAATTGGACAACATACTCACCCCTCACCCCTCTCACCAAATATGTCTTATCGTTTTCAAGAAGTGCAGTTAACCTGGCAGTGTTAAAACTCAATGAGCAAGGCCTGTTGGACAAATTGAAAAACAAGTGGTGGTACGACAAAGGAGAGTGTGGCAGCGGAGGCGGTGGCGAGAAGGTTAGCCGCTATGTCGCTATGGCCGTGTGACCGTGATGCGGGTAAAATAGAAAATGTGTTCTGTTGGGAACAGGGCCATCTGCCGGGACGACCGCTGTGAGCATGTTTAGAGATAAATCTGACAAAAACAGAAACTTTGACTTGAAAAAAATTGAAGTAAATGTGTGCGATTGCTGTTGAAGCAAAAATATTCGCCGCACTGCCATTTCAGTGAAGGTTCCAAATACACCTTGGAACAGCAGTACCATCGAGTGTGTCATTAAATGCAAGAGTGTGGAATAAAATATCTCTCAGCCAATAGTTTTGGGTTGACAGTACTCAGCCTCTAGCGTTTTTCATTTAAAAAAAAAAAAGAAGAAAAGAAAAGGTCCCGGCATCATGTGTCCATTCCAAAAAAAGTGACGCAGCCGAGGCCCCGCCCATCTCTACATGTCTGTTAGCTCAGACCCCGCCCCCTTTTCTAAAAAACCCCCGGCAACATAGCCGCTCCAGCGAGCGCTTTCCTCGACGAGTGACATGTGGCGGCGGCGGCGAATCCCGGCTGCGTCCCTTTTGCTGAGAGTACTGAGTTGCTCTTGTTGGGCATCTTCTGATTGAATAACATAAAATAACATGTCCTATGATGTTATTTATGTTATTTTCCCCACCCCTACCTCTTCCCCCCTCCCGCCCTCGCCCCTCCCCCACGTGATTTGAAGAACGCCCGTAAACCTTGCCGTATTGAAACTGAGTGAAGCAGGAGTCTTAGACAAACTGAAAAACAAATGGTGGTACGATAAAGGGGAGTGTGGACCCAAGGACTCTGGAAGTAAGGTCAGTGTCCACCAGCCCGGGAGATCCACCCACCCACCCACCCCCTCCACTCTCTGTCTCTATACTGTTGTAGCGATGGCGCAGTTGTTGAGGCCTGCTGACGCTACGACGCACACACGCACAACACTCAGCGAGTGACAGAAACCTTCAGGTAGGGACTCGGAGGCCTAGCCTTGAGGGGACAGAGATTAGCCAGCGGTCTGTAGAAGGCTCGCACCCACTGATTGGACGTCACCTACCATCAAGTGGTCCAGATGTTGCCCTAGGAACAAACGTGCACACACCTGTCAGGAGTCCAATCACCGCCATTAATGCGGGGGGGGAGTCTGGAAGAGCATGGACGTCCAAGTGGCAATTCTAGACGTGAATAATCTAAAGGCAGATAGGTGGCAGTAACGAGTCAGAGAGATCAGCTGCATTGCATTGGCGTAGGTCCATTTGAGAGAGCGACGGAAGAACGTAGGGAGAGGAGCTACTTCATCCAAATTACAAAACAAACTTGATATGTCTCATCTCCCATTGCTTTGTACAATGCAGATATTATTCTATGAAAACATGTAAACAGCAGCAATCGCCAGAGTTAAAAACCCTGGTTTTGGTTTTGATGTTTTCTCCAGTCACATCATTATTAGCTTATGCTTTGTTGAAATACAAAGTTAGTGCTACTGATTCACCATTAGGTGGGGCTACAAGTCGAGTCCATCGTAATCCTAATTTTTGATGTACATCAGTAACTGTAACCACCTTCCTGCTAGAGAACCAAAAAATAGGGGTGTCCCGATCCGGTATTAATATCAGATATTGGTCTGATGTATGATTTATGGTGATATTATATTGGCTCAATATTGATATCAGCCAATACTAAAGTATGCAATATCATTATTGTATTTGAAAATAAAAAGTTGAATCAGGGCACCCATACCAAAACACTTTAGTGGTTTTAATGTTTCAACAAAACTGTGTATTCAAATACATATACCAGAAAACTTTGTAGCAAAAGTTTCTTGTGTTTTGTATTCCTTTAGGAAATTACTGTTTTCACCAAAAGACTGTGTTGAGCTGATATGTTTATGTACATCCAGAGAATTCTCACATCCGTTTGTTTTTTCGAGGGAAGTTGAACAACTCAAAAAAAAGCACACCTGCAAAGTGTGGGTGTGTTCAACTGAAAGTATCTGCATGTCCAACTGCACACTGGGTACAATGTAGTTTTTATGTGGTCACGTTCTGCAATTTGGTTGAAGTAGGCCTTAAACAAAAATAATCCCACGGTCATTATTGCTAGCACGGCTAGCGAGCTGATGCTTATTATCCGCGGAATGTTTTGATAAATGATGCCGTGTTTGATGTTGTGTTTGTGACGTGGATGTCTCTGTTGTCTCCGTGTTGTCACTTGTGGGTCTAAATGTTGAGTGTGTGCACCTCTGCTCCAACCAGAGCTGAACTCTGGTTTGTCTTTTCCGCCCACCCCCGCCTCCCCTCCACCGGCTACAGGACAAGTCGTCCCAGGCTCTCAGCCTGAGCAACGTGGCCGGGGTCTTCTACATCCTGGTGGGCGGTCTGGGCCTGGCCATGCTGGTGGCCCTCATCGAGTTCTGCTACAAGTCGCGCAACGAGGCCAAGAGAATGAAGGTGGAGGCCCACACCCAGTCCCAACACCACCACTTCCAACACCCCCACCACTGCTACCCCTGCCAGACAAGCAGCCCCTGCCGTAGCCCCGAGCCCAGCCAAAAGCAGAGCCCGAGACCCAGTGTCGCTAACTTAGCCGAGTTTAGTGAAGCTTTCAATGAGTACGGCAGCGACGGGGAAGCTGATAAAATGTAGCCACAGGGGGGGTTTTGGTTTGTTTTTGTTTTGGTTTTTGTTTTTGTTTTTGTTTTTTCATAGAGGGTGCAAGCCTTTGAACCCCTCCCCCTTCCACCTCACTAGCCCCTCCCCCTGCACGGAGACTGTAAGTGAAACCGACCTTCCAGCATCACCACTGCTCAGTGAATGCTTTCCTTCTGCTGTTGTGGTCATGTGATGTCAAGTCCTGGTCTGCGTTCAAGCTTCTCTTCCACCCCTTCCCTCCTCCCCCTCTCCACGGTGTGACATGAAGTGACGAGTCCTTCCGTCTCACCTGTGCTGCCCGGCGTTCCTGTGCGTGGCTGCAGACATTGGCTCTCATTTATCAGTCGACACTGTGTCAGGCTGTTGAACATCCAATGGCATCTGGCCTTCGAAATCTCAGGTTCCATTAGGAACGAAGGGCTTCGAACTTATTGAGATACAAAACAAAATGCAAACTTTCCCATGTCGGGCCATTTCATTGGCCACTGCGAGGAAGGTGTGTTAGATGAGGACCAATGTCATACGTGTACACACGCGTCTATACTTGTGGAGACATTCCATCAGAGTGCAGTCTATTCATGCATCTAATGTCTGGTCTGGTCCCCTGCAGCTCCAGGCTGCCCTGATTTGCCCTTAAATAGAAATGTTTGCAGCTTTAGCACAACACACAAACGCACACAGGCACGCACGCACGTGCACTGAGTGAATGCAGGTGCGTCAGACAGTGTAGACGTCAGTGCACAGCCAAGGGACACATCTAATGAGGAAGCAGGCCCCAAGCCCACAGGAAGTTGTGTGCTGTAAAGCCATATTTAAACACATTTTTCCACCCCAGATATTTCCCCCAGGTCTGCCACCATTAGGGCCCCCCAGGTGTCGTCTCCACACTCGGTGTGTATCTGTCCAACGTGGTTATGTGTCCCCCATCAACACTTCGGCACAAACTTTTCATTAGCTTGATTGTTGCTTACTCAGCTTCCCTGTCCCACTGCCTGCAACTATCACTCACTGTGCAATAACTCTGTCGCTAATGGATTTACATGTAGTGGCTATGGGGCTGGCACTCATACTGTTCTGAATGGCTATGGAGTTACCTTTTCCATGAAGTATTCCAGTCGCTGTTTGTCCATTGACGTTGAAGCAAATTGGAGTTCTGGTTCAGAGGCGTTTCTCATTTCTACATCTTGTTCTTGTGTGTTAAAGTCGTCCTACACCGTTGTATTCCGCCAAGACACCGCATGTAGCACTTAGTGTTGTTTCACCCCTTTTGACAAGCACTGAACAAGTCATCTAAACTAAGACGAATGAAAAGAATGCTCGGTAGAACAAACATCAGCTTGGCAAAAAAAACCCTCCTACAAAGAATGTTTGCATTAACCGTGGAGTGGAAGCAGATTCTGATTTACAGCCATATAGGTGCAAATGACTGTCCACAGATGAGATAAGGCCATGTATTGTGGAAGTCAAAACTCATTTGTACAGTTATGGATTGACCAGTTTGTCTGAAGCCGTTAACATAACAAAACATTCATTCATTCATTTAGTGAGGACTAATGTGAACCAGGACCTGATCCAGGTATGTATGTGTGTAGAACCTGAACAACACAAACGCCAAAAGCTTTTGACGAGCACTTGTGTTTTGGGGACCTACGAGGACCCCTAGTGGACAGCTTTTATGTCGCACTCGCTCAAAGTCTTTACACGAAAGCTCGCAGCGGTTTCTCTGATCTTCGAGCTCCAATCTGCAATCGTCAGCATTTTTTTTTTATTTTCTTTAAAAAATAAAAAAATCTTTGCTCCGCTTAGCACACAAACCTGTCCCTCCGTCTTATCTCCCCAGCTGACATTTACAGAAGCCATGAGGAACAAGGCCCGTCTGTCCATCACAGGCAGCGTCGGGGAGAACGGGCGGGTCCTGACGCCGGACTGCCCCAAGGCGGTCCACGCCGGCCCCCTTCACCAGAGCTCCGGTCTTGCCTTGGTCTCCTCTGAGCTCCCGTGAAAACCAAATACCTGCCAAGTGCCTTATTCAAACAGTATACGGAAGAAACATAACAACAACAACGACCACGACGAAATCAAACACAAAGAAACAGGAAACGCATACACGCCCAACAGGCCGCCGGAAATGGGCGAGTGGGACCAGAAGCTTCAGAGAACCCACCTGGAGAGAGGTAACAACTTGTTGCAGGTCAGGGTTTTGTTTTTGTTTTTGTTTTTCCTCTCGGACATCAGCGGAAACCAGAGCAATCTCCGTTTTTTATTCTCTTTGCCGCCACTTGAGGGCGCCTGCTTGAATCAAAGACTCGTGGGAATCCGCTGGAGCTCCTCGAACTTCACCGCGGGAGAGAAACTAAAAATATCATAATATATGATAGAGACACAAAAACAAGAAAACTGCGAACACTTGAGACTCCAAACTGTGCTTTTTTATTGCTGTGAATTTGGGGTTTTTTGGGGGGAAAAAACAACAATCAAGATTGTTTTTAGTCGGGCAAGTGACAACAATCCCAAGAGATATCAAGACTGGGATCGGTGCCATGACGAAGTGACCACAGACATTTGTACTCATAATTATACAAATGAAATCTATTGATATGAAATATATTGCCAAACGTAGGAAACTGTGAAAATAAGTAAATATGTATATTCTAAGAGAAACAAAGTGAAGGGTTTAGCTGTACATACAGACGACTGTGTAACATGCTTGCTTTTTAAACCGATGTACATAAAGTAGTAGACAGACTTGAGGTTTGTTTTCTGTAAATCATCTTTAAAGATTTTAGTCATCGCAATAACAAAAAAGAGCGTCACTTTGAAAGACCTTTGGGGTGGCAGAATTTACCACGGTTTGTTCATTTATCGAAAGAAAAAAAAAGAGTATTTTATTCAAATGTAGAAGGGGTATCAACTGCCCAGATATTCAGATACCCATTAAGATACAAATTACTCAAAATATATTCATCAATGAATGTGAAGTAGCTCCACCCCCAATCCTTAAACCTCACTCCCTCACTGTGCAGAGACATAAACGCAGACGAATTCAAGTCTCTTCGGTCAGAAAATAACTATTTTTTTCATCCTTTGATCTATTTTTTTCTACTGAGAAAATTTAAAAAGATTAAGCTGTTTGTCTCCTGGTTTTCAGTGTCCACAGTCAAGTACATGATGGGGAGGTCTCAGCGAGTTCAAGACAGATATGAAAACTATTTTATTTTTTATTTTTTTTAAGACCCCCCAAAAAGCCATTTCCTCTGACTGTCTTTGCTGTTCCCAGTAAGACTTGGAACCTGAGCTGAGGCTGTGTTTTTATGTTGAACAAAGATCCTTTTCCTAATGAAACACTCTGGATCCTGCAGAGAGGCCTCCATTGAAGCCTCACTGACTCAATTTCTCTGGATGAAAGGAGGGACAATCAAAAGGATGCAGCCCTTCTGCGATGCCAGCTACCAACTCCAACTTCTTGGTGTGTTGGCTTGGTAAAAGGGAGGTTTTGCAGTCGAGGGAACCGGTCAAAAAAACTTTCAGGTCATGCCATGTTTTTGTTTTTTGGTCCTGCCATCTGTCTTTTGAGCAAAAGGTGTAATGTGGCGTCTCATTTTGGTTCAGTTGTACTTTATTTTGATCTTTTTTATCAAGTAAAAACAAATTTCAAATGACCTCAAGTTGTCATCATTTTGTGGTGGAGATGGAGAGGTTTGTGCGGCCCTGTTACTCGAGGTACAAATCCTCCTGTGACTAAAAACATTGAGTATTTACAGTACATTAATACAAAATACAAATACAATGATTTATTTCTCATCTAGATAAACTATTGTGTGTGGCAGTGACACCCTGCTCGCGTCCCAGATTTCACACATTGCCAAAGTTCTTGATTATTTGCTCATATGAAACAATAAATATAAATAATAAAAGCACCTGGCTTACCATCAGGTGAAAACTCTTGAAACTGACGTGACATCTATTGCTTCCTTCCTTCCACCAGCATCATCTAGTTGAAATGGTTACTGTTCCAAAGTGGTTTTGGACCCGTTTTGAATAAATAAATAAATACATCTTGCACCTGTTAGAAAACATCTCTTTCAATAATCCAAAGTTATCAGCTGAGCAGCACCGGTGGCTTCAGTTTCAAGATCCTTTCTATTTTTAGGTTTTGTTACGTTAAATATTAACACACCACGATTTAACTAAGCAGGGTAATTTTGATGAAACTAATACTTAATACTAATACGTTTTCTACATTTATATCCAACAAATTCAGGTAACTGTTTTTTTTGGCTGTTTGTTTTTGTTTATACTGATGGATACTTCAGTAGGGACGGAGGTGCTCTGCAAACGCCTACGTAATATACCCAACCTGTGATGTTTCTGTGACAAATACTAGGTATTTTTTCATTAAAATCGTCAACTGTTGTTACGAAGGCTGAACTTACTATTGCAACTATTGCTCAATGTGGTTAAAGCCATGTTAACTTTCTGCTCAATCTAAATACAAAGTGGCCGCTTGTATTCCCGTTCTCTTTCACACGTGACACTTTGTTTTTCCTTCTCCTCTGTGCGAAGGCGCCGCTGTGACGAAAACTGAAGGGTCCCGAAACTGCAACTTTTACATCTGGCTTTGTTCGCCGAACAACAACAACAAAAAAAGTTGCTCTGCTGCCATCTAGTGGTTAAATGTCATTAAAAAATAAGACGCCCCCATCAAAGGAAATAAAATAAAAAATAACACGTAACACACGTTAGCATTTTTTTATTTGAAGTTTCATGTTATCCATGCTGTGTTTCAGTCAGAATACAGATGGTACTTGTGGCTCCGGTGAGAACATCCAGTAGTACAAATCAGATTCACGTTACACATACTGAAGACAGGAAAGAGGAAATAAGAGGAAGAAGACGAGGAAATCTGAAGGAGGTTGGGAAAATAGATACAGCAGGCCTCCCTTTCCCAGACCTCTTTTTTCCCCCAATATATAGTGCCGATGCAAAACCGCATAATATTACAATCAAGAGTGTTTAGCGTTCCCCTTCCCACGCACACATCCGCACAGTTTGGGCCCTTTTTGGGCGTATTAGTCTGCTAATAGGTGCCAGTACCCAAACTACCTGTCATTAGCCAAAGCGCTAGAGCCTTGCAGCACGTTACTTGGTCTGATGGTGGACGAGGAGAGAGATCAAAGGTATGCCAAGGGCGGGGTGAAGGTGGGTGTGTTGCCGGTTTTTGAAAAAACAAAACAAAACAACAACAAAAAAAAAACAATAATAAAGATGTGTGATGGGAGCAGGTTTAGTAACCAACGTGAACAGGGCACTTAGTTGTTCCTAAAAAGCCTCAATGAATCCCTTTTGAAGGCGCCTATCGTCACTGCAGCGTTTCCTCATTTTGTGCACTGGCTTGAAAACTGACACACACACACACACCTTGCTGGCAAAGTCTTTAAATAAAAACTTTTGCATGTGTGTGTGTGTTTTACAGATACAGGCAAGCGAACTTGGCAACAGATAATGCAGCAAAGTTGAACAGTCAGCGAGGACATGGAGGGTACAGGCTTGCAAAAGACAAAAAAACAAAAAACAAAATTGTCATGGAAGATAGGGTTTGACCCCCAGAGGGGGTGGGAACTGGGACCGAGGGAGAGGACGTGCATACGAGGAGAGGGAGTGAGGCGGATGGACAGAAGTAGAGAAGGTGGAGAGAGGCCCAGCAGAGATGTGTAGCTGGGGACAGGAAGCTAGTAGTGGGACAACAGAAATAAAGAGGAGTAGGAGGAGGAAGAGGAAAAGGAGAGCTGGTCTCATGTACGGTCTCACTGGGTCTCTTGCTCCACATCTTGAACTACTTCTTTGCACTGTTCGTCCGCTGTGGAGAAGGAGAGAAAGGACAGCAGTGAACGTTTGTTCACCTTGACGGCACAAGAAGAAGGAAAACATCCAGTGATTTCAGGTGTGGAAAAAAAGGGTCAAACATGAGCGGTTTTAAGTCAGCGACTTAAAACTCAAGACACTTTTCCCGCTTTGAGCAACACCAGCAGACTGTTAACGGCCACAAGTTGCAGCCAACACTTCATTGCATCGTGTTAGAACCAGAGTTCAGGTGACGGAGGTCAGCGGGTCGCGCCCAAACTTTGCAGAGTTTCCCGGCTGGATTGTGTCAACATGCGGCTCTGGGAGGGTGGAACCGAGACGAGGCTTCACAGACACGGTGAGATTTACTGAGGCTGCAAGACAACTATTGGTTTGTGCGTGGCGGTTGCCATAGAGGCAGTGCAGCAATCCCAGTCACTGAGAATTAGGAGGCACCGCGAACAAAAGGCCCGAGGATCCATCACGACTAAAATAGACGGCCTGTAGCGGCCCTCGTTAGCGCCACAGCTAAAGTGCGATGGCAGGAGACGGAGCCTGGCGTGAAGTTACTGCACTCTGCTATATTAGAGTGTGCGGAGCTGTGTTCACAGGTTCTCAAAGGCTGCGATCAGACTGCAGGAAAATCCATCCAGTTTCAATCTGGATGGGCTAAAAATCGGATTGTTGGCTGGCAGTCTGAACGTGACTCAAGACTACCCCTTGCCCCTCTTCGATCCCAACCAGTTGGAAAAGACAAGGTGGGTTTTTTTGCAACCTGAGGTAGGTAGAGTAGGTAGGTCACGGTAGACGATGGCTGCTGGGGAACCTTGGCCTTCAGGCTGTGCACACAGTGGTGTGCTGCTGAGGTGCAGTGTAAGCAACGCATACTTGAGAGAGAAAGGAAGGCCTCTGTGGGCTCGGCCTGTGCAAACGCTTTAAACTAGTTTAGCACTGGGCCGGAGCGGGCAGAACAACAGGGGAGCAGCGCCACCGTAATCCATCAGACACAACAGGACAGCTGGCCGCCCCGGTGCTAAGCCAATCAGCTATTAAGCAGCTCCAGCGCACCAGCCACATGATCCTGGCTCTCCCCTCTCGCTCTCCAGCTACAACAAAAGGGAGATCTTTTTTGCACCAGTGCACCTCGGCGGTCGGCTTCTGATGACATCATCAGTCTACAGGAAGTGAAGACCTTGCCAAAAAACAGGAAAAGTTTATCTCTTCACTTGCACGAAAGCACAGTTTGGGTGATCGGCCCCTTGCGGTGTCACAGAGGGAGGCCACTGATGCCTCTGCCAGGATGGTGGCAAGACGCCCGGCCAGGTGAAGCCAGAGTTTCAACAGGAAGCTGCAAACAGAGGGCTAAGTACGGTGTGCTCTTCTGTTTCCATCTAGAAAGTTCTTACACATGAATAATGTGACGTTGCTCTACTGCAGCCCTGAACTTAAAAAAAACAACAAAAAAAAAAACAAGATAAAGGAGGAAAAGCTGGGCCTTTAACGAAAGCTTTTAATGAGGAACAGGAAACACTGGACCACTCAAAGCCATCAGCCAGCCAGAGGGATTCAGCCTCCCGTCATCTCGCAAACACCCTCACTCTTCACACTCACAGGTCAGCACACAAACCAGGCGAGTGTTAAATGTCAGTGTTGAAGGATGATAACAACAACAACAACAACAACAACCAGCGGCGTTGTGAGTGTAGTGCTTGTGGCCTCCTCTCTGCTCCCAGACATTCAGCTCAGTGAGGACGTTAGTGAGGGGAATCTGTACCAGTGGGGGCGCCAGAAACCAGACAGAGACTTACAAAAGACCCCTCAATAATGGAGGAAGGGGGCGGGCCTTAGGACTCTACAGAGGAACGAGGAAGAGATGATTAGACGCGTGAGTGAGAAAGAGAGAGCGAGCGAGCGAGGGCGAGGGTGGGGCAGGTGTTAGAAGCCTCCTCGCTCTTATACCTCCGCCAGTGCTTCAGTGGAGGATGCTGGGTGACGGAGGAGCTCTCTTACCGACTCCTTGCCCGTCTGAGGTCCAAAGTGTTAAGTTGTCGCGTAGCAACTGCATAATAAGTGTGGAGTCCTTATAGCTGTCCTCGGTCAGCGTGTCCAGTTCTGCGATGGCATCGTCAAACGCAGCCTTTGCCAACCTGCAGGGAAAAAAAGGAGGGTAGCAGGGCGCAGCAGGAAGCAGCAGGGAGCAGGTCAGACAGGTAAAACTGCAGGGCGCAGCACAGACTCTCCAGCAGAAAACAAGGCAAAAAGAGGAAATACTTCCAAGCCCTCCCAACGAATTCAAAAAGCGCTGTGCCTACTTGCAAGCGCGATCCGGTGAGTTGAGGATTTCGTAATAGAAAACAGAGAAGTTGAGGGCCAGTCCCAGGCGGATAGGGTGGGTGGGGGGCAATTCCGTCTGGGCGATGTCGTTGGCAGCCTTGTATGCCACCAGGCTGTTCTCAGCCGCCTCCTTCCTGTCGTTGCCGACGGCAAACTCAGCCAGGTACCTGTGGTAATCTCCCTTCCTGCAAAGAAGAACCAAACAGCTCCATTATTACCAGACACGCAACAAGAATTTGAATTTGTCTCCAAACACTGATCAACTCTGCTGAGCTGCAGAGTTACTTGAACGCTGCTACGGTTCATTACTGTTTGACATCCAGCAAGGGCCATTACAGATACATATTATGCTGAAAGCCAGATATCACTCCGGAGGGGAGCATCCAATTATCTTTTTTCCCCTCTTCTTCTTTTTGGACTGAAGAGCCAACAATCGAGGTAACAACACAGAGAGCATCTACAGTCTTTACAGCACTGAGCCAAGTAAATAACAACCTGCTGAGTCCTTGGCAGCAGAGCAGTGAAAGGGACTCAGTCGAGGGGCTGGGGTTCCTAATCAAGGCCCAACAATTAGTCAGCACTTTCTTTGTTCTGCTGACTGGTGTACAAGTACTGTCGCGGCTACCGGCAGTGGGCGTGGCAGTCAGCTGAGGGGCGTGGCAGCAGCCGCGCTTCTCCACGCAAGTGACGGCAGGTGCGCAGGAGCGTGTGTTTCTACGCGCATGCGTTAGCGTCGCCCCAAGGTGTGCCTTACCAGGTGAACGCAATCACACCGATTGGTAAACGCACACGCCAAAAGAAGCAACCTCGCCAGTCTTTCAGAGAGTGAGGCAGAGCCGAAGACAGCAGGAGCAGTCACGAACGAACTGAGACGCATAGGACACTGGACTCAAACAAAAAGGGCTCCCAGTAAAATCCAGCTTGGAAACTGTGCTTGGTCTGCTGATCTAATCCATGTGTCAGAATTGGAATCCTTTGGGTCTGGGTCTTGTTTGGTTTTAAAAAACAAAAAGATTTGTTTAATTTGTTAAAACAAAAATTAAGTTGATTTGTTTGGAATGTTGCCAAAATAATTTAAATGGAACATTTGCTTTGTTAAAATTATAAAGTAAAAGAAATGAGGATTTTATTGTTCTCTCTAAAAATTGTTTTGGATGTGTTTGAGAAGCAACACCTGATTTTATTTAAGTCAAGAGAAAAATGAGATTCATTTATTGACAAGAATTTGAACCTCGTGAAATGGTTTTCAGAAAATATGAATTTTATTTACATTGGTTGTTTTGTGTGTTTAAAGGTTTTTCACCAGCACCCATCCTTGATGACCACTTGAATAAAAAAAGGATTGAGTGAATTCCTGTGCTTTTGTGGAGCACAGGAAAACCAGTGTGGGAAACCCATGCAACTGTAGAAGACACCTGACAAGTACAGACAGTAGAGCGCTATGCAGCGCGCCAGCAGCCGACTAAAGTGCGTTTCTGTGCGGCTGATCCTCACAGCAGGAAAAATAGAAACTGTGCGCGGTTGATTTTTCTCTCATTTCTAGAATCTTGATGATTTACACACCCAAAGTGTTTCCTTGAGGGAAACGAAAAGAAGGAAGAAGTAGCGTACATTTTGTAGTAGAAAACCTTGGACTCTCCAGTAGCTGCAGACGGAATCAAATGCTTGTCCAGGACGTCCAGGATGTCCTCGCAGATCGATTTCAACTCCTTCTCCACCTGCACAGCCCAACGACACAGCAACAGGGGTCAAACGTGAGCAGACAAGAGGCAGAGCGGAACACCAGCAGGGTCTCCGATTGGTACGGAGGTCAGTTGGCCGTGCCAGACATTTCTCACAACATCAGGTGTCGTGCGAATAAGAATTCAAGACTGTTTGTTACGTTTCACCACAGCAGCTTCTTGAACAACGGCGTTTTCTGAGTCTCTCTCTCTCTCTCTCTCTCTCTCTCTCTCTCTCTCTCTCTCTCTCTCTCTCTCTCTCTCTCTCTCTCTCTCTCTCTCTCTCTCTCTCTCTCTCTCTCTCTCTCTCTCTCTCTCTCTCTCTCTCTCTCTCTCTCTCTCTCTCTCTCTCTCTCTCTCTCCCCCCAACTGTCAGCATTGACCGCCGTCAGGCAAGAACAGATGAGCAGAGTGTCTGACCGTTGTCTTGTAATTGCAGATGTACTGTCGTTTTGGTTCCATGCAGCTGAGTATCCTACAGGAGGCACGTCTGGCTCCGATCACGTTCTTGTACGCTACTGACAACAGGTTCCTCTCCTCGGTGTTCAGGTCCACGTCCAAGCTGGCCACACACTTCATCGACTCCACCATTTCTAGAGGGGACAGAAAGGACACACAGGCACACTGTGAGTTTTAACAAGCGCTGAGAGGTGCGTTTGGAGTAAGAAGAACTCCATTCATTACAATTAGCATGACGGCAAAGAATATTTTGGTTATGGAGTTTATCTGCTCCACTGATTGGCTGTGGGACCCCAGCCAAGAGCAGGCAGCAGAGGGCCAGGCTGGATGAAACAAGACACCTTTCATCATACATTAACTACATCTTCACGTTGGTTCACTGCCAACGCCCAGGCAAAGTGGCAAAGTATTCTGCTGCCACTGTGATGGAGCTCGCTACGACTGCAGCACGCCGCGTCCATGCTGAGCTTCTGCATGGATTCACACCCATCTGCAAAGGTCAAAAGTGAACCTCATCACGAGTCTGCGTAAAAATGCTGAGACCGTGACGGGCGCTGCTGAAAGCTGCAGACTGGTGGCTCCTCCCATGCTAAACAAACCTGCCTGGAGGTAATTGTGGTGCATCGGCGACGGTGTTTAACTCCACGGTGGAGGAGTGAGTGCTCCCAGTGAAACCTGATACATGATGGCCGCAGGCACCAGAGGAGCGATATCCTGCTCGGATCAGCTCACCCTGCAGACCCACACAGACAGAACCACCTCCCTGTCACCGTCTACCTGAAGCCTGCAGGACCAGGGGGATTGGAATCTGTGCATGCGTCTGTGTGCAGCCGGTTCTTCAGGCTCCGTTCATGGTTCCGTGTTTTTAACAACATCTCCAGTACACGGATCTCCATCTTGAACAATAAAAACCACAAGTCTCAAGCTACACACCTCTTAAAGCTATTCCATCTCAGGCATGTCATGTAAGTCTGTGTGTCACAAGACTAACGCTTACCTAAAGTTGCCTTTTGGGACATGCATGCATACGTACATATTATTGATTTATTACAACCTCATTTAAAATAAACAATAATGATTATAATATTCAGGCAAAGCTCTAAAGCAGGGTATCGGAAGTGTATCGGTATCAGCAGATATCCAAATTCAGGTATTGAGTGTTTCAGTGTTTTCTGTTTTAAATGAAAAACTACTGGATTTAATCTTCAATGTCCCACTTTCCTGATTTTCATATATTTCTATCTCTAGTGTAATTATTCCAACTATGCAAGATTAATTTTCCAACGAGGTCTCCAGAAGAGAACATATTTATGGATAGGTACCCCTCCCTTTACAGGAGAGAGATGTCTGTGTGAGAGATACATGTGGTCACAAAAATGGGGTATCTAGGACTCAGCATTTTTGCAGTCTTTCTGAAAAATGCAGAGCAAACAAATTGATAGATTTTTTCAATATAGGAAGTTTGATTAAGGGGTTGTAGATAGATTGTTCATGTACATCATCAAAGCGAATTTTGCAATAATATCGGCGCTATAAAAAAAAAATAAGAGTGCAATATTTATGCAAGATACATTGCAGTGTTTAAGGGTCAAGTTGACGTGTACTGGTTTTTGTTCATTAGGGTTACTACACATCTTTGGCAGCAACAGCGCAACAACTTCTACACACGACTCCTCACTGAGAAGACCTAAAGTGAAGTTCAACCTCAGGCTGCCGCTGGCCAGCCACCAATCAAACCACCGCACTATCGTTCGCTCCGCCTGTTGCCCAATACTACCAGGACTGCGTCTCGTGCTGTCGCGCGCAGGCGCGCGGACATCCTCTCTCCACATTCGCAGCAGCACGAGCCACAAGGAAAGGCGCGCTAGCTTGCTCCCAACCTGAAGCCAACTTCGCGACCCCCTCCTTCCCACCGCAGTCAGCTTTCCAACTTGAGGATCGTTCAGTTACGTTACACAAGGCGGTCAAAAGTAATACCACACAACGACTACCGTTTACAACAATCAAAACTGAAAAATCAAACATTAGTGAGTTTGGAGCCGTTTGTTCAAGCAGCCCCGGCGGTGGTCCTTCCTTCGCCCTAGCCAACACAGTGGGCTGGGGGCGGTCCGCTCTGTTGTGCTGGTCTCCTGCCAGTGCTGCAAATCATTCCTTGAATCAATTCTCCTTGAACAGGACGCTCGGTGCCTGATCAGTCAGCAACGAACGTCATATCTGGCAGGGTGTGGACCTCAACCGTTACCTTTCCTTATAAAACTAGGCTGGCGTGCCGAAGCTAAAGAAATGCTAGCAGTTAGCCGCCGACTAACCCAACAGCTTATCCGTGACCAAACGCAGCACGTCACAATACACTCCCGATCGGAACAAGGACGAATTATTTAGACGGCTACCAAGTCGGTCTAACGGAGAAAACTCCGCCATTTTGTCTCTCGCCCAACAAATCCATGTGAAACGGGTTACCTGCGTCTTCGAGCCTCCTGCGCAGGGAAACGGAGGGGAAAGAAGGGGCCAGTCATTCTGCACGGGCCTTACCGTCATATCTCTCCGCCTGCTCGGCGAGCTTCGCCTGATAAACGCAATCCTCTCTTTCCATGGTGCGTTGGTTCGGGGACTGTTCGCGGCGTCCCGGTGCAGAAGGAAAATTATCGACTGCTCAGCGATTCCTAGCGGTGATCAGCAACAGTGCTTGTCGCCCCGTGAAAACTCAGCCCCTCCGACGGGGATTTTCTTTTTTTTCCCTAGGACGTCGAAGTCAAGGCCCGCCTCGCGCCTGCTCTCATATGCTCGTGCTTCACTCGCGGGTCCCGTTGAATGGCTGGTGTCCGGAAAGGAATTCCGTGTTAAACCAATCAAAGTAGGCCAAAGTGGGCGATGGCCTCTGCATCCTAGGAGAATATTTTTGTGCCGGTCGTACTTGCGTAAAGATGGCGTGCCTCCTCCACCCGGGAAACCCACGCAGCAACCTCCCAGTTACGCCTACACCCTGCTAGAAATCCCGAATTACGCTTAAACTGCTACACTTAACAGAGTGGAATCAAAATATCATTATCTAGCATCGTTTGGCTTTGGAATTAAAACCTCATGTTCAACAAAATTCACTTCACTTGTTTTGTTTTTTTTTTGTTTGAAAGTGAAAGGACGGTTACCCTACCACTTTCTAAAAAAAATTAATAAAAAAAAAAAAAAAAAAAATGGGGAACATGCGGAAATTAACCCCTTCTAACCTCACTTTCAATTGCACCTTTGATATTTTACAAGTTCTAATCAAATCAAAATACAGTTTTACCTTCCACGTTTAAAGTCAGTGGGTGGGTAATTCGACTACGTACTTTCTTGTGAGACAAAGACGAAAATGGAGTTCTGGCCTGCCTTTGTCATATTTCCTGGGGCAACAACCGCTGTGATTTACATTCCATGTTCGTTTGAAATCTATTGTTAACAGTTTGCTTAACCATGAAGACAAAAAAAAAAAAAGACAGGTTCTCACAGTATAATTAATATGCAACTGTAGATTTCCAGAGTTAAAACATGATACCACACGCAGAGACTAGCATAAAGCCCAAACCAACAATGTGGTAAGTTTTTAATGAATAGTAGTATTAACACATTACATGCTTGAGGAATGAAAAGTTGGATTTTTACCTTTGGACATAATGAAAAATCATGTTCTTGTAATTATTAGACACATCAAAAAGGCACAATCAGGAAAAACAGTAGAAAACTACTAAACATTATTTGGCATGAAGAGTCAACGTGCTTGGTCTTGTGCTGCAGTGGAGATAAGGTGCTGTTTGTGTCTGGTATACTCTTTCAGAAATATATTTTCACTGGTCTTTGTTTTCAGTCTTTGTGGCAGATATGGCCTCACCCTTACAATCAGACCAACTGTTGATGTCAGTATTAATGCTTATTAATCACAACTGAAATTACAAAATGTGTAATTTTTGTAATTGTATCAAACTAAAACATACCTTACTTCACCTTTTAGAGGTGTTGTGTATTTATACACTATGGGAGATGAAAAGTTAAAAAATAGGAGAGCCACCACAAGATGCACCTGCTATTTCTGTTGTAAACCAAGAAGTTAGGGCTTCTTGCTTGCAGAACTATCACAAGGTGTCCTGAAGCAAGTCAGGAATGTGGGGGTGATGTTGAGGAAGACATCCCCCACTTAAGATGAATACATTATGAGACAAAATCTTTAAGGACTTTTTTATTTTTATTTTTATTAATATTCATGGTTGTTGTTGTGTTTTTTGCTTTACAGTTTGGCTAAAGATTTACGTGTAATATGTACTCGAAGTTGAAATAAAGCGAATAATGAAACTGCATTAGTGTTGCAGGGTGAGTTTAGTGACAGAGAAGCATCTCTGGAGGATGGTGTCAGAATAAGACAAAAATAACCCTCTGCCAAACCTTTTCTGTTTTCCAAAAACAGCCTCAGGCGATCACTCCTGCGATCAATTTTGTTCTTTGCTGCTTGTAAAGTTGTTCTTTCATAGAGTTTCACAGGAGGAACACAATAAAAAAAAAAGGGCGCACAGCTTCAAAGAAAATGAAACATACAAACAAAAAATGTTTACAATATTTAGCATGTACGGTGTGTGTGTGTATATAGTCAAATTCTATAATATTTTCAATTTTTAGTACAAAAAGGAGAGAAGGGAGGGAAATGGCTTGTAGTGTGGGATGTGAGAAGCTGGTGGGAGCAGAGCGCAACTGTCCCATGGCGAGGCAGAGACACTGTGACAAGTCTTCTGCTCCGCGTTTCACATTCTAGCACTGAGAAAACTTGGCCATTCATGATTCCGACAGAGTGTCTTAGCTTGTTGTGCACAATTGATTATTTCAGTTCTTTTTTTTTGCCATCTGCTTGTGAATGAAATGTAGTAGGAGTGGAACACCAACACAGAAAGGCAGAGTACTCTGCTGCCTGGATTTTGAGTGTGGAGGCGTGGAAACTAGGTCTAGACTGATACGGGTCATCGACGCTTCATGCTGCCACAGTTGGATTCATTTTAAAACCGTGTGAGTTTGTCAATGCTTGCCAAACACCGTCTTTAGTTACTTTTGTTTTTGTTTTTTCTGTCCAAACATATCCCACGACCTTTCATTCCTCTTCAAGTAATTCTCAGCAACTTCTTCTGGCGTCAGCTGGTCAGAAGGAGACGCTTCATGAAGAAATCCAACAAGTACACATTTTCTCTTTAGGGGTACATGGTTGTACACGTTTTAAAAAATAGAATGAAAAGCCTGGAATCTCTGGAACAATCGGACATCCATGTGCTCCACTGACTACTTACTGTCTACACCATTTCTTTAACAGCTCTCAAGGGAAGGAAAAAAATACAAAAAAGGTGGATGTGGCAGAGTTTGCTGAAGCCAAACAAATCAGCCTTATAAATGTGTTGATAGCTGTCATTTTCTTTTAAATTCTGATAAATAATTAACGACAAAATGCTACCATCTACCCAAATCAAAAGGAATATTACATTTCATTTCTTTTATTCTTTTTTTTTTTAAAGGCTGCAATTGAGCAGGAAGGCGGAGTCAGCAGCATGAGCCCATATCAGTCTGACCTTGACTGCTTTGAAATGACATTATGTGAGATCACCCCAAACGACTTGGCACTGGTAGGGTCCTAAGTGCTGTGCGGTTTGTCTCAGAAGTCTGTATGCCGTGTGCTTGTATAAACCGTTTTCTTTTCAGAGTGGGACGACCGCAGCGTTGGAGAAGGGATGCAAGCGGCGTCGAGGGGGCGCACACGCGTTTCCTCAGCTCTCGTCATCCGGATGCGCTTGTTCCAACAGTCGAACGTGGGTGAAGGGGAAATGGCCTCGCTTGCCTTTGCACTCACCCTCCCACTGGCCATTCACGTTGATCTTGGTCACTTTCACCATGTCTCCCACCTGTTTGACGACAACAAATAACACAGGTTTCTCAGTTTAGTGTATGAGCATAGAGTCACTTCATGCTCAATGTCTGACTGCAGGCAGATGGATCAGTGGAAGACAGTGACCCGTCCTCCCGTGGTGTCACGGCGGGTTAAGAAAAACGTGAGATGAAGTATGACAATGGCAATCGGGGGTCAACATCACAGGAAAGTGTTTGTGAAGTGATGCAGAACACAAACGCATAAATCACAACAGACGATAAAAATACAGGTGCTCATTTGTTCGAAACATGCCGTCTAAACATGGGACGATATTATGGATTATTTGATTTTATTATTATTACAGATTCAAGGTCCAGTTCACAAGATTAAAAAAAAGAAAAGAAAACAAACATCAGAGATGTTTATTCACTTGGCTTTAACATTTTTTGTGCAGTGTGTTTCTGAGCTGTATGAAGTCTGCCATCGCCTGTCTTCATTAGACTCCGCCATTGTTGGAATGTATTCATGTGTATCTGTTTCAATAAAGGGACTCACAACAATGTGCCCTCTGTCACAGTCTCCGGTGGCAACGAGTGTACAGTGTGGCACATTAATTGAGTTGCCATGTAAACATAAAGACAGGCCACTGTAAAGGCTCAGTGCCCGTCTGTCTATAGAACCGTCTCCACTGATTGTCTGCAGCCTGCATTCAGAAAGACACTGTGTGCTTGCTCACACGCATGAGTGAGCCATTAACAGTCCGTACAGCCTCATCTGAGACCCGAGAACAGAACATGGGGAGAGATTAATAGTGAAGAGGAGGAGAGGGGAGGGGAGGAGAGAGTCTTGGAGGAAACGAGAGAACGGTGGGTGGGACATCTACCTCTAGAGCTAGAGCTGTGCTGTCGTAGGCGTTGGGCACCCTCTTCTGAATGGCTCGGGCATAGACGGGCCCATTCTGTAGATTCGGGAGCTGGGCGTTCACCACGGGCTGTGCGTACTGACCTGGATCCCCAAGAGCGTTGGCCTGTGGGACCCCAGTTCCATCAGTGCTGCTCACCGCCCCTCCGACGTGTCCAGTCCCTACAACTGGGTGGCCGACGCCAGCAGCAGAGGGTGACGAAGCCTGGTACTTCTCCACATAGTTAACAGGGATCATTCCGGTGCGGCCCTCCTGGTTCCCAGCGTTCCACCACTGCTCCTCAGGCTTCTCCAGCACACGCAGGATATCACCCTTGTGGAAGGGGAGGTCCTCCTCATCATTGCCAGTGAAGTCAAACAGGGCCCGCACAAACTCCACCTCTTCGGGCTGCTGAGTAGACCCAACAGAGGAGTTGACGGACCCTGTGGGCTTGGCCTTGCTAACAGGTTCTATAAGCGTGGTGGTATCCAGGTAGTGGATCTTGTAAAACTCTAGTAGGGCCGGCAGCCCGTCAAACTCCTGATCCCCAATCCGAAAACGAGGCGGGGCAAAACCTGGCAGAGGAAGAGTGAGTTTGTAAGTTGCTTGAATGTAGGATATACTTTTGATAAATCAATCAATACATGGCAGCCTTTGGACGGATGGAGAAAAGTTTACAATGCAAAGGGATGCATAATGCAGCAGCAGCAACCAGCTTGCACCACCCAAATTTACAATAAACAGGAAGCAAGAGGATGAACCATTTCATGCAAAGACACACTGTGCTCTCAAAGAGACCACGGGGATGATGCAGCCAGGACAGTTTTCAGCATTTTAAGTGGCCCGGGTGAAGAGTCGAGATTATTTTTGCTTTTTAATCCATATTTTTGTCCAACGCATGTGCCCCTATTGAACAAAAATAACCAGGTGACAAAGGAGCCTTTTGGTGCAGTAACAGACCTGTAAAGCAGAGCTAGGGATGAATGAGGTTTGGGGGAGGGGGGGGGGGGTGTTAGGGTCACAGACATTCTTGGCACGCCGATCTGACGAGTCATCCTCCTGTTTGTGACAGCGTACGCGGCTCCGGCCCTGCCCACCTCATAGCCACTCGACTATTGTCCGGCGGTCCACACACGAAAAAACAAAACAAAACACCACATCAAACTTCATCGCGAGAACTAAAAAATCCCCATAGAAGTGCATGATCCTAAATATGCTGCTTCGATTTAAAAAAGTAAGTAAGTAAGTAAGTAAGTAAGTAAGTAAGTAAGTAAGTAAATAAATAAAGACTCTAAGCGGTATCTTGCATTCAGTTAGTAAAACGGTGTTTTAAAATGTAGTTTATTAAACTTCAGACTACTCGGAACTACGGAACAATTAATGTTGAGGCGTTCAACTGAGCATTGCATACCGATACAAATGTTGGATTCATCCAGCAGACCTTGCAGAGCCACAGTTGCATAACTTCAGGAAAAACTTGACAAGTTGAGACAGAATCTCCTATGCTAACCACAGTAACTTTAGCTCCCAGCTAGCTGCAGTGGGCGGTAGCTAGCTCACACAAAACTCTGAAACTCATCTTTTGTTGTAGAAACTGGAGAGTAGTCGTACATTCAACAAACGCCGACATATAAAACACGTTTAATAAAACCCAAACATGTCTAAATCAGGACACGTACACCACGTATATTTTCAGAATGACTGAGAGCATGTTAAACGAGACGATCTGTAAAGGGTGTCTGGGGCGACTTGGGGCGAAAAAGAGGCAAACCAAGGAGTTAAGAAAATACATTGCTATTTTAGCGTTAGGTATGGTCTGCCCAGTAGAACAACCCAGCTGGGAGCGACGGACAGGTGAACGTTACCTGCGCCAGACTGCCGGTTGTTGCTGATGCTGTTGATGATGTAGTGCGACACTTTAGAGTTCTCCGACACCGACAGAACGTAGTCGCCGGGGATGGTGGTGGAGTCCCTCACCAGGAACACGCCGTGCCTCTGGCCCTGTAGGAGAGGCATGGCTTCCTGGCGGCTCAGTTTCCCCCAGTACCAGCTACTGCGGTCTTCGGCGTCAAAATTACCAGCCATGGTCGTGACAAGATCCCGTTCGAGGCTTGAGGCCTTTCCCCTTCGCCTCTTCCTATCCGCAACTCATACAAAACTTTGGTGGACTAACTGCTGCTCCTGAAGAAAAAAAATGGCCACGCTCTGGAAACTTCGCGGGCAGCTTTGGGACCTTAAGTTCGACGGAACTTCTGTTAGTTTCCAAAAATCCAACAGTCCTTGGTTTGAGCGTCAAAGTGGTCCCCAAAAATAACATAAAACTAATGTGCAACAAGAAACTCAGAACTAAAATGGCGGGTATAGGGGGGAAAAGTTGACCTCATCTACCGGAAGGGATGCCTGGTCAACGGGAAGCGATGCATTGACGCCCCGCAAAAACAATGGGGGCAAATAAAGCTCTGCGTGGAACTGTTTGCAATTGATGCTCGCATAAACCAATCTCTTGATTACATTGGTTCAAAAAAGTCATGTTTCAACACGGACTTTGTTTCTTAAAGCCACACCTCGATATGCCTTCTCTCAACTTATTCGTTAACTCATTTGGGCACTTCATTTGTATTTTGTATTTTATATACCATGAAAACATTATGATAAAAAAGAGAATAACTTGTGAAAATTAATTCAGGAAAATAGTTAACATTTGTTATTTCCATTTTTGTATTTTAAAAATAGTATTTGTATTAATATGTCGTCTGCAATGAACTGGCGACTTGTCCAGGTTGTACCCTGCCTTCGCCCTAAGACAGCTGGGATAGGCTCCAGCAGACCCCCGTGACCCTGAATTGGAATAAGCGGGTATAGAAGATGAATGAATGAATGATGAATTAATATGTCGTTGAATTCTGTGGACATAAAACGATTGTCAACATGAACATCGGGGTGTTATTTCTGGTTAAGTAAAAAACACTTTAAAACCTTAGAACTGTCGAAGTGTGATTATAAAACTGCCAATTAAGTAAACACCCAAGTTAGTGTCCGTGAACATTTAACGGACAAGCGGTTCTCAACAGTTACCTTTTATTAGTGGTCTTTTTGGAGTACATCAATTTAACCAGTAGGTGGCACTATACACAAATCTAACACTAATTTAGGCACGACTTTGGGATGTATAACAGTGGAAAACCTTTTTCTGAGTGACGCCCTTTTACAAAAAAAAGGTTCTCTATCACAATTATTATTAAATATTTGCCAGAGAAAAAAAAGTCTTGATCTTAATAGGCTTTTATCTGGGCAAATAAAGGATACATGTGCGCGTGTTTTAAAGGGTTTGGCTACATCAGAGGCAAACAAACAAATGTCAATAATGTTGTTTATTTTTTTATAAGACAAAATAAGAAAACTAAATTATTGTACTCTGGATGTGTGGTGCAAGGGACAAAGTGATCTTGCTGTAACATCCAGTTGTGAGTTGCAAGGAGCAGTGCACATGCAGCATGGGGGTAAATGTTGGTGACTGCACTAAAATATATGTTTTAGTTTTCTTTTCTTTTTTTGCACTTTTCCCTAATGCTTTGTGTTTATGTATGTATATTTTAAAATTGTGTTTTTGTAGTGACATTGAGGGTCCTGAAATGCAAATTTCAAATAAAACATATTTCTCAGGGCGACACGGTGGCGCAGTGGTTAGCGCTGCCGCCTCACAGCAAGAAGGTCGTGGGTTCGATTCTGGGGCCCGGGCCTGGGACCTTTCTGTGTGGAGTTTGTATGTTCTCCCCGTGTCTGCGTGGGTTCTCTCCGGGTTCTCCGGCTTCCTCCCACAGTCCAAAAACATGCATTTGAGGTCAATTGAACACTCTAAATTGTCCGTAGGTGTGCATGTGGGTGTGAATGGTTGTCTGTCTCTATGTGGCCCTGCGATGAACTGGCGACTTGTCCAGGGTGTCACCCTGCCTTCGCCCTAAGACAGCTGGGATAGGCTCCAGCAGACCCCCGTGACCCTGAACAGGAATAAGCGGGTATAGAAGATGAATGACATATTTCTCATGTTAACACCATAATGGAACTGTGCCTTTTTTTTTTATTAGAATTTCCTTGAACTATTTGGTTTTATGAAACAATTCAAAATGCCAACCCCCAAGGAAGTAATTCCTTACTATATATTAAAAAATTGCTTTATTTTGATTGACTTGCAAAACCTCTATGTATTTCACCTCAGTGTCTTATGACAGTGCTCATGCTTTAGAACACTGAATAGCAATTTTCTATAAACTGGCAGGTTTTTTCGACAACTACACAACAAACAACGATGTAAGCTTTATTCTCAACAGAGTTTTTGGCAACATCTTACAGGCTGCACCATTAAAAACAGTGTTTTTTTCCCACTAACTATCTTACATAGGTACACATCCAAACACCACAAAGTGCTCATGACACACAGAGGTTAGCAAACAGCTATGTCTTGTGATCTACTCTGATACAGAGTCATTCAAATTTCTTCAGGTGGTTGTAGAGGGACTGGACGTACGTAAACACGCACATGGGGTCTGGCTTGTCTCCCATCTCCAGCATGTCGTCCACCTCGATGAGACGGAGGCAGTCAGCCTGCTCCCTGAAACGTGAAATGTCGCAACGGAAACGCTGAGAAAGAATTTTCAGAACAAAGGCCGGTAACCCTGTATTTGTTCATCTTACTCTGCAGTGGTGAAGGCAAGCCCCAGGTTGTGCTTGCGGTTAGACGGCTCCAGCGTGTTGTAGTCGAACTCCAGAGGGAAGAAGGAGTGCACCAGAGCGCAGAACGCCATGCCGTCGCTCCAGCTGGATGAGAAGTTCTGGATGTCTATGTTCTGGCAGGGAGGAAGCTCAGGTCTCAGTTCAGTCCATGACAGCATTTATGAAATGTCACGGTGAGATCTCAGAGAGCACAAAGGGTCAAACGTCAACAACACGTGCATCAGATTAGTGTTCAGTGTGAATCATTACAGGCTCCCCGTCGACAGACCTGGTACCCGATAGTTTTGGAGCGGCACCATTCCAAGAGGATCTGCTTTATCCCGCTGGCACTGGACACACCGAAACTCTGAGAACGCTTCAGTTTAGGCCTGGAGTCCTTGGGTCTATTTCAGAGAGATGCCACTCACCATCTGACCGAATGGTCCTTTGAATATCTGGGGCTAAAGTAATGGATGGAACATCTTTCACATACTTTGCGGGCTCTGTGTTCATCCTCTCAAAGAGAGCTCTTTTGGCCTGAGCCCCATTGGATCGCGGCAGCGTTTGGGATTTCATCACGTCCTGCTTAAAATCAGCACCGATGGACTTGTTCTCTTTTCTGTGCAGGGGAAAAAAGATAAATCAACTGATTAAATAATTGCTGCAAATACAACAAACCTTTGACAGTCGCACATCTACAAAGCATGTGACAACCTACTTTTGCAGACTGGGTGAGAACCCAGATTTTATGATTGATTTTGAGGGAAGTAGCTTTTCTGCACGAAAACACAAAGAAGACAGATGGCATATTGGCATATTACAAAAGTAAAATTGACTCAGACTTGAAAAAACAAGAGGATAACATAAATACAACACATATGGCAAAAATCACTCAAAGTATATTTAGCTAGTATCCCAAGACAGGATGCACAGGGAGGAGCGGGTCCAATACATGTTTCTCTGCTGTACCTGCAGGCTGGGGGAAGCTCACGCTTCTCTTCAGGCTGGGACTGGGGGTCTTGAGGACGGGCACTGCAGTGGAAGGTGCAGTTGAGAGGACTAGAAAACAGCATGTAAGTATAGCAGTGCACACAGATAAAGCAGCCGGGACGTCTGAGCTCACCACGTTTAAAGGGATATTCCCCTGGTTTCACCGCCGGTTCCTGTGATGCCGGGGCAGATGAGGGCGCCTCCACGATGGAGCCGCTTGAGGAGGGGAGTGATGGGTTCATCTTTGGATGAGTGGCATCTAGTCAGCGTCAAACGGAAGGAAGAGTCATACTTGATGAGTCGCTTTAAAGAAGACAACGCTTGATGACGATACATTTGGGGAAACTATCTTACAGTTAACTCACCGCGTTTGAAGGGATAGTCGCCTCTTTTTATTGGTGGCGACGTCGATGATGGAGGCTCGAGTCCAGTAGCGGCGCTCTGATCTGATTTGGATGTAGTTGAGGGCTCCGAACCACTTCTGGTCAAGGCTGTTAGAGGAGCGTGAGCCAAGGCTCGAGGAGCAGAAGCCGACTGCTCCCCGGACACCTGGGAACTGGCTTCCTTTGCTACAGACGTACCTGAGCAATCACAGCAGAGTCAGAAAAAGTGAGCGAGCGCAGAGGAAGCACTCTTCTGGATGATACCGGCACTGCTATTCTCCACCTGCTTGCTGAGAGGTAATAATAAATTCATCCTTCCAAGACCATTTCATGCAACGCACAACATCAAAGTAAAAAAGAAATATAATACATGCACTTGTTTCATTAACCTTTCAATTGAAAATAAACAACCATCACCCTTCCAGGAAGGTGGTGCTATATTTTTCCCCGAGAAAGGAGGACATATCAGCTCAATCCACAGTTAGGCAGTGAAAGTGGAAATACACACTGACGTACATATATGTACGTCAGTGTGTATTTACTCCCAACCAAGGTGATTTGGAAGTAAACTGTGATGGAATTTTATTTCTGTCATAATAACACATACACACAATACACATAATAGGACCCCCTGGCTGACCTTCTGTGGAAGGGTTCTCCTCTGCGCCCCCTGCTGGTGGTTCAGCTGTTGGCAGGCTGGGACCGTCTGAACTCTGTTTGCTTGACACAGCGGTGACAGGGAGATGTGGCCGGGGCTCATCATCATCTGGGAGACAATCATCCCAACAGCGTTTTGTTTAACAGCTCACACAAGGAACTCCCCTGAAATGCAGAACAGAACTTGCCCTCCTGCTCACCACACTTAGCAGGCTGCTCTGCTGATTTGGCCCCAGTTTCCTGAGGAGCAGCTGGAGCCTCGGGACTTGTCTTTGTCATTGCAGTGTGGGGAAGATGAGGCTTGGCCATAGCGACTGATTCTTCATGACCTTTTGAGTTCAAGAGCAAAAAAGAACAGATCAACATCACAAATCCTTTGAACGACTCTTCCCCACAGATTAGCATCCAGCTAACACTCACGTTTCCCTAATGAGTCAAGTAAAAGTTGTAAATCCAATGCGACTGACCGGTTTCTGCAGCAAACTGAGAAGTGCTGGTTGCAGCCGAGGGTTCTGGACTCGTTTTCAAAGTGGCGGTGAGGGGCTCGTGCGACAGGGCCTCAGGCTCGGCTGTGTGCACCAGCGAGATCCCTGAGGTGACACGGCCAAACATTAGCGGGCCAGAGATCAGCGGGTCGGCACAACGGATGCGAGACGTCGCCGAACGACTGCTTACCCACGTTCCCGTTCTGTTGTGCGTGCTGCTGGGCACTGCGGGCGACGCTCCTCTCACCTTTAGCATCAGTTCCCTGCTCGGTTTAGGCAGGAGGAGCAAAACAGGTAGGGGCATCGTTCGGTGTCATTAACGAGCACAGAAAACATCAACATGTTTTTACAAAAGACTCCAAGTTCAATTAGTGCGTAAGCCATTAAAATGACAACATGAATGAAAAGACATTTATGATGTGTATTGTATCTTGTACCTATGTTTACACATGCCTTAGAACATGTGACCTTTGACCTATCGGCAATCATGGCTATTAAAACTGATCAACCATAGTGGAATTTGTTGACTGAAGTCGTTTCTCATGCTGAGTAACCTGACTGATGGAAATGAGCCCCTCCATCCTCCACACTGGACCTTAACGTTGATGAAAGCACTTTTACGTAAGTTTGTGCTCGATGGGTAAGTTGTGTAAGTTTGTACACAGGAATTTAGTTATGATGCCTGTTTTTCTTTATTTGTGTTTCTTTTTCAGACTGCCGCGGAGATGTAAGTAATTTTAATGTTTTACAGTGTGGCATAAATCTCTCCTCCGCCTGTGTGTCTGCATTCACCCTGCTGGACGTGTGTGACGTTCAGCTGTTTGCTGCTGAAAACATCTCCAGCAATGACAGCTGAAGCCCACAAACCTGTGTTCCACCGACGGGCTATTTTAGATTTTGTAATCAGGCCCCCCTTATGAGAGTTTCCGTTCCACTCTTCTTACATCCCAATATAGCCCCAAATGAATGCTTTGGGAATCAGGGAGTGTGCCTGAGTGAAGCCCCAGCATCGCCGTACTTTTGGCCTGCCCACCTCGACAGTCCCGGTGCTTTCCAGAGACACGCAAGGCTAACCGGCTCACTTTTAGCCAGTCCGTCAACTGGCCATCAGCAGAGAGATTAGCACCACCAAGATCTGCGGGGCTCCACAGTAGCTCTTGTAGGATATCACTGTCTGACTCTGTCTGACCGTGTTAATCCTGTCAGCCTCTGGCAGGAGTTTACTTTCCTGTCGCTCAGAAACACTCTGTGAACATTGCCTGGTCTCCTGTCTCACAGTGAGAGGTGACAGAGTGAGTAAAATCAAGCGGCTAAACTAATAAAACACAATTCGACAGCGAGAACTGAAAATGTTCATGCTGTAAAAAACAAGGCTATCCAGATAATGGCCCAGACACCGAAAACACGTCAGACAACGTTCTCTGCACCTCGAGCTGATTATTTTTGCTGCTCATTATTATTTAGGATTAATCAATTAATTAATAATCCATTAATTATTTAATAACACACAACCCTGTCCCTCACTGTTCTCTTGCCTGCTGATCCAAGCTGTGATCAACAGGAGTGCACAAGACTCAAGTATTGCTACTGAGTATTGCTTTTGTCTCTGGAAAAAAAAAATCGTGCAATATTTTCTTAAAATGATTATATTGTGTGTAATTCAGATCTGGCTTGCAACCCCGCCTTCACCCTGTGACAGCTGGGATGGGCTCCAGCAGACCCCTGCGACCCCTGAGTGTAGGAGAAACGGTTGGATGGATAATTCAGATATTTAGTTGCTTCTGATTGACCCATCTGCCGTTTTTGCCTGCAAATGTCGTAAAACTAGGACTCAGTCATCAACTTTTTTGAAATGACCCACAATACCGTGTGGTGGGGAAAAATTATTGTTGAATCATGTGGTTTGTGACAACTGGACGTGTAGAGACATTTCAGCAGGCCTTTAGTCTATGCAGCCTCTCTAACACCAATGTTACACCAATGCCTTCACCAAACAGATTGGCGAAGGCGGCAAGTAGCTGAGCTAGGGGTTTGTATCTTTGTCCAGCGACACTGAGTCTGGAGCGAATCCAGACATTGTTGGGGAGGTGTTCAACAAATTACATATGTATCTGCTCATTGTATGCTCATGTTTATTCATCTCATGCTCATGTTTATTCCGTGGTACAAAAGACTTGTACTCATGATGTTCGGTGAACATTGAGCCGGATGATTGTATAAAGCGCTTTGAGACGCCTTGGGTTGTGATTTAGCGCTGTACAAATGAAGTTTTATTATTATTATTATTAACAACTGTGTCGGACACCCGCTTGTCTCGGATACCCTTGTTCCTCTCGCGAGATTAAACACTTGCTTCTCATCAGCCAGAGTTCAGAGCCATCCTTTCACTCACACCGCAGAGGTGCAAAAATGCTCTACGACAACAGCTACCACAGACCTGCAATATCTAAATGCTCACTACAGACACCTTCCTCTTTATGTTTTCAATGGACTTGTCATTATTAAGTGCTTTGAGGTGTATGTCTCTATGGTGGGTTCACGAGGGCAGTGGTGGTGGTGGTGTGGGTCGGGGAGGGGCCAGGTGGTTTCAGTGCACCGGAATGTTTTGGCGGGGTGTGCGTTTCCAAAGGACAGCTGCTGGTCCCGCTCAGCGTGCACCGTGGACGGCGACAGGGATGCTGTTCAACTTTTCCATCAGGAGATTCGAGACTCAGCCTGGCCGCAAGTCAAGATGCCAGAGTGGTCCTGGGGCCGCTGATCTATTCACACGTCTGCTTGCTTGGGAGCGCGTTTGGTCGGTTACGTCACTCAATTGGAACACAACCAGCGTGCCACAATCGGCAATGTGTGGTGGTGTACACACACACACACACACACACACACACACACACACACACACACACACACACTGGTAGCTACAACCCTCGTCATCCCTCTAAAGTTCTTGGATGCTGAGTGGGAACTGATCAATTACAATTGTGTCTATTTACAATGGCCCCAGAGAATCCAGGGACTTCTGAGAACTGCGGCTCAGTCCCGGATCTCCCGGAGGAACCCAAAATACACGTGGCCTTTGGAAGACCCGACGTTATAAAACGGGGCCGTGACTGCTGGAGGTCTCAGAGTGGGAGGGGTAAAAGGGTCACGGCGTCCAAGTGTGAGCGTGTGGTAGTGGGCTGTGCGATTCCTTTGGCTGGCGTGGCGGGTCTTTGCTCTGAGTCAGCCGTGAGCTAACTGAGTGCAGGTCAAGTGGTGATGGAAAGTGTGTGGATGGATAGTGCACAGGCATCGCTCACCCCAATAATATTGTAATTGGTTCTTGGTCTAAAACCGGCACACAGTCCAGGTACTTACATTAGTCTCAGCATGTCTCTTGGCCCTCCATGGGGGCGGAGCTGGACTTCCCAGAGCTCCACTTGACTCTGATGGTTCAGTGGAGGTGGACTGACAAGACTGGCGCTCTGCCCCGACAGCCGTCCGGCTCTCGGCTGCAGCCTCTATGTGTCCGTTCTCTGCGCTGGCATCCTGCTGCGCCTCAGCGGGACTCCTCCCCGTCTTGCCGTCGGTCAGGCTCTCCACCAGGCGGCCCAGGGCCTCCAACTTTGCCCTGAGCAGCTGGTTGTCTTCCTGCAGCCTGGCCACGGCTCCACCCAAGGGCCCGCTGGACGCGCACAGCTCCTCCATCTTCTGCTCGATGCGTTGCTTGAAAGCTCTGACATCCACTTGCACCTCCTGGACGGCGGCCTGCAACGTGGCCTTGAACTGCACCAAAGTCTCGCTCGCGACCGCTGCCGCCGCCTCCGGACCACTCACAGCAGCCACATCCATAGTACTGTAGTACCTTTTTCGCAGACCTCTAGATTCAAGTCAAGGTAGTCACGGGGCTAGCTGGGATGAAGGTGATGTTGCTGTTAGTCGTTCTTGTCCGACGTTTATCTTGAAAAGAAAAATACACCAGGTCTTAAACAAAAAAACCCAAATCTCCAAACTCAATTGTTCATATTCACATATATGCAACTTACATCTCAGTGAATCAAAGGGTTTGAAAGGTTGTCTTCTCGGCAGAAACTCATCACAGTTCCCTTAAGCTCCATGGAGGACTTTGTCACTGTCCATATTCTTTGACACAGACGCTTGGATCTGTTCAAAGGAAGATCAGTTGTTATTTATAAGCTGCAGAAGACTCGTGCATGATGTCATCTTGGCAAGTGAGATAGAAAGAGAGTGAGAGAGAGATGCGGTGGTGGATCAGGTTCCCGATGCACGCAGTGGGAACCTGAGGGATGATCTGACTGACCTTGCGATTTGGTGGCCAGTTCTCCCTTTGTCCAACGGAAATGTAAAGTGGTGCTGCTGGGGGGGAGCGTGTGTGACTGAGCTGTCTGAGGCTGTGAGCTTTGGAAGCAACAGGTTCACCTCGGTATTTTTGGATGTCAAGGAGGCGGGGACGCATTGAACAGAGAGGAGGAGCCAGAATGATTGAAATACTTTGGCCTCCTCAATGCTGGTGAGGCTGTAGTGGCAGCCTGAGTGGATATCGTCATCCTGAGATTTGGATGAAGGAAGACTGCCATCAAACACCCTATTCATATTATATAGACACCACTTCTTGATATTCCAGCCACGCTGGGGTTTTTAGTATCCCGCTAAAATTTCAGCTTTCTGCTTCCCTCCAGTGTTCTTGACCTGGGAAGGTAATCAGTGCCTTCAGTGACATCACAAAGGGCTGATTTCCAGAATTTTCTGAATTTTTCTGAAATGAAATGCTAAGATGCTTTTGTCATGTGGTGAGAGTTCATCAAAAGTGTTTTTTTTTTTTTTTTTTTTTACAAGACAGTTGTTAAAAACACTGTTGATTTGTTGGGATTGTTTTTTGTTTATTTTTTTAACAGTGAAAGGACCAGGCCACTTTGAGTAAAATGTCAAATGAACCAGTTGACTCGTCACTGTCCGTACTTGTCTTCGCCTCAATTGCTGTGTAGTTAAGACTTCCAAAACCTGCCTGGAGCAGCAACGCCCTCTGTATGGATGCAGCCTCATATTACAGCAGACAGACCCTGCACCAACACTGAACAAGAACTTCACGATTTAAAGGTTATATGCAATGTTTATCACAGTTAAATACCTTAAACAGATTTCTTAAGAATTAAATAATGAATTAATATTTCATAAATAACACAATTGATAAGTGATAAGGAAAGAGTGTTACATATCAGTTATTACTGACGGGAGCTGTATTCGTTCACTAATTACTGCCGTGAATTATGGATTTACCAAAGTGAACTCTGCAAGAAAACGTATTATGTACTTGCGTCATGGTCTGATGATGAATTAACAAATAGGCGTGGAATTGATAAAAACAAAACAAACAAACAAAATACTACGAAATATCTATCCTCAGTGTTATTTGTGAACTCTTCTCTGCAGTGCGGGATGATATAGTGACTCCGGGGTGTCGGAGTTAAAAGTGTTGACGTATCGCCGTAACGCTACCGGGTCACCATTATGCAAGTCCATGAAATATCCTCAACTTACTAAACTTTGGGTCGGAGTTTTCGAGCCTTTTTTGAGAAGACGACGTTCTTTTTCTCTCTTTTTGCAGGTTGTAAACAACGAGCGACCGGTGTGTGGTTTTATCATACAGCAATTTACAATAACACGACGCGTCGACGCTTCGATTTTCGCGTTTTTTGTCGTTGACGTAATCGATTACGTCGAATAATCGTTGCAGCCCTACTTTTTAGTTGCTAATTAATTCGCAATCTGCTCTTTATTGGTCATTGAATGTCTTAGGCGACATGCATTTACGATCCAAGAAAAACAAAGCCGTGGTGTCTATCAAATCAAGTTTATTAAATCTTGAGGGGTGCTCCCAATTCACACATTCCAGCTACAGCAACACACTTTCTCTTGCATCAATACCTTTAAAACATCTTCATAAAACAGTCCAGCCTTTCTTTAGAGTAAATTGTTATGCTACAAAAAGACCCCTGACAGATGCTTTTAAATACCATGTTCATGTATGAAAAATAACAACGCTATCAAAAATAACGAGGGGCAGGAAGTGTTAAGAGGTTGTGAGGGTGCTCCAATTTAGAATCAACTGAGAATCAATCGACAGTGAGTGATATGGACAGTGGAGGCGGATTAGAAAGTCCACAACATATTCAAGCTTAAAAGTCTAACTAACAAAAAGACGGCCAACAAATTCAAATCTATTCTTTAAAGGGCTCCGACCTTAAATGACGCGCACCTGTTCCATTCTGACAATTAGAATAGACACAGCAAATATGGAGAAAAAAAAAAATATGTAAATGCTTTTGTTACAACAAATGTAAAAGATAAGATTCAATCTGATAAGTAAATGCATAGAAACGGGCTTCAACCAGTTGTCTTGAGGGAGTTGTGTGGGAATGAAAATATGTCTTTATTACATTATGACAGTGATGATTATGTTGATTAATGCAGCAGATACAGATAAAACCTGTAAACAACTGCCTGCCAACAAAGCTCATTCTCTGGGTTTATTACAAATAGATTTTTATTTTTTCTTACAAGGCACCGGAGACCAAACAGTTCAGAGTCCCAGCCACATTGTTTTTGCAGAGCGAGAAAAAACAAAAAAACAAAAAAAAAATCAGCGAATGAAACATCACCTCTGTGCAGCTGTTCAACACAATGCTGCATTCGAGTCATGTTAGAAAAGGAGCTTGTTTAAGGTTACTGAAGATTGTGTTTCCACACATCACCTTGGATTTATTATTTTTTTCCTTGTCACAACAGTTTTAAATCAGACGAAATGGCAACTTGGCCACAGATGGAGAATGGCGCTATCACCAGACCAACTTCAATATTTCCACTTGAAACCAATTTCTTTTAATTGACAACTTTTCATGTATTTGTTTTTCATTAGCTGAGGAAAGCTCAAAGCTGCAAGTCTCATTTTTTCAGCAACTCAGAACTGTGCGAGTCAAAAAAAGAGAAAGGGTCCCCAAGGCTTTGTCATCTCATCAAGAGTAACGTGTAAATCTTAATCAAACATCTTAAATTCACATCCAACATGACATAATCATGGTGCCGGACCACCACATCCTGTATTAACTCCAAATCAACCTTTCTCAAAATATGCAGCCAACAGCCTAAAACACTCCACGTTCCCATTTCCGACTGGGCTGGGAGGTGAGACCAACCCTGGCTAGAAACACTAAGCAGCAAAACTCTACGAGTCTTGAGAAAGACACGTAGTTCTCATGCACAATTCACATCTTTGAATCTACAAAATGTCAAAACTCACATTACAAAAAAAAACTTGTGTTAGCTCAGGATTGATTGACTGGAACGCAAACACCAAAATAGGCCACATTTGTCATCCTGGCCGTTGAAATGTAAGATTTGATCATTAAAGATGTCAGTTTTATTTCACAAATATGAGAACTAGCTTTTTTGCGACTGTAATCAACTCTGGGCAAGAGAGTTTTTGCATTCACGCAGACATGCGGCAAACTTGATGATATGCTGAACAACAACCAACACTAGAGCGATTTGCCTTGGATTGCTCACGCAGCACGGTGTGCGTTCACATACTTGCAACCACTACAGGTATGTGCGAGAGGACGAGAGGTGAGACCTTCCGCACAAAACCAAGTGGCCTTAGCATTTAGCATACTGGCTAGCTGTATTCAAGATGCGGTGTGAGTCTAGCAATCTGTGCTAACAAGCTTTAGCATGTTCGGCTAGAAAAACGTGGTACGTTGTCTGTGTGTTTATTCTGGTGTCTACGTTCCATTTCAACTAAAGGCCTACCCGACTAAAGCTATTGTAATATTGCAAGATTTCATTAATAATGTGCCAAGTGTTCCAGAGTGACAAAACAGAAGGCTTAAATATACTTTATGTAAAAAGTTGTGGAAAAATTGCCTTAAAAACACAGCAACTTGGTCACTCTGTGTGTTCAAAAGGAGGATAAGACTCTGGATATCGTCACTGTTAAGTGAGGAGACAGATTATCTTTGGTTTACCAACCCAAACACATCACAAGCCACCAGGAAGCATCAGAATGAGAAGAACAGAGTGGTGGGGGAGGGGGCGGGGAATCAAGACCAAATAAACAGCCAACCGTCCCGGATGTGATCATTCTCAGAAAACCCATCTCACAGTTTAATGTTCTTAAAATAAACCTCCACAAACACACATGGGTGCGTGCGTGCGCACGCACACACACACACACACACACAAACGCACACACACAATAAGTTCTTTAAACCCTGAGCAGAGAGGATAAGACTTTCTACATTTAGAATATAGTGTGTGGCATAACAGCCCTTCAGAAGATGTGCACTCGTATAAATGATAACTTTTGCCTTCTTTGAAATTAAGATGCTGTTTGATGTGCAACACGACTGCATGAGGCAGTGATCCAGACTGCTAGCGAACAAAACGTATCTCCTCTTTAGAAAGTAGACAAAGGTGAGAATGTTTGCCGTCGGGTCAGAGTCGCTCGGCAGTTCAGGCAGAATGGAAAGCGAGGAAAGCGACGCAACATGATTTCTGTGATTCCAAGAAAGTGTCGACGAATCAGTTCTCAATATTTACAGTGATTTCACAGGTCCAGCTCTGGCCGGACTGAACGTTGATAATATTCATATTAAACTCATTGATATTAAACCGGTTAAATCCATCTAAAGCTTGAACAACTTCATCAGTAAGACAACTAAACCTCAGGGTTGGACCTCTGTGGAACTGACCCCTCAGTGCCCCCTACCTAGTCTGTGTGCGTTCTATGACAATGACTGAAATCAAACGATATGAAAAATAAGTGTGGAAGATTGAGAGAGTATTATTGTTAAACCCAGCAGGACAAAAACCATCTGGATATCCAGCTTAAAAAAACCTGTGCGGTCTCTTTCACCCGCATCACTCTAATTGCAACGTTTCTCTCCGTGATCGCTCCACGTACGAGTTCAAGTATTAAAACTATTCCGCGCTCCAAACCCCGCCCCCCGCCCCCGGCTAAATACGATTAAATGTCATGAACTAGTACTCGATGCAACACGTGCACGTGGGATCTGTGTGGCTACGTGGGGGGCAAACTGTTGTTGCTCTGACCCTGAGTCTGCTGGATGAGCACAGAGGAGGTCCTGCTGGACACTGCGGCGCCTCCACCTGGGCCTCAACCTGCTTCGACCATCAAAAGCACAACAGCTGCAACACTGAGCCAGATATTTCAATTGAAAAAAAAACAAACAAAAACCAAACAAACAAAAAAAAAGCGACTTTTGTTCGAGGGGATATGGTGAGGTCACAACCACACATCTGTGAAAATTATTGACATGGTTCGGCGCCAAGGGCGTTCAAAGGGCGCTGGATATCAGGGGGACAGGTGGGCTTGCAAAGCTAAACAGGGCAAAGGTTGCTCACATTAACAGGGTGATGATTAATTGCTTGACGATGGAAACGGGTGTAACGCACAGCCTTATCTTTTCACCTGCTAATACTCCCAACATCCCCGTCACGGCCGCTCGCCTCTATCGATCCTCACTCTTTGACCAGCGTGCGAGGTGCGTGCACTGGTGAGAAACCTAGCCGGAACAGACACTCATACGTGCTATCAGACTTCGGGGGCGGGGGGGGGGGGTCTGTCTTCTTCATCGGCTTTTTTTAAAAATGTATTTTTTTTGGGGGGCGGGGGGTTCAGGACAAAGAACCCTCCTTCAGTTTCAACAGCAAAGCACTTCTCTCCCCCTTCTTCTTCTTCTTCTTCTTCTTCTTCTTCAGCAGCAACCACTGGAGGACGGCGGAGGGCGCTCCACCGCGGCAGCAGGTTTGGTAACAGGAGTTAAAAATGTGCGGGAAAAAAATAAAATGCCCAGGAAGGAGACGCGGTGGATTAGAGCAGGCAGTCCCGGTGTTCCTACAGTACGCGAGACGTTTGAGGGGGTTTCCAGTAGTGTTCGGTCCAATGAGGCATTAGTAGCTAAGTGTGCGGCTTGAGCGAGGGGTGGGGGTTGTGGAGGGGACGGGGGGGGGGGGGTCGGGTCCAAAGAAAGAATGGCGAGCGGAGCGTCAATCTTCCTTGGCCGCGTCGGTGACGGTGACGGCGGGTGGGGAGGAGGGCGGCGCGCGGCTGCGGCGGTACAGGCGGTAGCCCTTCCGGCAGAGCAGCACGAACCAGTAGACCTGCGGCGCCAGGATGCACAGGCTGCCCAGGGTGGCGGTCGGCGGCAGGTGGAAGGGCACGGCGTGGAGGGGCACGCCGTAGTGCCGGCCGTACATCCAGTACATGTAGGGGAAGAGGGCGATGCGGCACGTGAAGAAGGTGAGCAGCACCATGCCGCCGTTGGCTTTGTGCAGCCAGCAGTCCTGAAGGCCGAGCTGGGGGGGGGGGGAAACAGACGTTACCATGGGCTTGGTGCAGTACTATCAGGTATTACAGGGTTACGTGCAAGAGCGTTAAAGGGACTTGCTCCCACAGCTGTTTGTGTGTAATGTGAGTTGTTGCATGTTGAACGCTCGTTCTGTTTCTTTTTGAATGTTTTGGTTCAGTTATGGTATTATGGTGGGTTTTTTTTTTAATTAAGCTTTTTTATATTCTTCTTCTTCTAGTTCTTTCGCTACCTGCCGATGGGACTTGAGATGGAAATCAGCCATACGGCTGCAATCTCTCGTCATCAATCAATCAATCAATCAATCAATCATGACACAAGTCAAATTGTACCCTTTGCTGCACTAATCAGCCCTTCTCCACTTCACATGTTCATGTTCAGGTTCGTGGGGTCCTGATTCTTGTGAATAATAATAATAAACAGGCAGTAGGGCAGAGTTGAGGCTCAGCAGAGTTTCTGCTATTACTGCTGACCAGAAGAGGGCAGCGTTTCTGACAGCAGAGACTAGAAATGGCGTTTCCCTCCTACTGCTTCTCTGCTGCCACCAGGTTTCAGCAATGAGCTGAACCCACGTGGTCGACTGACTTCACTGAATTCCACACGCCAGTCTTAGAGAAGGTTCCTCCAAGGAGGCGGTTAAATGTGCAAGTAAAGGTGCTGTGTTGGAGAACTGCAAACAGATTCTGAACCTACAATTGTAGCTTTTTGTTTTATGGTTCTTTTTTTGGCAACAGGGAGGACGTGGACCTGAATTATGGATGGAGAAAGTCTACAGTCCAAAAACAGATATTCACAACACCATTCACAAAAGGACCTTTGGTGACCCAGGCAGCGTCCTTACATTACGTCTTGACGCAATACAATGCATAAATGTGCAGAAATGTGGCATTTTCATATAAAACCATCAGCCAAAGCAGTGTACTAGTTGTGAATGCTGTGAGTGTTGTGGGGCGGCCGTCTCACCTGGATGAGTATCTTGCCCAGGGAGACGAAGGGCGTGCTGAGCTCAGTTAGGAACAAGCAGCCGATGAAGAAATCGCCCTGCTCCTTTCTGAAGAACTGGGGGACAAAATGCAAAAAGCGTGACGAGATGCATGCAGGCATGGAGACAAACACACAACACAGACAACATTCAGGACCAACTTCTGGGAAACTCCTCCTGGTGTTTTCCTGGTTCATACATACCCTGCGCTGAGCCGGAATGACCAATCAAAAGAAATTGAGTCAACTTAACACATTTTTATTATACTTATATTATATTTACTGGTATTAACAAATGGAATAAAAGCTTGAGTTTGGTGTGACTGCTCTTTTAGTTCATTGCTTCAAAGAGAATCTGGTGAGTGCCTCCCTCCACACCCAGAGGCTGTGAAACACCCGACGCGGTCAAAGCGTCTCTCTTTTTTTTCTGCTAAACCACTTTGAGGTTTGGGAGAACTCCGGGAAGATCGACTAGCAGCAGGATGCCGGAGTGCTGTCCTGTGCATAAGTAATGGAGGAAGCTCTCAAATATTGACCAGTGGCGCAGCGCTGTGCAGTTAGAGAGCCGCGTCCTAGAATAGGTGAGTCCAGCTCGGAGACAAATGAGCAGTGCTATCTGTTAGCCTAGCCGGCTGTTTGCTGCTGATGAATAAGGCATGAGCGGCTCCGGACGTGGCCTGACCATCTGCCCATGAAAGAAGACCATAGTGCGGGGGAACTTTACACTGAATTTACCTCGCCACCAAATCCCAGGCTGTGGTACCTGAGCACGTACCCAAGATGTACTGCTGAATTATCATTCCTTGTGAGAAACATATGTTCGCTTTCAAACACACCGAACGCTGATGCTGCTAAAGCGTCTTCGCATCTTTGCTCTCCTTTTCCTCTGACATTTGTCCAAGGACTTCAGCAGGCAAGCATTAGCGGCTGTGCGACGCACTGACTGCACTGGAGTTGTGGTTAGCCACATGCTCAAAGGCTGACACAACCACAGTAGCCATCCGAAGTAACACTACACACAGGCCACCCATGCAAACTGAAAACAGTCTTGAGTAGATATTAGATGAGAATAAGCTACTGAAACCTGTGCATGAGGGTGAGACGGAATAATTTGTAGATTGTGGTGGTGGAAAACTAATTAAAATTGATAATACCTCGTTGCACTGGTACCTGGTTTCATGTTGCAAACGTCAGTGTAAAAACTGTCACGTGACAACGTGACAAAGGAAAACCTTGCAGCAGCCACAAGTCAGTAACGTAATAAATTTGTCCTTTTTAAAATGTAATAGGCCAGTAACGTAATAACTGGCCAATAACGTCATAAAAGTCCTGATCCCATAATGTAATAACTTATTAAGTTATTGGCTGGTTATTACATTATTGGCCGGCTTGAAAAAAATTTACTTGCGCTTGAATACATTTTTTTTACGCTGTTAAAGATTTTGTGATTTGAACTACATTATTGACCAGCTATTACGTTATTGGCTGCAACAAACTAGAAAATAGAAAAAAACAGACCTTGCATTCCCATATTGCATTTGAATGAGAACAATTTCAATCTTAAATATGAGAATGACAATATTTACGTGCAAATAAAAACTGTCAGTACTTGTGGTTGACGTGTACAGGCCAGCACCAACGATCCCTGCTAATACACCAGAGCATCCCTATAAAGCCAAGTCAGCTGAGCCACCTGAACGCATTATTGAGCAGAAGCAGTCGCTGCTGCTGCTGCCCCACCCCCCTCCAGATCTCACAACAGTGCAGTCTCGGCAGTAAACAAGGTGGATATTGACCCATACAGGGGTTCTTTCATCCCTCATGCTCAGCTCTGCCTTTTTTTGCCCCCCCTCTCTCTCCCACCACTCTCAGCGCTTGTGTACTTTGAGCCTCTTTCAGGTATAAGGTTGCCACTACGAATGTGCCAGCTAGGGATGCAAATTCGATTCATTCATTAATTGTTAATTGATTGACCTTATCGATCGATTAACGATTAATTGATAAGCGGTGATCTTTCCTGAGAACCTAAATTTCACAATGAAAAATGTGCAAGAACACATGATTTAACCCTTAAATAATGTTGAGGGTCCAACGTGACCCACTGTTACGTTACAGAACAGTAAAAACACACTAAACATTTATCCTCTGACTTTAAGTTGACTTCTAATGAGTCACATTCCAACTTTTCTTTTTAAAGTTGTTTAAAAGTAACTTGTTCTCTGTATATTATGAACATCACAGTAACTACAGGTGAATTTCTCTTTCCCGCCACTACACTGCCATAATGATATTAACTACCCGCGCAAAAAACATTCAATTAATTGCGACTAATTTAATTTAATTGAGTAAATTCTTAATCAACAACTAATGGATAATCGATTACTTGTTAACATCCCGCGTCCCAGCTCAAGTTAAGCGAGACTGGACACAGCAGAATAGCACTGAGGTTCAGGCTGAGGAGATGGGACGGCCAACTGTTGGGGTGATGACTTTAGACAAAAGAGAGGATGGACCCAGCTGGAGCTAAATAATGCAGCGTAACGTGATCTCGCACTTGCTTCTGACAGCCGGTGCAAACAAAAGGGCCGGGTTTCTAATGCACCTGGCCCGCTCACCTGGGACACTCGCTGAAAGGAACGCGGCTGCGTTACGCCCTCGCGCCACCAAAATGTGGGGCGAGCTCTTGAAAGACTGGTGACGTGAGTAATGAGGCAGTACAAAACAACCAAGAATTCACTTTTTGTGTCTGCTATCAGGGGAGTCGTGTTGGGCTCAATGGGTTGACAACAATGCGCTGGTCGTACCTGCACTTGGAAGTCCACTGTGTGGCTGCTCCGTTGTTAGTTTCCTCCCTCTGTCTCACCAACGCTGCACCGTGAAATAATCCATTCACAACGCCTTTCCGTCTGACATCGGCGCCCGGCACCGACTTTATTTTAAACTCATGACTCCCTCTTCCTGCCCATTACTTGCAACTCTTAACAATACGCGCACGTCAGAGAAAACAATTACGAATCACTCGCTGCCATTTGCTCAAAGGGAGCAATCAATAGTAATAACTGTCTCGCTGTTGCCTTTCCATTGCTGCTATTTCCTCCCTGGGAAGCCACAGCACGTGATGTTGCTTTGAGAGGCCAAACGAGTGTTCAACTTGCAGCTGGCTGGCTCAACAACAGTTTTAACAGACAGATTCTATTCTACTAGCATTACACCTCCCAGCACTTCAGCACCGAGTCCTCGCTGTCAAGAAACAAGCTGAACAAACCCTTCATTTTCTCAAATGCATCTGAGCAAAATTACAAATCAGTCAAGTGAACTGTTCTTGGGGTCACTCTGTGCCTTGTCCAATTATCTCTGCTCAGTTTATTGTCCTTTAAAGTCAGCACAAACACACTTATCTCAGATTGTTGGCTATTGCTCCTGTGGCTTTTTATGGCCTTTCAGGGTTCCAAACGGGTAGTGGCACGTTGACATGATCACCACGTAGCAAGGAGGAGCTCAAGTCGGAAAAGAAAGCCGGCCATTCAAGGAGGCGCTAGCTGTGTTTCCATTACAGTCTTTCGCAAAACAAAAGCAATATTTCAAGTACAATTGTGATTTGCAGGTGTTTCCATTGAATGGTGCGAAGCGCATTAGCCGTAATTCGCGTAAAATCTCGTCCCGCGAGAATTCTCCTAATTCTCACGGGACGTAATTCTCGTAAAAAGTTTTGTTTGTTTTTTGTTTGTTTACGATTGTTTGCTGTCAAGAATGGTTGTTGTATTTTTCTCTCTGATCACTTGTAAAAAAAAAAATATTCCGTCTCCTCCTCCTCCGTCCAAATGTAACGCGGCATTTTCACTTGAAGTGAACTGGTCACGTGACCCCGTACGTCATGTCCGCTGACGTGTAAATGCGAAAAAAGTGTTTCCATGACACTTTTGCGATACACCTCAATATTGATACATCTGAAAACCACCTCATGAGAGCGTCAAAACCCTTTAGCCATATTCGAGAGGTTTTTTGAAGTTTAGGCATTTGCATTACCGGTTTTTATGGCGATATTTAGGTTTCGCGCAATTCTAGGGATAATTGAATTGAATTGAATACATTTATTGTCATTGTGCCATTACAATGTTTCCACCCAAAGATGGGTTGTTACGTGCATGTGAGATTTGAACACAATCAAATCTTAGCAGGCTTTAAACATGCACTCTCACTACTATTTAGAGCTGTTTCTGAGGGGCTGCGTGTACACAATGTGATAATTTGTGTTTTTGAGGATTGGCTGAATTAATATGACGGTACACTCGTTTACCTCACACTGTCAATGACAACTGCTTCCCCAGCATGTTTTAAAGTAGATCAGAAGATATTTCAGCACATCTGGGCAGAATATTAAGTTGACGTTCTGACTACAAGAGGAAGAATTGTTGTCAGTGAAAGTGGCCTTCATCAGAGAGAATGCTGCTGAAGGCAAGAAATGATTAGAAACAAGGCCGCGCTTTACTTTGTGTGAAAAGCGGTGTGTTAGCAGTAGCCTGGTCCCGAAAGACCATGTGGTCTCTCAAAATGCAGCGTTAAATTGATTCTTTCGCTTTTGTACACACGTGGACGAATGCCTGAGATCATTTTGATTTCACATGTTGCAGACGATGGTGCAAGTTCCTCCGTTTTATTTTTAGTCGTAAGTGGATGATTCAGCCTCCAAAAAAATATAATTACACTTTACGTTTCTGTTGATTGACTAAATGTGCAATGTTTAAATCACAGACCACAAAGCAAAATGGCCGCTTACAGAGATACCAAAACACAGCGAGGCCCAGAACTTAGAAAAAAACAAAACAAACTGTGACTTGCGACTGTCAGAGCTGAAGGACTCCCACCACCACCATCCACTGAACGCCACCCGAATCTCACTTGCCGCCCATTCCTCACCAGTGTGACAGGAAGCAGGATGGTGAGCAGGGCGATGTGATGCAACACCAGCAGGAACTCTCGGCGGACAAACGAGCTGATGGTCCTCAGCGAATGGCCCTTGTAGTCCTCGTGTCCTTTGACGCGGAAGCGGTGGTAGTGACTGAGGTACATTGCGAAAATGTCGTACGTCATGTATGGCACGCCGTACCGGATGACGAAGTAGGTTGCCAGCCAGTGCCTGAAAGTTAACAAAAAAAACCCAACTCATTTTAGTCTCAAATTCAGATTCAAGTCGTCTTTTTATTTTCATGAAAATCTTTCCACAGTGTGCGAGGTAATAAAGATATGTCACCACTTTACATGTGTATTTTTTACGCCTGTCAACCAAGTCATTTTTTTCATCAAGATTCATCTCTGACTTTCCATAGTTAATTGTGACTAATCACGGTTTGAGTTGCAGGTTTATAATTGTGTTATTTTGCATTTCAAGACAGTTTTCTATGTCCATATTAATGTAAAGCAATTCTTACCAGAGTGTCTTAATTGGGAACTAAATGAACACATAGAAAGGACTTCCTTTTTGATCTTTAGTATTATTGTTTCTTTCAAAACATTGCATCTAGACCCAATTATTACATTTGCATTTTCCATTTTCTAGGAGTTCCATTTTGGTTCCTTTGTCGGTTTCATACAACTGTTGTACGGGTTTGTTCCCCACAACAATAAGGTGTACAACGGGTCAGAGTATTTAGTTGCCACTCATTTAGCAAGTGCTTTAGCTATCTTCGTCAATGTGCTTTCATCCACAGGTCTGTGGCGACTCGCACACCCTGAAATGACGTTGGCTGCACCTGGTTGTTTAGCGTGCAGGTAATAGCTTCAACCATTACTGCAGTATAAGCTGCACAAAATAAACACAAGTAATGTTAGCAGGATGCAGTGTTGAAACGAAGCACTACTGCTTGAGGACCTGACTACAGCTAAATAGATGCGATTAAATGCGATTAAAATTTGGTTAAAAAAATAAGCACAGCAACGCTTTAATGCTGACAGCCTTTGGATTTTGTTACCTCGGCATAGTGCCGCTGGAGTCTGGCATTGGTAAGTGGCTCACACAGGAAAGGGATCTATTATAACAGTTATTTTCCCTCCTAAGTGGATTAGAACATAGTCATTTGGGACTTAATCTGCATCTGCTCACTCAGCAAGATGACTGGCCTTCTGCGTTGGAGCCGTTTTGGCAGAGTAACAATGCAATGGATGCAAGTCAAACAGAACGTCTTTGACCCTGCAATCTAAATGTATGATTCTGAAATCTGAATTTCAACAGGAAAAAGTCCAGTGGTCTGAGGGTGTGTAGACAAATCAACAACTGTGTCGTTATGTAAGTATTATTCTACGAGTCATAGCATGAAGAACGACACATGGGCTGACATTCAGTTAACCTATACGCCTCTCTAGCACAAACATGCAAAAGGCTTTGAGGCAGGTTATGTAAACACAGTGTGGTGAAGGAGTTGGAAGGCTGCTGCACTCTAATGAGCCCCGATTACACTGATGGTTAATTATGTGGACAGAATGTCGTAAATCCGTAGGGCAGTGCTGAGCTACTGACCTCTGACCCCAGATTGGTCTCTTTAGCTCTTAAGGTCAGCACATGGAGATTAAAGGCAGCGATGCAAAAAAATATAAGTCTGTTGTGTTTGTTGCAACTGGCACACTGGGAAATACAGTGAGGTTTATTTTACCTCAACAACCATTGTATCAATCTTCTGATGGAAGCACATTTTCACTTTTGGAAATTATTTCCCAACAACAGGCAAATACATGCATTATTTGTAACATATATTTACAGAATTAAAAATCTAGTCGGTGTGATTCAGTATAACACAGATCAATCACTGGTTCATTCATTCATTCATTTTCTATACCCGCTTCTTCCTGAGCTCAGGGTCACGGGGGTCTGCTGGAGCCAATCCCAGCTGTGATAGGACGAAGGCAGGGTAACACCCTGGACAAGTCACCAGTTCATCGCAGGGCCACATAGAGACAAACAACCATTCACACTCACATGCACACCTACGGACAATTTACAGTGTTCAATTGACCTCACATGCATGTTTTTGGAGTGTGGGAGGAAGCCGGAGAACCCGGAGAGAACCCACGCAGACACAGGGAGAACATGCAAGCTCCACACAGAAAGGTCCCAGGCCCGGGCCTGGAATCGAACCCTCGACCTTCTTGCTGTGAGGCGGCAGCGCTAACCACTGCGCCACCGTGTCGCCAATCACTGGTTTGTTTTCTTAAAAAGACTTCTAGGTGGTAAATTGGGTGTAATTACTGACTGAGGCCAAGTGTATCAAATGACCCACGTGTGAACTCAGGTAAGAAGCTAAGCACACACGCTGTCACAGCTATTGCTATTATTGACGTAATATTTGTGCAGTTAAGTTCATTAATTCATTCCCACGTGTTCAGGATGGCTTGGTAAAACTTGGAGAGAGCTCAGCAGAATCAAATAGAAGAAAACCATCGGCAAGGAAGTTCATCGCACAGTGGTGAACCAACCTCTGATGCAAAGAGCTCTTTCCTTGTTAATGTTGCTGCAACTGAGGCGTGGAGGGCTAAATGCAGTGACAGATTGGGGTGGCGTGGTATTAGAGTGTTCATGGGTCTGACTGTGGCACATGTGTCTGATGAGCTCCAGGCCTTGTGCACTTCACTGGACAGTGGAATTGAGCAGCGATGTGGAGGAATTAAGCTGTGTGGGTGAAAGAGGAGGGGGTAGCGGAGATTAGCGGCAGCCTCCAGCAGGGCCTGCCGCTGACTCAGTGGGATTAGCGTCACACTTTCTTGTTCTGGGTGGAAAAGCTAATGCATGCTAGCTTGTTGTCAGGACCAGAAAGCCGAGGGCTTTTTGTTCCAGTGCACTGATTTTTTTTAATTTTTTTGGACGCTCTGCTCATGTTTTTTTTTTTTTTTTTAGGTTGATCACCTATCATGACCAAGGTGACAGTGTCTGCTGATGAGGTGAATGATCAACCAACAAGCTGATGTGATCTGACATATTTCTATTTCCAGAATTATTACACACAGAATAACTGACAGCTGTTGGATGATCCATCCATCCATCCATCCATTTTCAATCCCCGTTCCTCCCGAGCTCAGGGTTGCGGGGGTCTGCTGGAGCTTCTCCCAGCTGTTGTAGGGCGAAGGCAGGGTGACACCCAGACAAGTCGCCAGTTCATCGCAAGGCCACATACTGACATCAACCATTCACACGATCATGCACACCTACGGACGATTTAAAGTTTCCAATTGACCTCACATGCATGTTTATGGACTGTGGGAGGAACCTGGAGAACATGGAGAGAACCCACGCAGACACGGGGAGAACATGCAAACTCCACACAGAAAGGTCCGTGGCCCGGAATCCAACCCACAACCTTCTTGCTGTGAGGCACTGTTGGATGATACTTTAATAATAATAATAATAATAATAATAATAATAATAATAATAATAATAATAATAATGGATTGGATTGGATTTATATAGCACTACTCCAAGGCACCCAAAGTGATTTACACTAAACCCATTATTAATTCACACCACATTCACACTGGTGGTGGTAAGCTACACATGTAGCCACAGCTGCCCTGGAGCAGACTGACGGTAGCATGGCTGCCAATCTGCACCAAACAGCCCCTCTGACCACCACCAAACATTCACTCACATTCGTATGAGGCAATGTGGGTTAAGTGTCTTGCCCAAGGACACAACGACAGACTGGGGTGGAGCGGGATTTGAACTACCAACCTTTCAGTCATTGGACAACCCGCTCTACCTCCTGAGCTACAGTTAAGGTGTTGAACTGGTGTGTGTGAGAAGACTAGCCCAGAGTTGTAAAAGAAAACACAGATTGTCAAGGTCGTTTTACAAAAGAAAACAAGATACAAACTTGATTTGGATATTGCCATGCTGCTACCAAGGGTATATTTGCTTAAAGTTTCCTTCCTCAAGCAAAACACATACATGGAAATCACAATCTCCAGCCACTTGAGTGCTCAGTGCACTCAAATGGATGCTAGTTTAGTTAGGGGAAGGTCCCTCCCCCAGGTCTGAACCTACAGTGTCACAGAAGAAAGCATGGAAGGGACAGAAAGGGGGAAAACCAAAGAAATGCAAAATATAAATACATGCTTCTTGTGGGTCACCACACAAAGTCCTACCTGTCATAAATGACGTTGCTCCTGCATGTTGATACAACAATGACCCCTGTCGTGGTTGCCATAATGGCGTGGATGAAGGAGACCAGTCTGGGAAAGAAACACAAGCATGAAACCATGAGCGGAAGATTGAGGTCAAACCAGGACAGGAGGTGCATTTACGAACAATAAGTCAGTCAGTTAGTTCATTCAGTCAGTCAGTCAGTCAGCAGTTCATATTGAATATGGAAAATCAAACGTCTGCAGATGTGTTTTATCTTTTTAATTATTATTATTTTTATTAGAGATCATTTGACAAACCTGCCATGGAGGCCTAAATCAAGGATTTGAATTATGGTATGTGCATTTCGCTCTTCAAGTCAAAGTCCTTTACGGTGGATCAGAACAGTTGTTCAAGTTCAATGCACCATTATGGGATTAGCAGTGGTTCACCTTGACGCTCTGTCATTGGAGAACTTGACACAAGTGTCTATGAAGAGGCACGAGGCATTCACAACATGCCTGTAGTTGGAGGCTGCTTCAATTCCAAGCCCATGTCATAAATGCGTCACGTCATGGACCATGGCATGAAAAGTTCAGTCTGCAGTAGGTCCCAATGGTTCCATAGAGTTAACTTCTGGCTGTTTTACAATGAACAGTGGATTTCATCTGTTTTAAACCATGAATGGCTGCTTCTGCTGAGGCAAGCTCACTCTGCCTGGCTCATCTCCAACATGGCAGCTCGGACAGTAAGCTGCTTTGAAAAAACAAAACCAAAAACAAAAAACAACAACATGTAATTCATTCCCAGCTGCCAAACGAGACAATTGCCCCTTTAAAGCTCCCCCAGAGTTTGAATGTGTCCACTTGACACCTGACTGAGGGGAACAGACAAGGGACCAGTAGACTTAGTGGAAGCGTACACACTGCAAACTCATTACAGATGGGATACTGAGCAGGTGGGGAGAATATATTTTCAGACTTGACATGGAATCTTCACCTTTAACCCGAACAAAAAAGCACCACCTGCAATATGCAAACCTAAATTAAAAGGTTTACAGGTTCTGAGAGTGTATGCTTTCAATGGGGACGGTTGGTTTTTGTTTGGCATGGCTCCCAAAGTTTTGCTTCAGGGCAACCCTAAAGTTCACAAACACACTTTGCAGCATTCCATTGTCGGAACACCTGGCTGGAACCGATTGGAAGGCATCAAACCAGTGACAGACTACACCGATATTTCCTTTCAAGACATCTCGTGTCTGAGTCAAACATCTTATACTCCCTGTCATGCACTCGTTTTATCTTTTCTCTCGATGCTACAAAGGTTGGGTTTTTTTTTAACTAAGCTGCAATGATCCAATTTTCAGACCACAGATGTTTGTCATTGCTCTCGAACAAGGATTCCAAGTACTTGCCAGTTGTGTTACCTGCTCAGCAGCAGTGGTTCCCCCACTAACGGACCCACGAACATATTGAAATAATTACCTCAAAACTCCCAATTCAACCACACGCCAACCGGGCCAAGCTCGGGTTGGAGAATTAGACGTTTAAAAGACGAATAGTACATACTGACTAGTTCAAATGACGAGGCCATTAAAGACTTGCTTCCTGGCTTGTTTTAATAAAAGTGTGTTGTAAATGGCGTGTTTAGAAACAAAGGATGTATTTGTACAGTGATCTGGTTAGCCCTGCTGCAACCACACTCCAATCTCCATGGGAATGCAGGCAAAGGCAACGGAGAAGGCCACACGATCTGCAACTACACAAGTGCAAAAAAAAAAAAAAAAAAAAAAAAAGGCAGAGCAGGAAAAGACTAACTGCACTCGTTCTCTGTCTTTTTTCGCAGCAAACTCTAAAACCCCCAGCCGAGCACGCACACATTTTACCTACACGCCTCGCTGCCTTCTAGGGCTGTATGGTCACACACTCCATCACAAGACCCAGATTTTACACAGTCTGCTCTTTGTGTCCAGCAATAACCCCCCGCGCCCTCCCACTCCTCTCTGCTGATGAAAGGTTGATGGGGTGAGGAGCGTGCAGAGGGGAAAAGGGGAAGAAAGCTCCGCTGCCTTGTTCGGCAATGTTGTCTTTTCTTTTCCTGCTGTGTCAGACCAGCGAAGAACCCTGCCTTCCCTTTTGCTTTGCACCATCTCTTCCTAGGCACTGTTTTGTTAAACACAGTGGGCTGCTCACGGTTTCACGTTGTTTCATACACTCAATATATGGGAGTTGCTGTCATTTGGTTATTCCAAGAAAAAGGGGGTCAATGTGGGCCCACTGGAGCGAAAATAGTGTCAGAACAGGTGAAATATGTAGTATAAAGTATGTGTATGAAAAAGCAAGCACTGAAAACTGCCTTTCCTGGGAATAAGTAACTTTCTTACTGTCACGCCATTCCAGTCACACCACTGGATGCAGCACTGTCTCTGCATTGAAGCCTCTCTGTGCTATTGAACATGGCAATCCACAACACAGTGATCTTTTTTCAAAATCAAACCTTTAATCTACTAATGCAGCAAAAAATTTAAGATCAACTTTCCTTGTGTGTCAGACAAAAAAAAGCAAAAATGTAATAAATATGATTATCCTACTGACCAATTTGGGACGCACGGCATCTTATCTGTTCTTTAAGTGTGTTTAAAGTGATGCTAGCATGCTTCCAGTTCCCAAAGCTAACAAATTCTACTTGAGGATGAGGGAGACATTTCGGACTGGGGAGCAAAGGAGAGCATCCAGTCCCCAGAATCTTTTTGGAACATTTTCTCTAAAAAAAATAAAAATAAAAAAATAAAAAAATCAGAGGCACCCTTGCATGATCCACGTGACCTGCGTGACTACAACACAGAGGCTGCTTCAGAGTGGAATAAGCAGTGTCACATATCTCCCTTGGAGGCATGGACCCTTGTAAGAACATCATTTTCCCTGTTAAGATGAGCATTAGTATATCAGCAGCGGCATAATTCAGGGCGAGACTTCAGTGTTTTCCAGTGCATAGCTAACTCAGCAGTCGACCCCGGACTGGAGCTCAGAGAAGGATTAGCTGGACTGACAGCCCACAAATGAGCACTGAACTGAACTGGGTAAACACGTGAGCGGGTCTCTCTCTCTCTCTCTTTCTCACTCTCTCTCTCTCTCTCACACACACACACGCGCAATGTATGAATTATTACTAGCATGCAATCAAAAACCCAAAGAAGAGATGTTGGTCACTTTGATGGGTGGAAAAAAACCCTAGAGTAGTGACTCCTTAACACAACACAACACAAACAAAAGGGCAGAAAGGGGGCTCAGAAAATGTCACTGCCATGTGTAAAACCGGTTATAACGAATGTTATAATGTATGAATAAAAGAACTGACAGATTCATTCAATAGTGTTTAGGTTTATGTATTATATAACGTGCTAGTTCATCGACACTACGTGCATTATATTATTTCCCCAACAGTCCCGTAGCATCACTTACATCTTCCTATTGAGATATGGAATATTCTCGGGAAATTAATTACGCGTTAAAACATCCAAGTGTGGCCATTACATAAACAATATTTCATCAAAACACAGCGTGAGAGCCGCTGGGAGCTGTTAGCTAACGGAAGGGGCTGAAACGTTCCAGGAGGCGCTAATCCATCCCGTACCGGGAAGGCGAGTAGTCGGCGTCATTCATCACCAGATTAGGCTCTCTCTTTTCCTTTTCCTTTTGAAAAAGGAGTAATTAGGCATCACTTTCAGGCTCCTTTACCTCTCACTGACGAGCACCACGTCGGCATCGCTCCAGTGCTTGAACGCACACGGCAGGAATCTCCTGAGGGCGAAGAAGAGACCGGGGAAAACTACGGCGCCACTAGCTAAAACTTCCAACATCCTGCTCGATTCTCCCCGCACCGTTTTTCTGCGAAATCTGCCCGGAGACCCAACCGTCGTCCCCCGCGCGTTTATCTCCCGTTCACACGCCGCGTCGGACCATTCTCCCGTGGCCGGTCAGTCGGTTTTTATCCGTGGGGAACGATCCACCATCCACCATCCGCTCGACTCGCTTGCATTCATTCGCGTTCGCATTCGCATTCACTCACTCACTCGCTCACTCACTCACACACGCACACACACACGCACACGTTGCCTTAGCATTCAGCAGCGTAGCGGCAGCACCGCCGAGATGCCGCCGGAAGTCACAAATCGGAAATGTCAAAATAAAAGTCATAACTGAATGCCTGGACCTTATGTGAACCCCAGTTGGGAAGGAATTAGGAGAGCCTAAGAACAATTCAATGTTTGTGGTCGTTGAACGTTCTGCCGTTTTGCCTTTCTCGCTCTTTAATTGTTGTGTTTTTAGTTTATCCAATTCTGAGTTAAAAGTCAGTGTTCTGAGTCTGACTTTTGTCAAAGAGTTCTTGAGGATTCTTTAGCCCAAACATTTACTGAAACGACAAAAAAGAGAACAAGAGCCACCTGGCTTTTAACATGCGTCTGTTTAATTGTCCCACGAAAGACCGCATCCCACAATAATCTCCTGTATTCTGTATCGATACAGCAAAATGTCATAAATCATTATTATCCTCTGATGAATATGGGTTTTATGGCAGCAGATTACAATTAATATATAATGATTTCAAAAGAAATCCTGCTTTGTGTTCCTCATGTTCCTCAACAATGTGAGTGTTAACTTTAATCGATTCTCTGCCATTACTTCTGTTCGGGCTGGTTCTTTATTTGGAAGCCCAGGAACAAACAAGCCAGAGACATCTTTAGTTTACAGATGCAGTATTTATTTGGTCACAGGTAAAGTAAAGCAGTACTGGACTCAGGGTAAGAGAGCTCAAGCAGGATTTCCATCAGAGAGAGTAAGCCCCAATGTTGGTGTGTAATTCTTAGTTATCTTCTTGGATTGAGAGTGACCCTGACTGAGGTTGGACTTGGTGTATCTAGGTATCATTGGCCACTTATCTCTGAGGGGGCTAACCACTGCTCCCACAGATTCACTGAAGTGTGATAGGAAAACGTGTGTGAGTGTTGTCCTTGAGGCGCATATCTATTGTAACAGCTCAAGATTACGAACAAAGAACATATGATTACAACTGGCAGGAATCACACAATCCTGTATATTAAAGGTCACAGAGTTATGATTTAATGAGGACGACTGGTAATCTAAGTAAACAAATGGCCAATTACAACACTTACATCACCATCACACAAAATGTGAATCTTATCCCAAGTCTCTGACTAATTTTTGACTTTTAATTTCATGACAGGAACACGTTTCAATGACTTAACAGTTGTAATGTTGATGTGACTGGCTACATTATTACACAATACATCACATAGTAGTGAGAAAGACTACGTGAGTGCTGCTTGCCTTTATTACTGAAAGTAACGAGTAAAAAAAAAGGTTATGTCCGTGGTTTGATCACTTTAATCTTCGCAAGGTTCCAAAAAGGCCACCTTCCAATTTCAACCTCAATTTAATGTGAACTTGCCACACACAAATCAAAATTTTGTCTCTTCTCTTCAACACAGGTGTTGTTTCTGTTTCCACCAGAAGGAATGTCTGTTTCACTTATCACCATAGATGGAGGGTTAATAGATTGCAGTGACTCATTATTGTTTGATATCTTTGAATGAGGACCTGGACTTTGAAGCTTCGAAGCTTCGAAGCGTCAGAAGAGAAGAGAAACAACTACAACCACAGCCAGTTGAACATTTACTGACTTTGTCTAACAATATGCTGTACTGGAATGCTCCATTCTTAGAGATAACATTTACAGCATAGACCTGAAATTAAATACTGAGAGCAACCTGTTTTAAAGTTTAACAATGCGCTGTATTGAAATGTTCCACGATTCAGAGATAATGGTTGCAATATTGACCTCACATTGAAAAGTCAGCAAAGATACTGCTGGAATTTTCCATGATTCAGAGATTACAGCTACAATATTTACTTACTTCTGTTTAGTCACTGATTACGCATCATAAAGTTGTCAACCCGCAATATTTCTTATTTACCAGATTGAGAAGTTTTGATTCTGTCAGATGTTAACTGCGTACAGGAAATACCAGTGGGGAGTCATCATGGCCAAAGAGTGCAGGTGCATTGGTGCAACAGCTTCAGCAACATGCTCTGTTGTTTTGATGTTCTCATCTGTGTTTTACATAAAACAGCAACAATTATTGGACAAACTTGTTTAAGCACACATAGTGTCCTTTCCGTGGCCTTATTAAAACTTTGTTGACTAATCTCTTAAAATTGCCTTTTATTTCTCAGTTTTTAAATATCTTAGTTTCCTTCTCTTAAAATGTAAATGCTCTGAAGTGTTGCTCAACTGGCCTATATTGAGGTGATGTTATGTGTAAGTGTGATTCTGTATGGATTCTTCAGTCGTGTATTGGTGGTATTTTGAGGTGTATTAATTTAGGTAGGACAAAGTATGACACCACTGATTTCATAGGCATGAAAAGCATGGCCACTGCTAAACACGTGTGATGTCAGATGAATCCCCGGGTGAAGGCACAATGATCGAGCACCTCAGATGCCAAACTCACTGAAATATGTGTACAATTTGTAAATATGGCAAGCAGCGTCGTTTGAAGACCTTGGAGAAACTGACAGTGACTAACAGAGGTATTGTGTACTGGTACAGTATGTATGTTTTGTAAGCCTACAGTAAACCGCACTCACAAAGTCTTCACACAAAACAAAACCTAAAAAATATTTCACGCCTCATTTGATTTAATCATTACCAAGGCCACTATGCAATGAACAGCATGACTCACAATTTAGGCTCATATCTACTCATCATATCAAAGCACCTTCAGATTTGCTGATGACGTCATTAGTTAGAAAGGTCATTTTCCCGCAAATGATCCATGCATATTTACAGGCTGGATGTGGATTCATCCCAAACCCAAGAACAGAACAGAGTGTATAAGATTTGCATGGTATACAGAAATAAAACAAAACTATGTAAAACATTCCATATTAATTATTATTCATTGCGTATGACAGTGAGCTACAGGAGACTTTTTTTTGCTAATAAGTTGATTTCCTGTTGCAGGTTATCAGTCATGTGCTGTGTGTAGATTAGAGAGTGAGACAGATGAGAAATTTGAGTTCTTTTACTTGTTTTCTTTTCTCACGTGTCTTCTAATGGTATTTAAACACGCATGCATTTAGTTATCATTTGAGAATATAGCAGGAAGGATATTTTTATAGGCAGGTGGGCCAACCACAATTTCCAATTACACCAAGTTGCATTAAAGATTTTATATCTGGGTGGACGGCGGCCTGGTATGTGTAACTCTTTTACACCATGTGCATGTAAATGAAATGCTATTGTGCTATGGTGACGGTGTGTTTTCAGCCACAGTCTGCTGAACAGCTCAGCAAACGCAACAAACTCGGGGGGGTTATCAAGAGTTGTTTTGCGGTGTCTGTCAAATCAATTGTGCCTGCTACCCAGCATAGGTTTAGTGAGAACTTCAGATAATCTAATGGAAACCAACTGGGAAATGCTGCAATTCAGGTAATTTTTAACAAGTGATTGAAAAAAATTGATTCTAATACCATTGTTCATTGTGCTTTGGTTTTTTCCTTATTCAACAACGAGAATAAAACTCAACAGAATGCTCAAACAATTTTTAAAAGAACATTTTATTGGTGATGTTTCTGAGTAAACCATTTATCAGATCTTATTGCACAGAAATGTAATTGCGAGGAAAATATCTGCATAACATGCAAGAAACAGGGAGTTTCAGACAAACTGCACCTCCTGACTCTTGGTCATGACACACGGGCCACATGGGCCACATGGGCCACATGTCATGTTTTTTATTCATTCTTAGTCACAACGGACCTCTGCTGGTTGAAATTCTTTCTCTCAGTGAAACCCAGGAAGGTAATGCAGATGAGAAAATGCCACAAGAGGCTTCCTTGTTAAAATTGCAGTCTAGGGTGAGCTGTCCCTTCAAAGAACTGAACATTATAACATCAGACACAATTCATACGGCCACGTCTGAATGTGTGGGGAAATCATTTACTTTTTAAAAAATTTTACTAAACAAATAAAGGAGCATTGTAAGACTATTGACTGCTGTTTCCTGACTGAAACACATCACTTAGCTTGAACTATCATCTCCTAACACTCCCTACCCTCCCTATCTGATCAATATCTATGGGCGGCAGCACAATAGGCCATCATAAATGTTAAATCAATACGCACACTGTCTCCGTGGCTACTGCCGGTAATATATGACGTGCGCCACTATAAAGTGGGAGGGATGAAGATGATGAGAATCACTGCTATACTGGCGGTGGCATATAAAGCAGGTGCTTCACTTTGGGAGAGAAACACATTCATCGCTGACCGCCACCTGTTGTAAGTAACGCAGTTCTTCTCATTTAAAGGTCCCTTCAAAAGAAATTTGCTGTTGTCTTATTGCATATAATCACAGTTTAATAAAAGTCCAAAGCTAGTCGTATATTAAATACAATTAAGTTCTGATTTAAATTTCATGTTTTGTTTTATTTTTAGTGGTAAATATGTGATGAACATTGATATGGTAGAACAGACTTCAAACTTCTTACAGCCAAAAGATATTTTATTTTCCTTTAAATAAAATGGATAGCTTTTTGTTTGCCATTCAACTAATGTATAGAATTAGACTGGCCATGAATGAGGTACATTTTTTTTCCAAGACAAAGCAACATAAGCTGGGTGTGGTCGGATGAAGCTATTACCTTATTATCTTGGTGGTACTACTTTGTACTGCATACAACAAACATTTTAATTTGCAGTTTTTTGGTTTGGTTTTTATAATCCTCTCATATTAGGTGTTCAAAAAAAAACAAACAAAAACAAACTTGAATATTATTTGCATTTTTTTGCCCTCTTGTGGTTCTCAAGATAGTAACGTCTTGAAATCTGCCTGTCTGTGCTTTTTTTTTTCTTCTTCCCAGCATCAAAACCAGAGAACTTTTCTAGACCCTCATTCCTTCCTCGACTGGTGTATCTCCCTCCAGAAAAATGGAACAGAAAGTTCTCATTCTGACTCTCTGCCTTCTCGGCACAGGTAAATATAGCCGACAACCTTGGTGCAACTGAAAAACTGAAATCTTGAGACTGTCTATTATTACAACCCTGACTTCTAAAGGAAATAAAACAACAACAACATGGCAACCTTAGTGTCTTTGCTACTGCTCTTCCAATTAGCCGTATTTCCTGTAAATTTAAATTACTGTCTTTGTCAGTAACTCATGTCAGTTTTCTTACTGAGGTTATGTGTCTGAATGTTAAAATCAATTTGGAGGCTAAAATTTGTTTCCACAATAAGGACTAATTTTAGTATGAGAATGGCATGCAAATGGTGAACTGTGGTTACAAATGTTCCGTCGCTTGAACCTTGAGCTATGTTTTCATTCATTTGCCTTTTCTCATTTTATTTGACAGCAAAAAAACAAGAACAAACATAACTTGGCATACATACAGTTAATAATTTGAGACAGATGAACACCCAGAATGTTTGTGATAAAAAAAAGCCTTATAAATGACTAAGATATTTATTTTATCCGGTGCTTGTAAAAATCAGCGTATAACTTTATGATCCAGTGTTCTCCCTTGTGTTTTGTGGGTAGTTAAAAGGCGTTGTCCACATCCTGTCCAAGAAGAAAAGGTTGCTACCAGTAGCCAGTGACAGATAGTTAAAGATTAGGCACTGAAGATATTACTGGCAAGGTAGATAGGCTGATGAGTCGAGCCTTTATAATGGAGGGTTAAGTCAAAGATTAAATGAATTGTTATTTTTTAATCTGATCAATCATACACACCCCTTCACATGCCAAGAGTAAACTGCACAGATTGGTGGCTTTAGATAGGGCTACTTTGACCAGAATGTCAAGTGACAATTCAATCAAATTTGCTCAACTGCATGTTTTTTTTACACTGCTAGTTACTAGCCTCAGCTGCTCTTCATAGATGGTGGCCATCTCAGGCTCCATGTGACTTGCCAGTCAATGTAACAAACGTTACATTGTTATAAATTGCACCATTTCAAGCTGATCGCACATTGATTTAGCAGTGACAATAGATTCTCAATATATTGTGCAGCCCGAGATCAACAGATCAAGTCAGGTTAACAGTTTTTTCCTTGTGCTTTTTCTAATTCAGCATTCTTGGGAGCAAGTGCAAATGAGGGCACCACTGAAGCAACCAGCAAACTTGATCCAAGTGTCAGCACAGCCAATACAAGCGACAGCCCAGCCGATACAAGCGACAGCGCAGCTGTTACAAGCGACAGCGCAGCCATTACAAGCGACAGTACAGCCGATACAAGCGACAGTGCAGCCGTTACAAGCAACAGTACAGCCGTTACAAGCGACAGCGCAGCCATTACAAGCGACAGCACAGCCGATACAAGCGACAGTGCAGCCGTTACAAGCAACAGTACAGCCATTACAAGCGACAGTACAGCCGATACAAGCGACAGTGCAGCCGTTACAAGCAACAGTACAGCCTTTACAAGCGACAGCGCAACCATTATAACCACCAACACAACCGATGCAAGCACCAGCCCACCTATCTCAACAGGTCCAGCTGGTGGTCCAGAGGGTCTATCAGATGGAGAAATTGCTGGAATTGTCATTGGCACTCTGGGTGGAGTGGCTCTGATTGGTAAGTACGACAAGCTTGAGTGTTTATTTGACACATACAGTGGAGAGTAGGAAGATGTGCAAGTACAATAGATGAAGAGTAAAAGAAACAACAATGATATGAAAGAGTAATCGTGCTGGATATGAAAAAAAAACCACAAAAAACTTATTGTATTTGTTATAGTATTACATAAAGTATTTGTTTTCTCCATGCAGGCGGTGGCATCTTTGGTATCCTGAAGTACAAAGGGAAAGTGTGAAACCAAACAATGTCAACAGACGCAAAACAACATTTTCAAAACAGTGTCAAACTGATTGAATCTCGGCTTTGTTAATTGTAAAATGACAGCGTTGTCTGAAAGGCTCAAATCAATTCAAGCAGATACATGACATGATGGGCCAAGACGAAGAGATCATCTTTATTAGAACTAATCATTGTTTGTGATTTATTTTTTTCATCGTACAAGAACATTTTTGAAAAAAGAAAGGAAGAAATGTTTTCATTTTGCCAAATAAATTCAACAGCATTTTGTATTTAAGAATACATTTATTTTTTCACAGTAAATGTTTCTCTTTAACAATTAGAAATGTGAGTAAATTGTGCTTATGTGTGTATTTACATGTGTGCGCTACATGGGATTATATTAGTAGTGCCAATTGATAAGATATAGACAGATTCTCTTTCTACTTTGTATATATATCTTTTTTAAAAATAAAATAAAAAATTAACTACACCACAAATAAAGGTGCTATTTCCTTGTAACTGAGAAGTGTGTTTGTCTGCTGATGGCATTGTTTTTGCTGGGTTTCCATAGATGGTTTTTAACAATGAGGTTTTGAGAAAGGCACAATTAATAACCTGCAATGGTTAAAGTCCAGGTACCTATTACATAAAAACATCTGTCACCCTCCATTGTTTATTCATTTTACAAGCATGATAATGTACTGGTGTAATATGTACAAACATGATAACTTAACAGGTGTAACACAAGACAAATAAGCTTTTCCATTCTAAAAGGAAGGCCTTTGTCATTCAAGTCATTTAATTATATAACATACAACCATTTATTCTTCCAGCATTCTCATTTTGTTGTTCTTCTTCGTTTGTTCTTCTTCTTATTATTAGTAGTATTTAGTGATCGGATAATGTGATGTTGGGTCAAAGTTATTAGGGTTAGATACCTATGACACCATGTCTCTTCTTATGGACCAGCTTTCAGTTTTATCATTAACTCAGACTTGGAAAAAAAACAAAAACAAAAAAAAACCCTTGTGTGGACTTTGGACCCTTGAGAGCCAGTTAAGGTTTTTCTGTTCTGGTTAATTGCCCTGGAAGTGTAAACACTGAGAGGAAGCATGTTCACTGCTGCCTTCACGAATGTTCAGACCAAATGGTCTACATGAAGGCTATGGGAGGGGCATGTACATACTACATACCCAAGAGTAGAAAGTAAAGCAGTTGCACTGTTTGAGTAATAAGGACATCCTTCCAGTCTTACTACAAGAGTTTGTGGCTGAGTTTGAATGTTTACAACTATACAGTTTGCATCATAATGAATCTTACAATGACAAGTTATGAATTGCATCAATTTAAAATTTGTTGATCACACAGCCTTTTTTTCCCCCTGGAGCACGTGGTGTAATTATTATCTATGCCCTTGCTTGCTTGGTGTCTTTTTCTTTTCGGTGCATGAAAGAATTAAATTTAAATGTCAAACAGTTCATGTACTCTCAACTCAACTGTGTATCTTCTTCACATGTCACAAAGTGTGATTTTTCAAACAGGCCATTGTGTAAGGCCCGTTGAACTTAATTATGATACGCGCACGCACACACACACACACACACACACACACACACAAGGATGCTGTGAAGTTTGCCTAAAAACAGGAATTAACTAATAGGTCCAGTGTGTACAAATTGGCCAGATTTATGATTTTTGTATTGGTAAAAGCTTAATATACTGCCCATAAATACATTATAAAAGTGTATATTCGCAGTACAATATAAGTAATTTGGTTTTCCTATCCATAACTGTGTGTGTGTGTGTGTGTGTGCATTTCTCGTTTGACAGACAACTTCTCGTGGCTGTTTTTAGGTTGTTCTTGAAGCTGAATCTGCGCTCTGCTGCCACACTGGAGACAAGAAATACAAGTGAGTGCCATTTCAGCCGAAATTTTGAAATCGAGGAACAATTCTCCAAGTGAAGTGATCCAAGGTCGGCCAGTTTCTTTGAACGAGGGGTTTCCAGATCCTGCAAGAACCCGCTTCAGCGACAGCAGTTCCCGCAGTATGCACTCCTGCACCAGTGGACCGGCTGAGCTGGTCTGTTACCCGTTCCTGGGTTTTTTCAAGAAACTGATGACACTCAACTGCCGCAACAGTTTCTTTTGAATGAAGCCACTGAGGTCATGCATCAAGAGAGACAATAACCAATTAGTGTTAACGGTGTGTTGGACTGTGTTCTCTTATGTTCTGTTCTGTCTTTATTTGATGTTTATGTTTTTGGTGAACATTGCACATTGAAGGCACCACACCTGTGATTGGCTGAGGTCAGGTGTGGATGTGTGAGAGTGCGGAAGTGAGAGTGACGAGACCATCGATGTATTATTAGAAATGAAAACTGGACTGGCAATATGGCGGAGCGCCAATTTTTCCTCGTGGCCACTTGAGATACCGCAGCAAAAAAATATTCCATGCGCCCACAAAGCACTTTTCACACAGCCTGCAATACAAAAATAAACACTCTAAAACGGGCCACATAATTGGGAGCCCAAAAACTTTTTTGACGTATGTGCTGGATGAGCAACTACATTGAAATGGATGGGCTTGGATCCCGGGGGCTTGATTTGTGTGCACAGGCTGTCAGTACAGACCAAGCCCCCAGGATCCAGTATGGCGACTAAAGCTAAAAGACAACAGAAAATAAAACAATTTAAAGCTAAAAGGCATTAGAAAATAAAGAGGATATGCTTTAAAAGCTAAAAGACAATGTTTATAGTTAAGGTTAAAAGAAATCAGTTAAAGGCCAAACTAAAATGGTGAGACTCGAGCCTCCTTTTGAAAAAAATAAAATAAAAAATCAACAGTCTCTGCAGTCCTGACGCCCTCTGGCAGGCTGTTCCAAAGCCTCAGACCATAGTGGCTGAATGCAGTCTCCCTGTGGGTTTTTGTTTGAACCTTTGGAATGACTAAAAGGCCAGGGCCAGAGGACCTCACGATCCAATGAGGATTGATATGATAAGACAGGTCAGGTAAATAAGATGGCCCAAGACTGTTAAGACATTTAAAAACAATCAAAGCACCCTAAAATCGATCCTGGAATGCATGGCGAGCCAGTGCACCGATTCTGAAACTGGTGTAATGTGTAACACCTCTGTGTTAGCCTGAGAGAGAGATGGGCGGACTTTTCTTCAGATGATAAAACGTCCATTAGACATAAGATGTAAAACATAACATAAGACGTCCCGAAGGGGACGCATGCAGAGGTTAAAAAGTACTGGACCTAAAATGACCCTCCGGCATCCCACACTTGATTCTATATGTTCTGGGGGAAAATTTACCCAAACTAAAAAAGAAACATTGGTTTGTAAGATAGGAATGAAACCAGTCAAAAACAGCACCAGAGAGACCCATCAGGTTTCTAAGTCTATTCAACTCAACCGTTTATCTAATCGTACTATTTACATCGTTTAAATCTGTCACTTGTTTCAGTGCAGCACTCTCAATGGTCAAAATCAAGCCGAATACTGGTTGATGTGTAGACATACAACTGCAGGTCTGGGGCCCCCTTGTGGTGAAACTATAACAGAGGACTGGGATAAAGTCGGGTTAAGTACTAAAAAAAAAAAGAACATTACCGTGTGAACCGTCATGCGAATCCATAATTATGGTATGATGCTTGTTACTGTCACTACTACCCGCAGATTGGTCTATTTTAGAAATGTTGGTTTTAATCGCTTTTATTAGCTGTATGCTAAGTTTAGCAAGTGTTTCCTCAAGCTAGCAAAATACTCAATCAGACCGACCTGCTCAGTTGGCAGTGGTCAGGAATTCTTAATTCAGCAGCAACAGACGATAACATTTAATCTGTCAAACTGTACCTGAATTGAGAACATGTTTTGTTTTCCTACAGAACGGTTTGAAGCCGGTGTTAATGGAGCTCCACGAGTGGAAAAAATGATCAACACCGTATAAACAAAAACAAAGGTGCCATACTTTTAGTTTATTAATTGTTAAACATATTTGTCCATCATTAACTCACAATAAATCCCAACGAAGACTGACACATCTATATATAAATTATAACATACAGCAGGATGCATCCTGATGATGGTTCACTTTAAGGAGTTTTAGATTTATTTTTTTTTAAATAAAATTATAGATTAAATTGGTAATATTTCATAAACAAATGTTTCATTTACCGATCATGATTCATCCATGAACAGAAAATGAACAAACTTGCAATTGTAAAAAGGGGGATTATGCAAAAATTAACACACAAGGCAAAGTCGGTTCACATTTTCTTTCTTTTTTTTTTTTTTTAACATTTTAATAATTTACAGATTTCTGCCTCAGTAAAATGAGTGACATGATCTCCGATAGAAGCATATTTGATACAACTTGTACAGCTGCTTTGGTGCGTCTCTCCTTCTCATAGTATGGTTACATTCATCGCGCTGTCCATAAATACTGTACAAAAATAAAATGTGCTTTCAAAATAAAACATCTTCTGTACATTTGTGGCACTCCACACAGAGCATAAGGCTTTAGATGACTGGTACAGCACGCACTTAAAGCTATCCACTTCATGTGAAATCAAATAAATTATATTCCTGAAGGCAGCTAGTAGCAAATTGTCCTGGTGCCACAATCAAGTGTCTTTGAGGTTATTGTCTGATGGTAAAACAAGTTTTTTTTCCCCAGCGTGACGATGGTTGCTCTCTTCACAGTCTGCGGTGGCAGTACTCTCTCCACAAGGTGGAGCTCTCTCTTCTAGCAGGCAGAGTCTTGCTTGTCCTCGGTGCAGCTTGTTGCTCCTTGGCAGTCTCTACAGCCGACAGGACTGATACTTGTTGTGCGACGGGGAGACAAGTTCATAGAAGAGCACGTAGGCGTTGCTGCTGCGAATTTGACTGGAGGAGACTGGGCTGACCCTGCATTGAACACACCACACACTGGACTTAATACCCTGGGTGATATACATGGTTCTTTCTTTGCCCATAGAGGCGTCAACAGAAGTCGATAAGGCAATGAGAAGACAGTGTTTGGTGTAATTTAACAACAGGTGTACAGGTGGCGCTGTGTGGGATGACGTGACGCTACCTGGCGTCGTTGTAGAAGTGCCACTCCCCCAGTGTCGGGTGCCTGCAGAAGGCCGTGTAATGACCCCCCAAAGTGTTCCCTGAGTGGTTGGACACTGCGTAGAGGTTATACACCACACGCTCTGCAGGAGGAGACAAACGCTGTCAGTGAAAACATAGAGGCAACTGTACAAAGCCGCTGCACATGAGCATTCTTTTTGAACTATTGCTGCTTTTTCAGATGCCTACCGCTGCCCGAAAAGGAGAACTCCTTCAGGTCCAGCTCTTTAAGAGGGAAGTTGACATAGGTGGAGAGTTTGCGGGCACGGGCGTTGGAGTCTGAGAAACGCTTCAGATCTGAGAGGGGACGCAAAGTCAAGGAACATACACACATACAGACTGGATGTAGAGGAAAACTCTCTTTGTGACCATTTTTAAAACATTACGCCGTTGCCCTTTCATACAGAAAGCTGCATCGTCAGCTATGGGTCAGAATCATATGAATTAATTAATTACCAATTCTGTACGGTTCAAGTTTCTCAAAGCCCAAAGTGTACAGCAAGAGAACGCAAACCCATGAATCAAAAAAAAAGCTTGAAAGCTCCTAAATTTCTAAGATGAAGTCCACAAAAAAGTGTTGCTGATAATCTGCTGCAGGACAAACGCACCTCTTTAACGATAATTAAATCCAACAGCGCATACATTGATTTCCCAGTGAGCTGGAAAGCTGTTCTCCAAGCAGCTTCGGATGCATCACAACCTTTGTTTTTCTTGCACGTTAGCAGGAGGAACACGTGCACATCCCTGTGCCGAGCACAAACACACAAGAACTGCCAGGACTCCAAGAAAGGATACGAAGCACGAGGATCTGAGGGAACTTCTGAATGCTGAACCTTTTGGTACATTTCCGCCTGGCTTTGCATTTGTTGCACGTCTGAGTGAGAGAAAAAGAGGAGAAGGACGAGGAGGCGACGGTGAGACACTGGAAAAGCGAGCAGTGTTATGACTTCATCCATGAAAATACGGATTGCAACACGCTTCTTACAGGTCTCTCTTCTCCATCCAGCACGTCTTCTTTTGTAAACAGTCTCAGGCAGTCCTTCAGAGACACTTCCCCTGAACTCTTCTGTCAAGACAGAGAGGCAGAGAGTGAATAAAGACACACTTTATACCATTTACAACTGGTAGACACTGATACTGAGACTACTTAACAAACACCTTGGTCCACCATTTAATTCCTGGTTGTGTAAAAGGTTCTTGAATAAAAAGTAGGTTTAAAGAAGATACGTAGTTTGACTGTTCTAGATGCATAGACAGGAAAATCAAGAGTTTGGGGGCTAAAATTAAGCCAAAAATATCTATTTAAAGCACATGGCTGTTAGTCATGCCGGTCCATATCTATTAACTAATAAAATGATCTAAAAAAAAACAAAATAAAAACAAGACTTCAACATACATCACTGTATATAATTCCTGTTTAAAATACTTGTTTTGTCTCTTGGCCATGGTATAAGTACAGGCATTTACAATCTATGCAGCAATGCAGCCACCAGGGGGTGCTCAAGACATTGTGTTTTGCAAGACAGCTTGCTGCTGAGATAAGGATGGAGGCTGGTGTGTGTGTGAGAGAGAGATGCTACGGGCTGCGGCCACCGCCTCACCTGTGGCACAGGGATGGACAGGTCCCAGAATGGATCAAACATGGTGGAGCGGAAGTCGCAGACGGTGCACGTCATGGAGCTTTTCAGCTGTCCCACAAACAGGTCTGGAGGAGGAAACGACAGAGGGAAGGTCACACTCGACTCCACATCTGCACACGGCCATGTTATACAGTCCACCAGCGCACACAGATCACTTACCCACGACTTTGCTGTCCTCCCTGTCCAAGTACATGTTCCACATTCGCCTGGCTTTTTCGTCATCCCTAGGGGTGACAGCATGAGAATGTAAATGTGTGAGGGGCACTATAACCCAAAGCAACGCTTATTAATTCTTCTTTTGGAAAATGAAAACTTCTTAACTTGTGTTATTTCCGTGTAATTATCAGACTAACATTACTAGAAATATTAACGTGATAAACCATGGAGGGCACATTTCAGGGTCAAAGAAGTACAAGAAATACAAGAAGTCAGCCTTCCCATCATAGTGTGACCATAATTAATCATAATGGCACAATTAATCTGGGTGATGTTGGGCGTGTAGACTTACATGAGGTGGTCCAAGTCCTCCATGGGCACCTTGGAGTAGACTGTCACCCTGTTCACCTCGGTGTGCAGGCCGTCCAGTAAGCAGCGCAGAAACTCCTGGGCATCCTGTTGACTGCCAGGAGATAAACAGAAGAACAGTTGAATCAGCCACCGCTCTTCAGCCAAGTCGACTCAATGATCTTGGAAGACGAGCAGGAGGGAGCCACTTACTTGCAGCCCACAAACTTGGGCTCATATTTTTGGATCTGGCTCCTAAAGTCCGACGGACTGATGGCCTCGTTATTGACTGTAGTCCACAGGCTCTGAGTCAGCTTTGCAAACTCTGGGTATGACGGGGTAAAGGAAGGGAAGGAAAAAGAAGCACAACTGTTGTTTATTTGGCTCCACTGTAGGTGTTTTAAATCGCATAGGTAATTTCAAGTTGATTTAACATTTACCTTCCATGAGAGCCTTGTTGGCTGTGCTGTTGTTGTTGAGGTCAGTGCGGTGGAAGTTCATCAGGCAGTAGTCTCTCAGCTCCTGAGTATTGCTGAGACACTGCAGGATGGAGTTCATGAAACACTGGAAATAATAACAAACAAGGAGAGTTAACAGACGACACTGACACAGTGCAAAGTATGCAACAGTGTTTTTTTTGCTAGTGATGTTTTTTTTTTTGTTTTTTTTATGAGGACTTACTGTGTTGCCAAGGTTCATCAATCCCACTAGACCTTGTTGAGTCTTATTCTACACAAAGACAGAGAGTGAACAAATACAAGGTTTATTTGCAAATTATTCTTTGCTTTGAGCTTCAGAACATAGTATTGTATTTTAAGAAAAAACAACAACAACCTAGGACCACAATAAGTCCGAATCTGACAAAAAACTGTCAAGAATCTCGAAGAGGTTCAATTATGGCCTATAGTGGACATAACATTTATTTGGTCCAATGAAAAAGAGCGAGAATTCGATATTGTTGCTTCCCTGTCAGTGTAACCTGGTGAAAATACCAAAGCATGGGTCATAAGGCGCAGTGAAACACCACCAACAATTCCACGATACACACTTCGGTGAAGTCAGCATGTGTTTATTGCTACCAGCATTGCAAACCTTTACCGTGACATCACACCAGCGTGGGATGCACCGGGGGAGAAAAAGCTCTTCCACGAATCAGCAGAACACAACCTCGGAACAACCAGTCTCACAATGGTGCTCTTTAGCAAACTTGACCATAGCTTTGCTTTTAATGGGAGCTGTGGTGTTAATCATCTGTAGGTCTGAGGCATATGTTGCCTCACCAGTCTGCTGATGGTGGTGCAGGACTGCTGACGTGAGGGCTTTTGAATCACCTCAACCACATCGGTCACCTACAATTCTGCATGCTGGATTATTCAACAGCTCGAGTGAACTTTGATTAAGGTGTCTTGACTGGTGTGGCGAGGGACAAGTAGCAATCTGCCAAAACCTGTTTGGGATCCCAATCCCAGTGTGAATCCTGGGAAGATGTCGAACATTTCTAATACCAGTAATCCTCCATAATGTTTGCTTTATGATTATGCCGCCGACTTATGTAGCAAACAAATCTTGGTGTCAGATCAGGTTTGGTTTTGTTGCCGAGGGTTCAGTTCCCTGGGGTGGGGGACAAATAACAGTGAGACAAACACTGTAAAGGTTATCCTAGGTAACCAGGTAACAACAGGTGACCATCTGACCAATAGGGATCCCAGGAAAAGAGAGACGCAATGAGCCAGTTCCGTCTTGCGATGACGCCTCTACTGACGCCAGGAGAGGTTTGTGTGTAAACAACCGCGGTGACGTAGCGTCTCACACACACATACTGTACATACACACACACAGCTCTTACATTAAGGCATCAAGGGTCTATGTAAGCCACCTTGTCAGCTAAGTTTTGCTAAACCGAGTGCATGGGCATGTGGTGTTTGACTTGCGACACGGTGATGGGGATTCAACACATTGCCCACACAACTGACTGCTTTGTAAATCCAAAACATTCAACAGTTCCTGGCAGTGTTTGGCCTTCTTTCACAGAAAGTCACTCAGTCAATTCTTGTTTTTGTTTTTTTCCACCTCCACCTGCCCATGTGATGCAAGCACCAGTCTGGTGGTCTGGCATTGGAACCAGTGTACTGTGTGTTCAGGTGAACAAGTGCGAGAAGAACCCTCTCCCTCTCCTGTGGTTGGCATCCCCTCCCACAGAAAAAAGGGAGAGAGCTTGGAGAACAAAATGTGCACCTTGCGTTTTCTCCTCCAAGGCCATATAACATGTGACTCACAGTGCAAAAACCACTGCACGGTGCCAACAGTGCCACTCCCTACAAAACTGAACAAACATAAAGCATTGCTAAGCGACAGCAACACTGGGAGACGTCATAAGGACCTGACACAAAAGTGGAACAAAAAAAAAGATATTTTGTTGAAGTACAAAAATAGTAATATATAATTGAATGGCAATTTAAATATGAATGATTAAAGTTTACCCTTGAATCAAGTCTGTTTGTTTGTGAAAAACCCTGGGGTTGCGGGGGGAGGTTTTCACAATGCTAGCGGATTTTCAAGATGATTGTGATCAGTGGTTTTCCTCAAAACTTCACGAGAAAAACGTCAAAACGTTTACAATTTAGATTAGATAGTCTAATCTACAGAGCTTAGACTGAGAAGCAGCACTGCAGCTTTGATGTATATCTAATTTAAAAAAAATGTCCATAACAAGTGTTTTTGAACACTGAAATGGGATTCACAAATATCTGATACTGATATCTTGTCACATTTACTTTTATAAGGACTGAACTGCAGCTGTGCATTCAATTTCAGGCATGACTGGGCTTAGAATGCTAATGGTTATATAATTTTTTTATCCAGACTTCTAGACTAATCATTCCAAACATTGATGGATGGTGCTCAGATGACAACAGTAAAAAGTAGTCCACCAGAGGGACACTAAACAAGTGTAGGGAGACTTGCTAAGCCACTGACGCAAAACTCCAAACTGCGCATCAAACTGCTGCACTGGTAAAAAAAAAACCTTACAAATCAGACTGCCTGGACATGACCGAGGGCGAAACCAAAGGCGTAGAAACTAATCCGCACAGCCATAAACACATATCAGACCCACATGGACACCCTGCCAACAGCTTTGCATGTTCACAAAACGTCCTGAGCAGGAGATAAGGTGAAGTTATCAACAGCCACTTATCAGCTGCAATATTACCCATTATGCAACCAACACCACAGACTTGAGTCAGCCCTCTCACCGCCACCTAGAGGACTGATCGGATCACCAAGGTCAGGTGGCAGATGAACAGCTAAATAAAGATATGTGACTGTCATCTTTGGGGTGAAAAAAAAAACAAATAAGAAAAATCACTCATCTGCACCAAATCAGAAACTGCTAGAAAGCTAGTTTGCAAAGATACAGCATTTACTGAAAAAACAAAAACAAACAATGACTGTTTGAGGCGTTAAATTCATTTTGGTAGCATCCATGGAAAAAAATTCTGCATCCAGATGCACATTTGTAGCTTTGAGGAAACAGAAAAAAAATAATGTTTTTTTAATTAAGAAACTTAATTTGAAAGTCTGAAAGCAGAGCTTCTCTACCTCCCAACACAAACAAAAAAAGTAATTACTTGTAAAACATTATTTGTCATTACTAAACTTTACAATGTACTTTTTTCCCCCACAATAATGTACCTGCACTTACTCAATCACCGCAATTAAGTGCAGGTTCAAGGTACTTGCTGAACGTACGTGTCAGCTTTAGTTTCTTTAATGTTTTTTTTTTTTTTATAATTACATGTGTTTTCTACAAAATGTAAATCGAGAGGAAAAGATCTGATCGAAAGATTAACGTTTAAGGATTTGGGCTTTCTTCATTTTTATGAACAGCCCTTTTCACCTATGAATGCCGAGGTGTCAATCTCAAGATTCAAGAACTTTCTAGAAGAAGAAGGGTTCTAGTCACCCTGAACAAGGAGCATTAGAATGGAAGCGCTCGTAGGAGAGAGGGCGCAGCAGCAGTATGAGCAGCCGTGGAGGACTCACCTTGACCGGGTTGATGATCAGACCCATGAGAGTGGACACTAGCTTGTGCGGCGGATTTTTGCGTTGCGCGTCGGCTTTGTGCTGCGGGAGATTGTCCGCCAGCGTCAGCGTGTACGAGTGTCGCAGGGTGGGCATGTTGGCGTTGTCCAGCGGGGCCGAGGCGTCATTCAGGGGGTTGCTACGTTGTGGGGTTGTCGTCGATGTGACGGCAATAGCGCTGACCTGCCACTGAGTCTCAGTCGCAGGTGAACGTACAATTTTACTCCGCACCGTGAACGTCCCCTCCCATACCGGAGAGCGTGACGCTGCCTTAAAGTGCTGCGGGAATACGGAAGACTAAGTAAGCTGCCATGTATTGGCTCAGCAGTAAGAGGAGGTAAGAGGCAGTAACTGCCAACACGTGCAATGCAAAAGTTTTCATGGACTAATGAAAAAAAGAAAAAAAAAAGTAAAATTATGTATGTCAGATGTGGTGAGGACACAGTCCCTTTAAAAGGAATCTAGCCATTTATTCATTGCACTAGCTGCCAATATTGCCCGTTAGCTAGCTTGCATATGTGACGGTTGAGGGTCCTGCCACTATGCCTCTAATTGATAATGTGCCCTGGCTATTTGGCCAAGGGGATATTCAGCCAAGGGGATTTGGCTGAATGGTTAGCATGACTATTATCAGGGAGACTGGGGTTCGAAGCCCGCCCGGGCCCTCTCCACCTTGCCACACGTAGCAATTGACCTTAGGGTGACCATATTTTCCATCCATCCATCCATTTTCAATACTGCTTATTCCCTTACTCAGGGTCACGGGATCTACTGGAGCCTCTCCCTGCTGTCATAGGGTGACACCCTGGACAAGTCATTGCAATTCATCGCAGGGTCACGTAGAGACAATCATTCACACTCACACCTACGGACAATTTAGAGCTTCCAATTCACCTCACATGCATGTTTTTGGACTGTGGGAGGAAGCCGGAGAACCCAGAGAGAACCCACACAGACACAGGGAGAACATGCAAACTCCACACAGAAAGGTCCTGGAATCCAACCAACGCAACTTCTCGCAGTGAGATGGCAGCGCTAACCACTGCGGCACTGTCTTGTGACCATATTTTGATCCCCGAAAACCAGGACACTTGTGGTATAATCTATATAATCAAACACAAATTCAGATGGGCTTCTTCAGAACTTACTCAACATGTTTAATTCTGCCTAAAAAACTTTCACTACACACACTAAAAAAGTTTCAATGGTGCAAAAATTACTATAAAATCTCTTAAATTCAATATTAAAGAAATGATGTCTCTTCTGCATGAAAAATCTGTCTGTAAGACGATGATAATAATAATAATAATTGCTCTCGTTTAGTATTACTCTACAAATAATACAAATATTTTAAATAATGCCGATACTATATGAGCAAATCCAGCTTCTTAAAAAAGCTCGCAAAAACTTTTCAATGTATTGATAAATAAACAAAAAGGTGCTACTTGCATCAAAATATCTACAGTATATCTTTAAATTCTTCTTCATCAAGATTTTCCTCTTCATCCCGTCTTTCTTCCTCATCCTCCTTATTTATCCATCAATATTTTTGCTGGTCTTTTTGTTGTTCAACAAACTAGAAGGACCCCCAGGATGTGAAAACATTACATGTCCTGGGAAAACTGGATTTTACCCCAAGTTAGCAAGCTAACTAGCAACAGTTTATGAGAATGAGAATCCTTCTCATAAAAAAAACTACTACCACTAAAATTAAACTTCATCATTTAAAAAAAACATCTATCTAACATTTACAATGTTCAAGTGTCACGGGCAAATTAGCTGCTCAAACGTGATGAACTTTACTGGGTAAAATGTTTCAAGCAGTTGTGTGCTTGTTTAGATTGTGTAAAGATATGCGAAAATACAGCAGGAAGTCCCAGGCCTTGAAAGGAATCTATCCAGCTGCCCTCCTGGTTAGCTTGCTACCTAGCTATACATTTACACAATTCTCAAACTAAAACTAAATTCAGAAAAACAGAATTGAAAAGTACATTTATCAGTGTGTTTTTAAATGACAAACAGCTTGGAAAATAAAATCTGTCCAACATTTACAGTGCTTACATATCATTGACAAAATGGCAGTGCAAACAACATACCCTTTACAGTTAAAAAGAAAAAAAAGCTCAGAAAATTCCATGCATGTCTTGAAGACAGAATGGTCTTTAGTTTGCAAAGGTGGACAAACTTAGAAATGTGATGTTTTGGCAAAAAAGTAAAAGGCTCACTTCAGCGTTCTAAAGCCAAAAGCCTGAATCTACGTTTCACAGAGACTTGCTGATCTTTGGACTCTGACGTGACACAGAAACGACTGATAAGATGTTTGATTGCTGCCTCATCATAAAACCCTTTGCTGGTCCTTAAACCTTACATACTCTGTCCTCTTTAATGATCGGTTTTTAATGGTGGAATGAGGTCAATTGCTCTGAGGTCATGAAACATTGCAAACGCTGATGAGACCAGTTTGATAACTATTTATGCCACCCTCTGTTAAAATGAACAAAACATATATTTTTTGTTTTTTGAAATGGTTTAGTTTATTTCGCACATGCATGTTGGTTATATATTAGTACATCACATTTTTACAATTTCACAGTCTGCATGTTCAAAAATGAGTAGGAAGAAGCAAAGCTTATTTGATCCTACCCTCCTCATTTTCACAGCAGTTACTAATACATTTGTTCACTTCCTGTATTTATTTGACTATTTAATATTGTATATATTTCTATGAGTGAAATCCTTCCGGCTTAAAGCCTGACTTGGCTCCACTAATAACATTGAATGTACAACTTCTGTGGACCCTGAGTATCAATCCACCGTAGAGTACATGTTATGCTGATCGTTATTAAGGAAAAAAATGTGGCTGCACCACTGAAACGATTAATGTAAGCAAAATACGTCGGCGAAGGAACACCTAAACAAGAAAGACCGACAACGCAGGATGTCCCTCTCCCTCATAATTAACCACCCACATACGCAGGAGCAGGTAATGTTGAGAGCTCACTTGAGACTCTCCCCAGTTTCACATTCCATGTTAAGCACATCACCAAATGTTAATAGAAAGTTGTTATGAATTTTTGAGGATTTTTACATCCTGAGTTATTCAAGCAGCATAGGGGGGTAGGAAGAGAGCCAATCAGTAACCTAGTAAACTATTTTCTCAAGTCTGTAGGCAAAAGTAGAGCCTTCAACTGCGTTTTGGGCTTTGAGCATTATTTTACTGTATTTTTGACCCGCTGTCAAAATAGCGTTTGACCCCTGTATTGGCGATGAATCTGATTTTACAGCAGTTGTTTTTTTGTTTTTTTATTATTAAGGTCTATCTAAACAACAAATGTCCACTACGATGAAGCACAATTAAGTCAGTGGGCCAGCAGAGTCACCAGGTCTTAGATTCTGTTGAAAACAATTCTCTGGATTTATCGTACCTAGTTATTGCCTCTGCTGCCAACACTCCATCATTAACCCCAAAACATTTGCAAAAATGGGTTAGGCTTCCACAAATGAAAAGAGCAGATCCCATTTGAGGCTGTCACAAAGCTGAACTGCCGCCACTAAAAGCAGACATTGTCATTGCGTTTTTAAGATACAGTTTTGAGGTTAGGCCTTTTAATTGCAGGTGAAGACTCTCCCAAATAATTTCAGCTTTAGCTGTATCCGCTCTCCATTGTGACAAAGCTAATCCCTTTACTCCGACATGCGAACAGCGCCCACAGATGAGCCCTGCAACTGGCATCTAAACACGTTAGTGAGGTCGTGCCTTCAGTACGACTCATGTGTGAATACTTACATAAACTTTGTTTACGTAAACACAAAGACTGAGACCTGCTCAGCTGGTTCATAAAGGCCAGTAACACCCACCACGAAACAGCAGCTAATGCAAATACACTACCTCAAAGTAAAGCAAATCCTCTCGGCTGTTTCCCACCAGTAGAAGAATTTTCTTAAATCACAACTTTTACCTACATGCATGAAACTTTTGTCCGGCTATTTTTGGCTACACATGTGATGTATTTTGCTAATTCTCGGAGGTTGGGAAATGTGCTCTAAGCTCATTCCCTTCTGCTTGTTTGTAGTCTCATAAAATTGATCAGTGTCAGTTCAGAAACACGTCCAATACAAGTTATTTGCAGATGGTGTTTTGGTGTATAAAATTGATTGATTTACTGACTGATTGATTGGTAGACTGATTTAATTTCCTCATTCAGAATATAAAACTGCACTAGCATGTAATAACTTATCTACAAACCAAGCAGGGATCATTCATTCATTGCAACAAACATTTAAGATGTGTAATAAAGAACTCGAGAATCGCGCGCGCACACACACACATACACACACCTTCAGAGCCCTGGACTAGGCTATACTACCATCAATAAATTCTGGAGGTCAAAGTTGCAGTTTTTTTTTTTTTATTGGCCCGCCATAAAACCTGACCTTTAAATCTGTTCCACCATTACCTGGTTAAAGATCTGAGCCGGCTGTCCCTCAGAAGGAAGTGGAATTTCACGGTTGACATACTAGCCTCCAACTGAAAATAAATCACATCATGTTGGTTGTATATGTAGCAGTGAGGCAACACACCTTCAGGATGGCACTAATATGTCGAAGCTGTGCTATCAATTCTTTTTGCGTTTGAAATCTCGAGTTGAATGGCAGTAATACAGTTATTATCCCGTCAGCGTCATGTTTATAGTGGTGCAAGTGAGAGAAAGAGAAAACTCAAGAGGACTCACTCTCACGTTCAAACAAGTCCTTTTTTATTGTTTTATTACATGATATTAAACCTGTTCTTTCAGGTTTAACATCTTTTGGCCATTTTTTTGTCATCAAGAAACAAACCAACAAACAACGATTAAACATTGTTGCAGAAACAAAAATGGAACAACAATTTAATCAAGGTTGCACATCGAAACTTTTGCATAAGCCTTGAAAATCCTGCAATAGACTTTGACTAATCCAAAACAGAGAACTGTAGGCTTTAGTAAGGCATGCTGTTACATAACAGTGCCACATAACATATCAACAGGAGGTGCCATGGAGAAAAGATTGAGTGGCAGTCACCTTCAGAGAACCTTGCACTTTTTACAGTTGTACAGAATCTCTCAGAATTAATAATTAGCCAGTATTTATGAGGGGGGCATGCTGTAAAAACTGGATGCATTAGAACATAAACTGATTAGATTAGAAATATTTTGATGGACAGACACAAGCCTATTTGCAGATTTAGCACTGAAAACAGAATGAACTGTTCCTGCCCCCGCCCTCCCTCACCCCTCCTCCCCACATACACACACACACGCTGATGTTGGTGGTCTGGGAGTCATGCAAGGAAGCAATTCAGTTGCACTCTTTACATATGACTAGTTAAGGTAATTGTTAGAGAACAGAAAGTATTCTTGCTATATGTGGACTATATGTAAAGTAGCTATAGCACATTTGTGGTGGATAGAAAGTTTCTGAATTCATATAATTTACTGGCCTAGTAGCAAAAAAAGGAGGGCAGTGGAGCTACATACTAATCCAGTCTGTGTTATCTAATTGACAAATGAAAGCAGTGTTATTAATAATGACAAAAGATGGGTGGCGCCCAGTTGCTAAATAATGTAGGATGTAGGTTGATGAGTTTCACATTCAGAATCAAGTGCTGCAACAGGTAAAACTTGAGTTTCAGCACCAGTTGTCCTCAAGTCTAAAACACTGATGTTTATTTTTACCTTTAGTTATTCATCTTGAGCTGAATTTTTAATGTGCAGATTCAAAGGTGTGGTGAACTCTGTCTCAATTTCCGACTAGCACACAGCTGACCAGAGCCTGTCTCTCATTCTTCAAGTCTTTTCCTCTGCCAATCTTGCCTTTCTGTTACTCAGCGGCTGTTATGAGATGAGATGATTTACACAAACCAACAACGTAGTGATCACAGGGCCGAAGTTCAGCAGGAACATTGCACCTGTCGGGTTGCAGCTGGAGCTCACAACTAGGGGAAGAAAAAGAAGAAGATGATAGAGGATGGAACAATGGCAGAGAACACGTGATTCATGCAAAAAAAAAAAAAAGATCTCAAAACCTCTTGGTCAGTGCTTTTATGGTGTTTGCAGACGTGTGCATGCAGCACTCACTTCGGCAGCTTTTCTTGTCACGTTGCAGCATTCCAGTCACGCAGCTGCAGACTGGGCCACCCCTCCTGCTGGTGCATATCTGCTCACATCCACCATTGTCCTCTCCACACCAGTCTGATTCTGAGTGATATATCAAAGGGATGTCATCATTTTTTGTTTAGTTTAGGAGAAATCAGACAAAGCACCAGGCCACAGCTTTTCAGCCAGAGCCTGCAGCTCACCTTGTCTTCGGATGGGTCCAACAGTCAGTATTTGATCCCCAAGTTGGCTGTTTTTTGAGTACATCCGGCTCTGGTGTGGACAGTTCTGTGTGTAAACAGTGCATAAAGCATTAGAGCTGCGGATGTGGTCGGGCCCTGCAACCTCAGATTCTAGGGCCAGCCGCCGCCTCTTGCTGGTTTCTCACCACTTTGCAAGAGATCCTGTCAGAGTCACATAGGGAGACGTCGCAGTGCAAGTGGACTTCGTCGTAGTCGCCGATGAACTTAAAGACGGTGACATGAAATCGGCAGGTTAGCGACACACCATTCTCTGCCATGCCAATGGTGTTGTCCTTAGTGTTGGGACACCTGGAGAGGCAGAAAAGTCGTCACGAGGGGAATCATCTACTATTCACCTCTTGTGCTCTTGAGACATTGCCTAAGCCACATAGAATCCCACCCAATGTATGCCCCAGATGCGAGTGTGCGCCCACCCTCGGTCTATGATGACGTAGCGCAGCCTGTCACCACTGAAGCGGGACGGCGTGGCCCAGCACATGTTGATGATCAAGATAAGCTGGTTTTCATCTGCGCCTTCCACGAAGACGCCCACAAAGAGGGTGTCCCGGGTGCTGAGGACCACCTCCCCCTCTCTGTATGGGTAGCGGTATGAGGAGTTCTTGTACAGAGCCATCTTGGTTATGAAGTTTCCCTCCTGGGTGGGCAGGGTGACATTTATCACGCTGGATGGCGAAACCAAAGGGAGGGGGGGAACAAGAGTGGAGAAATTCAGCATTTGTTCGGCGAAATACAGGCACTAGATCCAGACTGCAGTTGTATTTTCTGTCTTACCTCAGCATGGGCTTGAGGACCGTCTCCAGCGAGATCTTCAAGTCCAGTTCATATGCGCAAGAGAACTCCACATTGATGGTCTTGTCCCTGGTGATGATGTTCCCTGTGTTGTTCACACTCTCGATCCACACAGTATTTTTGTACATGATGTGTGTGCTGTTAGACTGTTGAGAGAGACAAAATGCATTCAATTTTTTTCTGATTGAATGTGTTTTTTTTTGAGAGAAGAAGAAGAAGAACAACAACAGCGGTCCACCAGTACCTGTACGATGGAGCCGCAGTGTCCCTTGGTGTTGTTGATGTGGAACGAGATGTAGTCCTCTCCCTCAATGCCAGCACAGTGCTCGTCATTTATCCTGACGTCCTCTCGCTCGAAGCCCAGTTGGAAGAGTTTGCACTTGGAGATGGAGACCTCCATGCGAGCGTGCCTGCAGGTCACCTCGGCCTGAAGGATCTCATCGTCTGCTACCGAACCCCAAACGGTGTTATTTAGGAGAGTGTCACATCTCAAAATAGCAAAATTAAAATAATAAAAAAATATTAATAATTCCAGCTCAAACAATTACCTCCAGTGTTTGTAGGTAACTCTGGACAGCCACACAGGTCTCCTCCATTCTCCAGCTCACAGGTCATGTTTGTGCAGATCTCTCCTGCACACGGGTCATAGATCCATTCTGCTAAAGACACATCAATGTACAATGTTAGCTGTCACACATGGTGCCGACCACCTGCTACACACTTCAGGCTACACTTAATAGAATACATATGATGATGTCAGCAACAGCAACTCCATGTACAAAAAATGGTTGCGCCTTGCAGCTCTCTTACAGCAGTTTTCCTGGGTGATCCATTTGGTGGTGAGGGTGCCCAGGGAGCGGCAGGCCTCAGCGTAGGCTGCCAGCGAGCCGCACACCTGAGCCTTGGGGTGATTGTAGCAGCCGTCCAAGTAGCAGGAGTGGTAGAAGGGCTGGGGGTCCAGGAGGCCGTGGCACGGCTGGAAGAAACCCTTCAGCTGCGTGAGCTTCTGACAGGCACCATCGTCCTGGAGCGCCGCCACCACCGTGTTATCGCAGGACTGAGCCAGAGCCACGTACTGGGTTTCATCACAACTGGGGGACAAATATTGATCGAGGTGTCATGCAGAAACCACTGGGCACCGACTCAGTTTCAAAAAGGGGAATAAAAAGGACAATAAGGGCTCAGTATAGACTGAATGGACCCATTTGAACCTCAGCAACCTGTTTCTCATGCCATTGGTCTTCCAGCTTTGCGCTAGCTCCAGGGCGCTGGCAGCAGGCTTGCCCCTGGAAGTGATGTAGTCGTCGCCAGGGTCTCCGTTGAAGTTGCCGCAGAGGCCGCAGACTTTGTTCTGGAGCCGCTGGCCCATGGTGATGCTGAGGGTGTTGAAATGGTTGTAACGGACCTGGATGTCCTGCGGTGTGTCGATGACGATGAAGCCCTCTGACGCGGACAGACGGGTCATCAGGCCAGTGAGGAAGGGCACCGATACTGGTGTCCCGTTGACCTGTCAAAGACAAAGGACAACTTTAATTTGTTGTAATGCTGAGTTAGTTTGGGTGTGTAGAACTGACGAGACATACCACAGTGGAGCACCTGATGTTTTTTTGGGAGGGGTTGATTTAGATGTTTGAGCCGAAATTATTATAATTATTATATTCTAAAGGGGAAAATGCTGGTGGATTGAAAACAGATTAATAATCCATTTGCTTCAATTAACACTTGTGTAGCGCGAAATTTAAACACAGTCAATTTAGAATAGACAAAATCAAGTGAAGTCTTAGAGAAGAAGCACAATCCGAGGAATGCCTTTACTTTCACCTTTACTTTAATCTACTCCTGTAGGAAAGAGAGCAAAACTGTTCCTAGGTAAGACTTTCTCCGACTTCATAACTTAATCCTCGAAATAGTTTATTAGGAGATAATGGCCGCAGACGTTACACAATCACAGTGTAACTACATTCCAGGAAAATCACCCTCTCAGGAGTTGGGGCCATCAAGGTGTCATTAACCACCTCTCTTAGCACTCTTTTATTTGAATGATGTGGCCTTCGGCCAGAATTGGAGAGGGCCCGTTAGTGGTAATTGGTGGTTTGGAGTGTGAAGACTCTTTGAAGTATTCTGGCAAAGAGGAGAGAGAGTGTGAATTGAACTGGATCTGGAGTTTTTTGTTCTTTTAGGAAAAGTGCAATAAATTATGTATTTTGGATGGCTGGTGGCAGAAAACTAGTGGTGAAACTATGATAACGTGGGAAATAATGTATTGTGGTCTAAGTTTAAAAGTGCAAAAATAAATGCTGTCACACATAAGCTAGATAATGAGAAAAACCTTACTGAGTGTCAGGAGTGAGTGCGTTCACAAGTGTTTTAAAAGGTTTGTCTCACCTTGACTGTGCTGCCAGTGATGAGAATGTTCTCCTCATTAATGTACAAGTAGACGTGAGAGATGGTGGTGAGGTTGGGCGTGCTCCACTTGTCAAAGTTAGCAATGAGCTGGAAGGAGAGGTCAGGCAACTTGTGGCAGTTGGTGGACAGGACGAAGGAACATGAGGCGGGTAGGCGCAGCGACGCCCCGTCGAAGGTCCTGAAGACACCGCTGGCGGACACCACGCAGTGCTGCGAGCGCCGTGCAAAGCAGCCACGCACGCCATGGCGCAGGGCGCACTCCTCCTCGGCCTTGCAGCGCCTTGGATCGCACTGGACAAGGTTCCGGCCGATGCACTGGCAGCGCTTGGTGCAGTCACTGTTCCAAAACAGCTGTTTGGGCTGGAACATGACGTTCAAAACCAGAGTGGAGATGGTTTACTGATGGATTTTGCGAAGAGATAGTAGTGCTACTGGACATGTGACATCATGGCAATAATTGAAAATTTCATCAAACACTGCTTTTACTCTAAATGTAGTTTGTGGCTCTATTCCACAAATAAAACCAAAACTGTTTTTACAGAGTTGTATCAGTACGACTGAGAACCGATCTGAGTTGATATGCAGTTTTGCAACTGACCTCGTAGTACTTGCCATCAGTGTAGCAGCCACAGTTCTGAGGCAGGATGCAGCCCCTGCCGTTGAGGACGTAGCCCTGGTCACACTGGCAGCCCTCCGCGCACTCCTGGCTGCAGTCCCGCTGGCCTCGAGCAGGAGCACACTGTGGCGGGCAGACTGCCATGCAGCTGGAGTAATGGCTGTTAGCCGGACAGCTGTGGACTGGGAGCAGGCAGGTGTTATTGTTGTTGTTTTTAACAAGATGAACATATTTTAAACGCATGCACATTTTATTTCTCAAGCTCTCTTGTAAATACAGTTGTACTCTTTGTAATACATGCCAATTGTCTTAAAAAAAACAAAACAAAAAAAAAACACATGAAAGAAAAACAGTTATTGTTCAGTAGGTGTTTAGTCTAGTTGTTAAAAGTCTGAAAGCAGGACAAATTGCCAGGCTCTGCAGATTTATCCTAAATACTTTTTTATTTATAATTTTAGTGGATTTGAAGGTGCACTCATATCCAGACGATTATTGTGCATTGGAGTAGCTCAACCCATTTAATTAGCCCAAAACCTCCAAAAACCTCTGTAGATCTTCAGAAAACAGAGGTTTTCCAGTCACCTCCCAGTTGACTGGGGAAATGTTGGGTTCTTGCCTCCTAGCCATACTAATACTTTGCTGGAGTTTCCACAAATTTTGGAAGGGGATATCAAGGCAGCAGAAACCGCAGACTTGAGAAGTGAGACTCACCACACGGCGTCTCGCTCGTCCAGCCTGTCACCGGCACCCCTTGGGTCAGACAGGTGCCAGCATACATCTGCAGCCAGTTGCAGATTGTGTCCAGAGCTCCCTGATCCAGGCAAGTGTCCTGAAGGCAGCTCTGATAAAAGAATGCTGGCGCCACCTTGCTGTGGCACCGTGCGAACACACCACCTCGATCCGCAATCAGGCCACACAGCCTGACCGCCTCGGGCTCCACAAACACATACAGTCCGTCTCCGAGGTGTAGACGTATGCGGGTGTTGACACTGTTTTCTCCGTCGTCTTCGCCAATGCCGCCAATGGGTGTCATGAGCGGCGCATCATTCAGGACATTAGCTTCCCCCACGCCACAGCGAGGGCAGGAGTCTCCACAGCCCACCTGGCAGAAAGTGTCCCTCTCTGCCCAGGCCATGCCCCAGTCTGCGGTGGTGAGGGTGGCCGGGGATAAGGCTAAACCCTGGCACAGACCGCAAGAGGCGTTGTAGAGATCGTGAGGCAAGGTCAGCAGAAGGAGTGTGTTCCAGTCAAAGGCCACCTTCAGGTTGAAATCTGTCTCCAGGAGGAGGTGCATGCCCAGAGGGATGATGTTGACCTTTCCTGAGCCCAGCTTCAGAGGCAAGTACAGACGCTCCTTATTCACCTGGATGAGGAGAGACTCTTTGAAAGTGATCATAGCATCAACAGGCGCACACACATGCACGTGCACACTTTTTTCGACACAAGAGTTGTTAGCAACAAGTCATAGCTTCTACTCCATCTGCATGTTCTCATGCAAGTATGTGGGCCATGGGGGGCAGGTGATGAATGAATGTCATGATTCACTGAAAGAGCAGCTGTGTGCTTCTCTCCAGTAATTAATTGTAAGAGACAGAAAGAGAAAAGTGTGTGTGTTTGTGTGTGTGTGTGATCGCCTTGTGTGTCACTTCCACTGCCCCTCAGATCATTCAGCTGGTTTGTGAACCTGGTCCAAATGTCGCTCAGGGTCTGGGGCTTTTTTTTTTTGCCTGAGCCAAATCCAAGCTTGATAAAAGATGCCCATTGAAATTAGATCTGCCTCGGGCCAATCAAAAGGAATTCACCCTCAGCCTGGTATTTTTACCAGCTTGATTATCAATAGCATGTGGCCACAATTACATCAACACCTACGACCTTCACAGGTCATGGTGCTGTTCACTTATGTATTGTCACGCACATCCAGGCCTATATTCCGTTATTCCAACACTCACCGTCACAGTGTTTTTGTAGCTTCGGGACACCTCTATTACAAATCCGTAGACCTCCAGCAGGAACCCTCTCACCCAAATTGCCTGGCCTGTGTCCCTCTCCTCATTAAGAGCAGACAATTTAAATTGTGGTAAAGCTCCACCGGAGGATGTGGTGTCTCTGTGCTCTTCTACTTCACAGTGAGTGGTCGCCATCTGGAGGGCACAAGAGCTCTGGAGCTCAAACGGCACGCCGGCAAAAGGTAGGAAATGTCCATAACCAGCCACTGCGCACAGAGCCTCGGTGCGTGGCTGGCAAAAATACAGGCCGTCCACTTCCTGGCAGTACTCCTCCAGGGGGCAAGGTGCTAGCTGGCAATACACGCTGTTGTCAGAGCCGTTGCAATGGCAGCGCTCCCTGCACTCCCAGTCTGTCCAGAAAGTCTGATTGGTGGTGAGCTGGCGGCCGTGATGCGCGCAGCCGCAATCGCTGCGGGCCACACAGAGGCTGTCGCGTAGCGCAAAGCCCTCCCGACACTGGCAGCCCTCCTGGCATGGCAGAGGACATGGCTCCTCAGGCTCGTCCAAGTTGGCGCAGGTCAGAGGGCAGGCGCTGGTGCACTCCTCAAAATGACTGTTGTCTGGACAGGGAAGAGCTGAGGTGGCGGGAAACAATATGAAGTGAGGCAAAGGCAGCAGCCTAAAATATGGTTCATTTACACACTCATTTGTTGATAATTAAATTAATAATTTCTATTTTTTGATACTGGGGAGAAAATTTGGCAGGAATTCAGAGTTTTTCTACATTTATTTCTAGTCATCTACATCAAAAACAATACATTTAATTTAGTTTGTCATCAATCTTGGATTAAATTAATAGATACGAACAAACTTGGTAAAATAAGGGGATCAGAGGATACTATAATTTGAGGTGGACAGGATATAAGGGGTTGTGGATGGACTTTTCCATTTCTTTTTTGACAATGTTTTGCATATCCGATTTTTGAAGCAAGGATTCTGATTTGCTTATCATACTCAGATACTTAACCCTAGTTAAGCACAGACACAGATGCCCGAGGCTCTGTAATAATTAAGAATGTGAGCTGTATGGCTTTTTTGCTGCATAACCACATTGCCTTTGCTTTGTTTTTACGTCAAAGATTTTCATACTTACGGCAGTTTGTTGCAGTCCTCCAGGAAGTGAGGCCGACCTGAGCATCTTGACAGGCGGTGGCGTAGGCTTGCAGTGAGGAGCACAGGGCCGAGCGATTCCCTTCCTTCACGCACATGTTATACAAGCAGTTCCTGAAAAATGGCGAGGGGTTCACCACCGAGTGACACGCCAGGAATGAACTATTTCCCGGGTCGTTGATGTGGCCGCACATCCAAGGGCTCTGATATAGACGCAGATCGGTGCACATTCGATACAGGTCGTCGCAGTCGCCGTTACAAGTGAGGTCGTCAGCGATGGCGCGCCAGGCCTCACTGAACAGCTCAGCTGAATCTGCCAGGCGCCCGCTGGGGAGTCGCAGGTCATCACTGGAGTTGCCGTTGAAGACGCCACAGAGGCCACAGGTCGCATTGTAGTAGAGGGTGGAGAGGGAGATGTTGAGGGATCCCTGCTGGTTGTAGTGGACGCGGAGCAGACCACGTGACTCCACCACTGTAGCATTCCCGCTTGCTCTGTAGATCATCATTGCCTCTGATGGATGCACATACGGTAAGCCCACGGCTTCACCGTTTACCTGGAAACAGGGTTGGCGTGAGGCTGCTGCAAATAGATGATGGTTCTTTTCACTTCTCCGACGGGGGAAATACCGACCTTTACGGTTTCAAAATCTACACCACCCATCTGAGCCTCCAGGTTAGCCACTGTGACCACCACAGGTCTTTTCCAAAAGGGGCCTTTGTTCACCAACCGCCTGCCCATCTTCACCTCCACCACTGAGCCGTTAGCTGGCGCGGGACCACACAGCTTCAGCAAGTAGTAGGAGCTGTCATCTGGGAACAGCAGGAAGGTGCCATCAAAGGAGGATGTCACTGCGTTCTGGTTGATTGAGCACACGCCCTCCCTCCGAGGGTAGCAACCAAGCAAGCCCACCTCAGCCACACACACCTCACCCTCCTTGCAGGACTCGTTGAAACAGGACACTTCACCTGCAGGCCCGCAGTAGCAGCGGAGGGTGCATTCACCTTCTTGGCCACTGGCACCCACCCAGAAGGTGTTATTGAGGGGGTAGTAAAGGCCGTTATATTCGCAGCCACAGTCCTCGCGCTGCACGCAGCGGCTGCCGCTCAGAACATAACCCAGGTCACACTGACAGCCTTCAGTGCATGGGTGAGCGCAGTACAGTGGGGCAGTGAGGTCAGAGCAGGAGGCTGGGCAGGCACTGGTGCACACTTGGTAATGGCTGGACTCTGGACATGACAAAGCTGCGAGACAAAGGACATGGCGTTAGACAGCACAAACCAATCTCAGGCACAGAATCAGCGTAAATCGAATGAACCTTACCACAGAAGTTCAGCGATCGCCAGGGTCTTATTGTGACGCCGAGGGCCTGACAGGCCAGTGCATATGCCTGTATCGCCTGGCAGAGTGTGGTGATATTATCCCTGTTGCTGCACATGTCGTAGACACAGCTGTACACAAAGGCTGTGGGATCCACAACAGTCCGGCAATCCCTGAATGGTCCGTCGGTTTTGTTGATGAGCCCACAGTAGTCTGGCCGAAAATAAAAGGCCTCTGTGACAGCATCGCACACGCTGCAGTTCTGGGCACAGCCATCAGTGCACCTCCAGTCTGGATCCTCAGCTCGCCAGCTGCCTCCTAACTCCACCACGCTTTCTGCCAGGGAGCCATCAGGAAGAACTGGATCATCTGCTGGATCGTCGTTATAGTTTCCACAAAGGCCACACGTGTTGTTGAAGTAGGAACTCGGGAGGGAGATGGAGGCATAGTGTTGACCGTCGTAGGTGACCAACAGTCCAAAGTCCGTCTCTAAAGCCACAGCAACACCAGACTGATAGACTCGGACGGCACCGAGCTGGAGTTGGACTGGTAGAGTTTTCATCAAGCCGTCCACCTAAACAGAACAGGTAGAAAAAAAAATCAACAACTCTACAGGTTGTAAATAAACCCTGATCCGATTGATTGAAAAATTATTTTTAAATCTAATTTTATGTGAAGATCATAAACATATTTGCAGTTTCTCATTTATCAAGTCCAACTCAAAAGGGTTTTACAGAACATCACCTGGACTGTTCCAAAACTGCCTTTTGGTATCATGACTCGGTGACCGTACACCTCCACTGTGACGTCCCGGAGCCAAGAAACTGAAGCCATCCCCCGGTTCTCATTCTTGGCCTCCACGCTAAAGAAGGGCAGCCCCGCCACCTCCCAGCAGGGTCGAGCCAGCAGGTAGGAGCAGGTTCCCTGGAAATGGTAGAGGAAGCCATCGAAGGTGTGGTAATGAGGGTCCCCGAACACCACGCAAGTGCTGGTGCGAGTGGGCTGGCAGTAAAAAGCCCCTTCCTGCTGTTCGCAAGTTTCCAGTTGGCCACACGGTGCCTCTTGACATTGCACCTCGTTGTCAACATCGAGACAGCGGCATCGCTGGGAGCAGAGGTCTGACAGCCAAAAGACTTCTCCACGCCGATAAAAACGCCCTACAGAGTCACAGTGAAATGTTGTTAAGATTCAAAGCTGCAGTGAATCTGCAGTGATCATTCCATGAACGTTCTGACTTGCCATTGTAGCTGCAACCGTTTGCAGGATCGATGAGTTCGCCGTCGACACGAAAGAACCAACGCCCAGGGGTGTTTACGTTGGTGGTCTGCTCGATGTTCACTACATCATTGGATCGAGATCCTGGAAGGTTGAAGAAGTGACCAACGTTTCCACCATTAAAACCTGACTGAAAAGGGAAAAAGGTTCCAAAATGTATCATGCCAAATGCTTGAAGTGGAGGGAATTGATCGATTGCCACAAACGTGATCTTGTTACCTATACCTGAGCTGTCGTACCACCGAGTCCTGTTAAAGGGTCTCCGCCACTGGCCGTTCCTGTGCTCCACATAATTTCTTTGTAGTTGAACATGCTGAAGGACACGACACCATCTGAGATGAGCACAGCTTGGAATGTGTTGACCTTTCAAACAAAAAAAAAGGATTTCGAGATTTTAAAAGTTTTAAAAGTTAAACATAAAGAACAACAGACCATGGGGAGTTTTGTTTTTCACTTATACCTACATTAGTTACGGTAGCTAAGTTTCTAGTATTTATACATGCCAGTATTTAAGTTTTTTTCCATGTTTAAATACATTCTGTTTTTTCCCCGTGCTAAATGCAACAGGATGTTCTATGCTTGTTCACAACTATACCGGGGTTGTTTGGCTTCCTCCGTAGAAGGTGACTTGGTGCCACGTTGAAATAAAGACCCAAGTAGCTGTGAAGTCGGGCATGTTTTTAAAGTACTTCCTGACATCTTGCGTTGCCCTCTCCAGTATATCTGGTTCGCTAGATTCCCGGTAGTAGACATCACCACGGATGCCGTTGTGCACATCAGCCCAGAGTGGAGCAATGAAGGACCGACTGTCGCTAAGTGGAAACGCCTCCGGTGTAAACTGGCTGACCTGCACATTGAAGGAGATCACACCATTGTTGTTGACCTGTAAGTGGGGAAGATGGAGTTGAGAAACTTTGGAATTCTGACAACTGTACTCCAACAGTAGATGTTGCTTGGACTTACATAGATGGATCGATAGGGAACATTGAAGAAAACATATTGCAAGGTCAGACTGATTTCAGACGAACTCCCATCATCCATCTTTGGTGTTTCTAGATCCCTGTGGGCAGGTCCATATGGATACATGATGTCCTGAGCATTCGCTGTGAAGACAGAGAGAGCATGAAGGTGCTTGGATGTTCTTGAACCTGTTTTTGTCAGTATTGTGCATTTTACAGTGCAGTACAGTGCATTTTACCTCCCGTCTGGACAAAGATGCCGAAGAGGTGAAGCAAGATGACTGGACAGCCCGACCTGACCATACTACAAAGGAAGACGTAGAATGATTGATTATGGTCACGACAGTACATCAAGCCTTACTTACTTTCCCTGCATTCTGAAATTCAGGCTGACACGAGCCATAGTGCAACCCCGTTTAAACAAGGCTGCCAGACAAAGCAGGAAGGAGGAGGAAAAGTAGAACCCACATAACCATGCTTCTTTAAGATAAGGCTCCCAGGCCTCCCTGAGGAGCTCTGAAAAGGGCTCCATTATGCATGCAGGAACAATGTGTCAGGATCACGTTTGCCCGATGGTCCCTTGTGGGGCAAGGAACAGTGGATTTCAGGCCTCTCTGAGCCTTAACTTGCTCCATCTACTCAAAGTGGCCCGCTGCTCTCCAGCATCTGAGCGTTTGAAGCTGCCAACCGGCCGAGGACCTCATTACTAGCTCTGTTTGGGAGCGTTCCACGCCCTGTTGGCTAAAAGGAGAGGAACATCAACACTGGGGCACTAATGGCTTTAAGCGAGTAGGCTTGAATTGCCAAGTTTCTCTCAGCAGCCCTTTGGGGGATGTTCAGTGTCTGGTTTGATGTGTTTCCTGCTGGCAAAGCTGAGCTTAAGGCCAAGTTGCCAGATATTGCCACCAGGACGTAGCATTTCAATTATATTTTTAAAAATATTGAAATTTGTAATTGTTGTATCGTTGAAGGGTGAAGGAAGTTAAGTGGCATATGGCCTGCACAATACAGACAATTAATTTGTCAGTTTTTGCCTTTCTTAATTTGAATGTTTTATTTTTTGGAAGACATTGGAAGTTGACAGCATTTGTTCCTTTCCTCAAATATGTATTGCAGATATGAATAAAAATATTTTTCAAAGGTCTTGGACAAAAACATTTTGGATTTTTTTTTTTAAGTAGAGGTTAGACAGGACTTGTGTTGTATAGGTTTTCTTTTATTTGTGTTTTCGACATTTCAAGACAATTCTATTGCACCTATGTGTGAGAGATGAATCCTCTGAGTGCACAAATTCCGTTGAAGTCGGTGGTAAATCCTCTTCAGGTATGCACAGGATTAAGTTCTCTGCTGAGAGGGGTCTGCACCGATGTCACCGGCTCATTATCATCCACCATCAGCACAACGATGGTCACACAGTGTCTGACCAGTGTGAGGTCAGAACAGGAGCAGTGTTAAGTTTAAGGCTCATGGATGGGCTCAGATGACTTTAACATGTTTAACATGTTTTTAAAACAGAAGTTAAAAAAAGTTATTAACTCACCAAGCACATTTTTCCTTATCATATTCATAAATACTGTATATGTACATTGACATAAGTATATGCAACACTTATTTTTTTTTTTTACATTCTTAGATTTAAATTGATTTCTATACCATACAAATAACTTAGATTGCAGCACATTATACACAGGTCCAACTGTTGATAGTAAAATATTGACAATGACATTGATTTATATGTATCTGCAGAGGGAAAAGATCAGTCAGGTGTGGTCCTGAGATAAATATGGCTTTATTCTCTGACTTCATTAAATTTAATCACTGATTTATTTTCAAATACAACTCTAGGTTCTATTTGAAATATATACAATTCAGCTACACTACAGTGCATTAAGCAGCAGGAATGATGCTCTTACCTGCCTTCAGATGACAGACATCTAGTGCCTCAGTAATTTAACCTGGCAGCCTCCACACAGCGGTGCCTCATCCACAGGAGGAGCATCCAGAAAGTGGACGGTGGACACGGCTGAATGTCCAGAGAGAGCAGGCAGCACCTCTCACCTGTGCAGGATATTTTAACAGTGACGTCCTTCCAGGCAGAATAATGGAGGGTTTTGAAAGAAGTACCCAGTGAAGCTGCGTGAGGAGCTTTGCCTGAAGGAAGCAGGTGAAAACTTCACCTGTGGATAGTGTTTAACTTAATCTGGGATCAGTATTTGGGGAAGGGTGGGTGTTTGGGGGACTCGAGGGGAGGGGCAGCATCGGAATCTGGAAGAAGGGAGCGAGTGAGAAACAGAGTGGCATGCGAGACGGGGAAAGGGGAGGTCAGAGATGTAGAGGTGATGGAGGAAAGTGGAAACCTGAAGAAAATTATTCTAAATTGAGGGAAAAGGGGGATTTGGAGCAGAGAGCAGCTCCCATACAGGATTCTATGCCAAGGCCTTTAGGACAGGATCTGCGGTTAATGCTTCCCTGATGACAAACGGCCACTTTCACAAACTTTGATGGTTAAAAACCTATTGCCAGGAATACCCTGCTACCTTCCTCTTGGGAAAAACAAGAGTTTGAAGGTTAGACGTTAAAAATATGTGAGATAAATAGATGAATCTCACATCTATTGCATATCTTGACCAAAGAGCGTGACATGAGACAATGAGAGACAAAGAGGTTTCCAGGGCTCACCGCAGTGAAAGGTGTGCACACACACACACACACACACACACACACACACACACACACACACACACACACACACAGTTAAACACAGTCCAAAACCTTCCTTTTCAATCTCTGTCCAAGGTCCAGTTACAGAATTAACATAAACTTAGGACACTCTGTGCAGAGCCTTTATTTTTTCTAATTAGAATCAGCCTCATTTGGAGGCTCACACAGGACACTTAATTTACCACCGATGCTGCGGTGATAGCGAGGGAGACAGGGTCTGGGAAATGGAGGGAGGTCAGTTGTGGGCTTTGTTGCAGGAGGACAGTGGAAGTAACTAGAGATGCAAGAAGCAAGACGTGTGAAAGGCTGCATGGCGGAGGCTATGGGTTCCCATTAAGCAGTGCCGAGGCTCTCTGAGGAGCCCTCTTTCAAACCTCCCATGTCTTGTTGTGTTAATGGACACATTCTCCACGGCAAGTTGCAAACGAGGGCATTGAACAAAGATGGGAAAAAAAAAATATCAGTGGCTACGCGTGACCTATTGGGTCAGCACCGCTTTATGACTTAAGGTCCGTGTTTTGGGGAAAGACGGGATACGTGGGAAGGGCAGATGACCAACCAGATGCCCTTTGGTGAGTCACCAGTCTCTCAGTGTTACCAGTAGCTCCTTTGTCGCATCTCTGGTGACGCTTGTCCTCCAGATGTTTTATCTTGGGCTGTCAAACAAGATCTTTGGAGGGTTTAGGGCACACACAAACACACACACGTACACACAGCTGGTCCACTGGGTTCATTTCATATTTTTGGTCCTCCGTTCGGCCCTGATTGATACACATTGGAAGTTGTCTCACTGCAAAGCAGCCCGCTGTGGGTCCATCCAGTTGTCAACACAGTCCTAACACACAAGTTTCTGATCCTCCTGAAACTGAGTTTAATTCTGTTGAAGTACAGAATGTTAAATCTGTCATTTGAGAACAGTGTGACACAGTTAGTCATGTGCCAAGTCATCCAAAGGGTGGGTATACCATCAATAATTGCAAAATCACCGTATTGAATGATAGTTTGACCCCCACATTATGTTGCCACAATACAAAAAAAATCATGCAGCTTATTTGTGTGCGAGTGTTGCGTTGTGAGACTTTCCACCGATTAAAAAAAACAACCTCTTCCTCAGGACAAAATTAACGGCAGAATAAAGTGCAGTGCAGCAGAAGGTGAAACGTGTGGGAACGGGGTCAAAGTATCCTACACGGTGAGTTCTGGAGAATCCATCATGCTTGACCTTGACAAAGAAGGTCTTGACTGGATTGGCGCAGTGCTCTCCTCGACCGTCACCCGATCCACTGGAGTGGGCCGCCGGCTCTCAACTCAACCCCCGGTGCCCAGCGGTTGGCTTCGCCTTGCCCTCCTCCCCCTGCTCACAATGGCCAACTTCCTTCTAGTAACCTAAACCCCCAACGACTCCTTCACCTCTGCACACAATGGCCGCCGTTCAGCTCTCGGTCCCACCTTATGCCACGACAGGGTGGTTCGGACATCAAGTTGCGAATGCGTCTAATGAGCAAGTTTCAACCTCCATCCATCATCCACCAACACTACCTGGTATTGATGGATGAAAGCTCAAGGGACAGTTTACAATTTTCAATGATCTGTCAAAACGGTTAGGATGCACCTGGACATCTGACCATTCTTTATTTCTTGGTTTCAGAGAGAGTATCCAGTCAATCAATGTAAAACTGAGTAACAAAAATACTGTAACTTGAATGACATTTTCAGTTGTTTGCACATACAAGCCACACAGGATCAGTCCGGTGGCTGGAAATAGGCAGAAGGAGGGGAGAAAAGACCAGGAAATGACCCTTGGAAACGGAACACCGCCTGATGCATATAGAATGGATGATGGCAAATCTATCAGGAAGGCAGAAGAGCTGCGGAATCCCATCTGGAACAGAGCAGTTTGAGTCAGCAAGATGACTGACACCAAACTCCCAGCCTCAGCTTTTAATATAGGGTTTCAGTGAGGCAGAAGTTTTACACAACCTGTGTAATGACAAAATGTTAAAATAAATCAACACGTACAAGTTGAAATTATTGAATTTATTTGCTAAGAGGAGCAAAAGCACTGTGACACATTACATGTATTCACCAAGGAACTACAGACGCAAAGAATGTGATATAAATTAAACACCATGTACACTGTCTCTTATATTTCATCAATCTGCATATACTTTATATTTGGCATGACGAGAGGTGAGTGTGTTGGGTCCACTGACAACACTGGTAAAAGTGTCAAAAAAAGGAAAGAAAATATACACACAATGCCCATCAACAACATATATTCCCTGAAAATTATACCAAAAACTACACCAACAAACATGCATATCACCAACCTGGAGTGAGACACGTTTCCTCACTCCCCCTGTAAAGCGATCACTCGCGAACATTCGCAAGTCCTCTCAAAAGCTTTTTCCAGTTCTCCACTACACACTACATTAAACAATAAACACTCACTCAGCAAGATGCCGCGGCCATGTTTGACTTAGTGTGAAGGGATTTTATCCTGACAATGGCACGCAATCACCTGTTCCTACCACGAAATTCTTTAATGTAAAACCCAATTACAAACTCCAATTATATCAGGTGCCACAAGGGTTTAAACACAGCCAGCATTGCATAAAAGGATAATTGGAACCCCTCCTTTAGATACTCCTAATACATTGTTAACCCTTGACCTTAGATTTAGCACCGACACAGATCTTAAAAAAGAAACAAAAAAAGCTGTCAGTCAATAAATTAGCCTTGGTGTGACATGGTTCGTTCTCTTCTCTTAGAATATGGATTATCATTGCATCTTATGACGCAATTAACCACAAAATGTTCAGTTCAGTTTCCAGGTGCATCCAAAACATCTTACTTACATCTTAATGTCACCAAATTTAAGTGTTTATTTGAGGGGATTGTGCCTTTAAAGAGACTGAGGCTCTTGTCCTCAGGTGACTCTGTTTGCCTCTTCCTGTCTATCTTCTATCCTTTCTTATTTAGAAAAAAAAAGAAAAAAAAAGAAGAAGAAGCATTTAGGCACTAATATTAGCTTACACCTCGGAATTCTGTGTCTTTTGCCTATTCTGAAAGCGCTGCCAAGCCAAAGCTTTCAGATGAGCACACCCGGCTTCACGCACCCAGTGTCAGGTTTGTAAAAAGCGCAGGTAGGCAGGCAGAGGTCAAAGGTAAGTGGGAGGGGCCCAAGGACATAACGTAGCAGCTGCTGTGCGGGGACCATGACCGACTGGGCCTCAAAGTTTCTCAGCCGCTGTGCTCACGCGTCAAGACGACGGCTGAGGAGAGCGACAGCAACCTGGACACCGAGACTCCTGAAACCCACTGCCCCACCCCCACCCCACCCAGTCCTGGACAGAGCAGGCAGCCGTGGGCGCTTCTCTGTTACCCACCAAATATCCTATTGCAGCATGTTTAACTGAGTCGTGTGGGAAGAGATGTCCCTCAAAAGGATCTTTAAAAGCCCTCGCGACATGAAGAAAAGCTCCAGCAAAGACACAACGACCTGTGTGGCTGCACCACAATGTCTTGTTGACTACTGGCCTCCTTTGTGAGCAAAAGATTTTGCTGACACGGTCCACTGCTGGCCACAGAAAGCGTCACTTTTCACTGACACTGCAGGTCACTGATTTGGCTGCATCTAATTTCTATCTGAACTGTGTTTTAAAAAAACAAAATAAAATAAATGAATGGCTAGTCTGTGTTTTGGCTGGGTAACAACGGAAGCACGGTTCACTTTTGAAACAATAATGCGACTGCAGTCTTGGCGTAATAGGCTAAACAATAAAATGTGCAGGTGAAAACACCATTTTGGTGAGTGTGGAGCTCCCGAAGGTCTGCTCATCTTGTGGGTCAGCAGACAAGTCTACATTCATAGTTCGCTCAAAGCCTCTGCCAACAGGCTCCGGCTGCACTTCAGCATCCAGTCAGTGTTTTCGCCGCCCGGCTCAGAGATCCGACGAGCTGCAGCGGCTCTTGACTTTGGGCACGACGAGGATCTCGTCGCCGTCGCGGATGGAGTAGGAGTGCAGAGCCCGGGCGCCGCACCTGAGCTCCTCAGGTCCCACCATGGAGCACATCTCCCGGTTGATGTAGAAGAGGCGCATGCCGTTGGCGGGCAGCTGCAGCAGCGCCCGCAGCTGCTTCTTCAGGTCGCCCACCGTCTGCTCCAGACGCAGGCTGACGGCCTCCACCCTCTCGCCCCAGCGCACGTCCACCGTGGTGCTGCGAGGCCTTAGGTCCACCTCGGCCAGTGGCGCCAGCTGGCCGTACTTGGCCACGAGGACGTGGTACCTGCAAGACAGCGGCGCAGCTCGTGAGGCCGCCATTATGGTCTGTCGCCCTGGGCTCAAGGTACAAGGGATGCAACGGTAGTTTTTTCACGGTTCGGTATGCATCACGGTTTTTGGGCCACGGTACAGTTTTGATATCTTAATATAAAACTACTTTGACTAGCAAAGGCAATATTGCATTGTAAACATGATGAAAAGCACAGATATAATTTCTTTTTTTTTTTTTTACAAATGGTGAAACATTTATTTCAACATGCTGAAAATTAATCATTTTATATAGATATACTATTACACTTATTAATATTAGAAAATGAGCTTAGCGATCTAATGTTGATGCGTTAAGTAAATGCATATTGCGTAACCAGCAGTAACCTGTATGCACCCTGGCGCAGACATCACGAAATCGCTAAGCGGCGCCACAGTAGCAACACACAGGCAGGAGAAAGATTAGTGAGTTTTAGGACTATAGTTGGACTATAGTTATTATCTTAGGCTGCTTTATTCTTACTTAGTTTTTCCAAAGAGACGCTCGGGTTAATGTGGTAAATGCGTTACGTGTTGTATTCTGATGTAGCCAATTAGGGCTGTTTACAACCATCCTTTTGATGGAATAAAAAAAGCCAAGTTCAAAGACATATTGGTCTCTTTCATAACAGCGGGTTGCAGCCTGAGGCAGGTTGTGATAATTGATGCTGTTGTGCTGGGCGGCTGGGACGAGTCTAATTATTGATAAAGGGACCTGCGGGTCGTCAAAAAGCCACGCACCACTAGTCTCTGCTCCTCCTGTATCTACTTGCACGACATTCGCGTTTTGGTAATGACATGGAAGGGTTCCGGAGGCACTGAGGTCAAAAAAACAGCAGAAAATGATCCCTTCTCATCAACTAATCAAGAGACATGACTGGGTTTTTAATCTGCGGATGATTAAAACACAGGCGCTGTCTTGGAGCTAGCAAGGCCAATAGCGCATTGTTTGACATGCACAATTTATATTTCACAGTAACAATAATAATAATAATAATTTCCTGCAGAATTTTCAGTAAGAAACTCTATAATTCTCACTGGTTGGAATCCAATACAAAAACAAAAGCAAACCTTTCCATTAGCCATTTATTTTTTGGGGTCTTCCTATTTTGAACGTGCCAGCTTTGCAACTCGGGCACAGCGAGCGAATGCTCCGTCGTGAGAAAGCTCTCAGCCGCCTCGGGGGAATGTGTGTTCCTGATAAGAATCCCGGCGACGATTAAATAAAGCTCCCAGTGGAAAAAAAAAGGCCCTGCGCTTTCAAAGCTACTGTAACAGCTGGGCCAATCAAAGCAATTTCCCTTGCCGGGCCAGAACTTCTCCACAAAGCCGGCGCTCCTCCTACCCGGGCCTGAGGTTTCAAGCCAGAACTTGTGGTACCACCCTGGGAATTCTCCTCTAAGGCCGCGGTGCACAAAGTGCCATTCTAACAGGAGCCATTAAGCTAAAAAAGAGCAGCGCTCCTTTTACAGGCAGCATGAGGGGATAATGGGACAAACTAATGCTGCAGGTGATAACAAGCTGGCATTCCAGCTGTCTTAATGGAATTCCCCCATCATGGACATCAACTAGCAGTCACAGTCATCGAGGTGAAAGGCTCTTTTCGGTCTCTCATCTTCTCATCCTCCTCCTGTTATAAAGTTGAACAGTCAAAAAGTGCCACAGCCCAGAGATTCCCGTCCTTCTCGACTCCATCGACCCGCTGCTTTCCGTTATCCCGTCCAGCAGGGACATTTATCCACTTGTCTCAAGATACAATGTAACGTGGATGGTTGGGGGTTGGAAACATGGCCGAGTCGTCAGTGAAGAGAAAGATTTAGGGCAGCTGTGGCTCAGTTGGTAGAGCGGGCTGCAAATTGATGATTGAAGGGTTGGTGGTTCAAATCCCGGCTCTAACTGTCCACATGTTTGAAGTGTCCTTGGGAAAGAAACTGAACTCTAAATTGCTCCCAATGGGCCTTGCATGGCAGCATCCACCCATGAGTGTGTGAGTGAATGGGTGAATGAGAGGCCATTGTAAAGCGCTACATAAATGCAGTCCATCTACCATACCAACCTCAGACCCATTCTGATGAGGTTCTGCTAGTTGCCCGGATAATTAGCTGAGCAGGCTCGGTGCTCCCACCTGCTCTCTTGCAGGTCCCCGGCATTACAGGAAAGCGGAGCGCAGCGAGCTCCATGCTCAACAAGTGTGTTGATGCAGACCTGCAGTTCCAGCTCCACCAGACATGTTTAAACCTGTTCTGATGTAGTAACGGTTTACTGGTCTTGAACACGTTTTTGACAGACTCTGTTCTTCACGTTTATCGTCCTTGCGACTCCAACTACAAATCAATTCCTCCAATTCGAGTGTCATGGGTGGAGGTGTTTACTCTGCAAAAAAGTGGGGGAAGAAAAGTAAAATCCACCCTGCTACCTCATGTATCGCTTTCCCAATCGGAGAATTCCCGACACAAAGGAGTCATTGAGCAGGCAGAGACTGGTGCCATTGTCTCCCAAAGGTTAGTTTCCCTCTCGGTCAGCCACTACACCTTCCTTCACAAGCCTTCTCCAACATTCTGCCGGGGTTAAGTGGAATGTAGTCGACGACGAGCATCATTTGGCCGACATTAGCGCCGACTAGAGGCAGGATGCGTGAAGTACTGAATGCGAATTTTCACTATTCCAGGGTCAAAAAACTCAAGTCGCTGTAGCAGTTCTGTTATTAATTGCCAAGTTTGTTCAGTTTTTTAACATTTTCCATTTTTTTTGATACTGTGAATCTTCAACCTTGCTGACAGACATGCAATGTGATTGGTTAAGATATATATATATGTATATGTATGTATATATATATATGTATATATATATATATATGTATTTGTATATGTATATATATATATGTATATATATATGTATATATGTGTATTTGTTTTGTGGTTTCTATCCTCTGTGATCCCTGCAACATGTGCACATCCATTCACAGACACCTCTGATTCACATAATGTGGCGACTGTGGCTCAGGAGGTAGAGCAGGTTGTCCAATGACCGAAAGGTTGGCGGTTCAAATCCTGCTCTGTCCCAGTCTGTCGTTGTGTCCTTGGGCAAGACACTTAACCCACATAGCCTCGTATGAATGTGAGTGAATGTTTGCTGGTGGTCAGAGGGGCCGTTTGGTGCAGATTGGCAGCCATGCTTCCGTCAGTCTGCTCCAGGGCAGCTGTGGCAACACATGTAGCTGAACCACCTCCACCAGTGTGAATGTGACGTGAATGAATAATGTGTTCAATGTACAGCACTTTGCTTGCCTTGAAAAGCGAGATATACAGGTACTACCCAGAAAATTAGAATATCCTGAGAAGGTTGTAGTATTTCTGCAATTCAACTTAAAAGGTGAATTTGACATATTATATAAACAAATAATATGCAAATCAATATTTATTTCTTTGGATTTTGCTGATCAGGTCTTGCAGCTTAACTCTCAAATTTTATAATAATTTTCTGAGTTTGTGGTTTTAATAAGCTGAAAATCTTAATCAGCAAAGTTACAACAAGGAACTGCTTGAGATCTCAATTTGCGTGTCGTGGCTCAATAAAATTTGTTGGTTTTATCTTTAATGTTAAATTGCCAAAATAAAACAACTTTTACTTGATATTCAAATTTTTCAGATAGTACCTGTAAATCAAATCCATTATTATTGTTATTATTAATAATAAACACTGCACGCCTGGGTACCTTTGAGGGAGCTCCTCCTCTGGCCGGTCCTGGTAGTACCTGATGAAGAACCTCTCGGCGCTCTCTCTCTCCCCGTCACTCACTGCACCTCCATTCAAGATCATCACACACGGCAGCCTGCAGGTGTGGGGGTGAGGCGTTAGGGTTCAACAGGAAGTGGCTAGCACGCACGAACCCCGGCGACGAGGCGTGCTGCGAGCACTCACTGCGCCAGCACCAGGCTCCGCCTCTCGTCATCGGTGTACGGCTGCAGCAGAGGAATCCCCTTCGCCTTGACCTCAGCCAGCTTGGGGAAGAAATTCAGTCTTTCAATGTCCTCCCAGCTACTGAGCCCTGAGTTATACAACAAGAAAAGTGGGTATTAATACCACCGCGCTCTGAACGCTGCAGCGGAAAAATAAAAACGTCCATCTCAGACCTGAGTTGCTGAGGTTGATGCTGCGCAGGTTGGGGAAGAGGCGCCTCAGCATCTCTTGGGAGTCGGCCACAGATTTCACGCTGTTGTTGGCCAGCACCAGGGTGCTCAGGCCAGGGTACATCATGCCCAGCTTCCTCACCTCGGCCCAGTCCTGCAGCTGGTTGTCAGTGATCTGCAGCAGGCGCAGCGAAGGGCAGGACGTGTGCGTTTCCGAGACGTAGCGGAAGCCGTTGAGGCAGAGGAAGAGCTCATCCAGCCTGGACGGTGAGGTGAAACGGGTGAAGGAGGCAGCCCATCTGCATTTTGCACCTCTTTGACGTCTTGGCTCGAAACGAGGGAGAACTTACTCGGGCATGTGCCGTGTGAGCGTGTGCACAGTGTTCCAGCTGATTTGCGTGTTGATGAGGACGAGCCTGCGGATGCGGCTGAAGACCTCGGCCCCAGCGAGCTCCAGCTCCACCTCGTTCAGGGGGTTCATGCTCAGGTTGAGGAAATCCAGGTGCGGGATGTTGGACACGACGGTGCAGATCTGGCAACCCACAAGCGTCATACTTCTACTTGATTGGTCGTTAACAAGCCTTTGCAACTAAACAGTAGTTAAAGCTGCTCATGTTTAACGGCTGAAGAAAATAAAACAACTTTTGAGTCTCATCTCACCTCAACCCAGTCGTTGAGTTGATTTTTGGAGATGTCGAGCTCCACCACGTGGCCACAGAAGGCTGCGATGGTCGACCCGTCCCCGGCAGTCGTGATCCCACTATCACTCAGAACCAAAGAGCTGGGCAAATACAGGCGGTCTGCAAATACAAGGCAGAAAAATACGAATTTAGCTTCTATAAACATGACACGGGCAACCAATCCCACAAAAAACATATCCAACTTTCTTTTTTTTTCTCCTCCATTTTTTAGATCACTCACTTTTAACAGGTGATCCAGGAGGACTGGACATAACCACCACTCCTTGCCCGTAAGGGAAATTGTCAGGATTGTATTTGTCACTGAGGACTTGCACGAAGGTGTGAGCCTCCTCCTCATCGGACGAGGACTCCATGGCTCCGGTCCTGTTTAGAAGAGCAGCGTCATACTGAAAATGACTAACGTTTAAAAACTTGCACTCTGATGTAGAAACATATTGCTCGGACGTCTGTGCTTTGATCGGCAAAGACTTCCTAGAGAATTACACGCTATGAATTTCAAAACAATTATGTATATACAACACATTCAAATCGCATATTTGCGACCAGTTGAACCGCTGTAACCGAGCATTATCAAAAAGAATCACACTGAAGCGTTTCAGAGTGATTCTCATGGCCTCAGTGAGTAGAAATAGCTTTCTCTTTTTTTGTCTGACCTGTTGGTCAGCATTTTTCTCCACCATTACAGTATCCGCTGTTTAGCGGTGTATAGATGGCAACTAAAAATAGCCCATCAATAACCCTCCAGACACAGAGGCAGAAACGTGAGAGGCAAAGCGGCACTGACAAGAGCAGGTGCGACGTCGACACCCGTGCGCTTCTTATAAAACGGGACCACCTGTTCTGACTGGAGGCCAACATCATAACGCTACCAAGCATGCAAATCTTGAGCCGTGTGACAAAGTGCGAGCTGTGCACGGAAGACCCAAGTAAAAGGGAGAAATAAGTTGGCACTGAAATGCAAAAACACTGACTAAACAGCAAACAATGATGATGACTTGCAAACAATTTACTGGACAGAAACCGCATGAAGGCCAAAGAGCTGCCACAAAATAGTGCAAGTTCACTGGAATAAAACAGTGGTAGGGAAAGACAGAGGGCTGAGTTGTAGACTGTAGTGAGGGGCGTGCTGGCACACTCTTTTCACACTGACATCATGGAAACGTGACAGCGTGTCCCTGCTCAGCCCTTATCGGCCCTATCAGTGTCATACACACCAGGGGCTGATGGTCTTTAAACTCTGCCCAGCTGAGGGGACGTGATGATAAAACACGTGAGTGTTTGGTGCCGTAGCTGTCAGCCGTCGCCGTCACTGCCACCGGCAGTTACTTGTTTCGCAGATCTGCCAGTTTTACTTTTTTTTCCTATCCAGCAGTGAGCAAAGCCAAGCTGATTTTAACTGACATGTCAGAGAAAGTTTTGACTGAATAACTTTGATAAGACAAAGAAAAAAAAAACTAGGCATAATGAAACCTCATGACATATTAAATAAAACAAAGGGTATTTGTTGCAAAATGTATGTTAGAAAAGCAACAACACTTTCAAGCCACGTGTGAAGGTGGGAAATTTCTATTATGTGGAAGACAAAAGAAAGCTAAAGCCAAATGACAGCTGGGTTCCTGAAAGCAGCTGGTAAAAAGTTAAAGACACTGAAGTCCTTTACTAAATAGAATAAAAAGGCCAGATGAACAGCTGCCACACCGCAGATAATGTTACCTCTCAAATACACCTGATAAGTAGTCACTTATTCAGGAGTCTTTAATTCGGCGTAGACATCAGGCCACATTTCTTTCTCTTCCACACTTATTACAATGATGGCCATAGACGTTAAATGCATGCATTGACTAGTTGATGTTAAAATTGGCCATCATGCATTGAGTGTTTCGCAACATCGCCAAAGATAAGAAAGCCGAAGTGAAATGCGGCTTGCACGGATTGTAAATATGTTCAAATTCATTGCTGAGCGTGTTTATAAGCACCTGAACGAGCGACCCAAAATCAAAACGTAACGTTTTCTTAACGGGCTTTGCGGATTCTAAATCGAGTCGAGGAAAACACGGTTCGTGATGGGGGTGGGCAGCTAACGACCGAGGCCTTCAATAAATATCGTTCCTTCGAAAGCCAGGGAGCAAAATTTTAACATTGACAGTCGACATCAACACTGCAGCAGGGGTGACGTTTTTACATTTTTTCCCCCGGTTGACGAACTCCCTTACGACAATGGCTTCGAAGAGAATTGAACTGAGCTGCTCGGAAACAAGGGCAGCGACGAGCGAACCGTTTTACTCGGAGAGCAGAGAGAGACTTTGAAAGAAAGAAAAACATACGGCGGGTCATCGCCGTCTCGTCATCTCATGATTTTTGCAATGTCTTTTAAAAAACAAGCCTTTTGTAACCGATGTCACTTACCGTCCCCCCCGGAACCTCCGCCGAGTTTATGTTTGTTATTGTTGCACTTCGGTCAGTTGACAGTTTCAGCGGAAGTGACGTGGTTCAAATGTTTTGTTTTTCTCGCCACGTTCTCACGGCATGCAAGCTATAGCATGATTATTTTTTTGGACTAAATACTTTTTTTTTTTTTTTTTTTTTTAATCGAACACTTGACTTGTATAAATACTGATACCTTTATGATGTATAATGCATTATTAAAACACATTTGTTGTTTGGAGTTGGAGACGTCTTTATCCAATAGTGTAAACAGGCTGATATATTTCCCAAATTAATCCGTTTACCTTTTGAAATATTACCTGTGTAATTACTCTAATTTTACTAGATTTTAATACGGGATATTGAATGGACTTTATCACTGTTGAGATTGGTGCTTTTAATTAATGATATTAATATAATACATGCATTTTAGAGAACGCTTCACTGTCAAAGTTTGGTATAAAACTGATAGTTTCATAAATACTCACTGAGTGTTTTCTAGGTTGTCTTAGAAGAGGGAATGATGTCACCAAAATGCATCTTTCCCTCCTCTCATAACTAACCCCAGGGCTGCTGTAATTAGGCTAATCCTCATGCAGTTATTTTAGTCCTGGGATTAACAAGAGCTAAATGTAGGCAGATTTAGTGAGTGGGAGCGGTTTATCACAGCAAAACATTGGTAATGTAAGCAATTTAACACTTTTGTGTTAGATCGAACAAGACCGGAAGAAAATATCAGTCCAGAATGATCAAGTAGGATAGAGTGGGATGAGAGTAGGTGTGCCAAAACATAATCCTAATCCAGAGTAAATTAGTCAATCAGCCTCAGATTACTGAGATGGTCCTGTGCTGCTTGACAGACTGAGGAGGTACAAACAGTCAAAGAGGCGTAGAAGTATTCAGAGGCAACTGCTGGATCTCCTCTCAGCACACAGTTGTTTCCCCCTTTTCTGCTGGATTACCATCATTTTGACGACCGGGACAACATTCAGACATGGCGCTGCTCAGGTCGGGATGGCTGTGGAGGCAGAGTGAGGCTTTTATTTTCATTAACCTTGATTTTCTCTGGATTTCAAAATAGTGTTTTGAAATAAAAAACAAACAAACATTATCTTCATTAATGATATAATATTAAATAAATAATAAATGCCTGAATTTTTTTTTAAATTATTATTATTTTTTATTTATATACAGTATATATATATGGTTTTATATATGGTTGAAGAATGGGATGCCATCCCACAGCAGTGTGTGACCAGGGTAGTGACCAGCATGAGGGTGAGATGCCAGACTGTTGTGACTGTGTATGGTTCTTCCACACGCTACTGTTTGTTAAATGAATAAATTGTTAAATTGCCAATATGTTTTGTTTCTTCAAATTTAATCGACCAAACATAAATTTCCGTACTTTTTGTGTTATCTTTATGTATATATATATATATATATATATATATATATATGTGTGTGTGTGTGTGTGTGTGTGTGTGTGTATATATATACACATCTATATGCATGTGTGTATATACATATATACTGTATATGATAAGATGATATGATAATAAACAAATAAAATAAACATATTAAACCTGTTTGATTTGAGACACTTTTTCTTCTTTAAGAACTAAAAAAAAAACAACCTAACACAGGATTTACTTGAAGAAACCTAATCTGTGGAGACGTCGTGCTGCTTTCTCCTCTGCAGCGTCTGTGCTCAAACGCTGGAAGCTCAACTGGTGTGACCTCTGGATCGATGGAAGTCTCTGCTTCTACAAGACAGACAGCCGGCGAGAGCTGGAGCACCGTGTCAGCCTCAAGACGTCGTGCGTGGACGTGACCTCCGGCCTGGAATGTGGCGGTAATGTGGCACAGCACTGTTTAAGACTTAGACTTTTTATTTGTCATTTAAAAACATTCACTTCACAGTGTACATTTAAAAACGAAATTCCGATGCACCAACTACCGAAAAACCAAAAATGACAACACAAAAGAGAAACAATAAAGTGAAATGAGAAAGTGTGATGCATAAAGTACAAATGAGTATGTGTGTATGAAATTGTTTGTATGAGTTGGAGGGTTATTGTGTGTTCAACAGTCTTATTGTGTATGGGAAAAAACTGTTGTGAAACCGCGTAGTCCTGGTCCGGAAACTGCGGAACCTCTTGCCAGAGGCCAGCAGTAAAAACAGTCCCTGGTGGGGGTGGGAGGAGTCACTGCTGATGCTGAGGCCCTTCGACAGGCAGCGCTCCCTTTTCATCTGCCCAGATGGTCAGCCAAAACATTTTTAACTCTAAAGTGAAGTGACTCGGACAATGCGCTCTAAGTCTAAAGTAAACATGACACAATGTTTTTCCCCAGTGATGTTTTGTGTTGTTGTGCTCTGCGCAGGCTTAACGCCACCAGAGAACAATCCCCGGGAGAACCGCATTGTCATCCTGCTCACAGGCGGCTCAACAGTCAACCTGTGCGCCAACAGCGAGGACGAGTCCATGTAAGTGTCCCCCCGACCCTTCATCAGCCGCCCTCGCTCCTCACCCAGCCAACAGCCCTCTGTCACTGTCTCCTGTCCCCCCTCAGAGCGTGGAAGCTGACTCTGCTGGAGACCCGGAGGAACCCGGTGAGACTCCTCTGTTCTTCTGCATCCTCTGTTGTCTCTCAGTGTCTCTGTGCTCCAACCTGAAGTTTGAACTCCGGCAGGTGTTCACCTATGACCCGTATGACGACTCCTACCAGGCAGTTCCCATGAGCAGGTATCAGACGGTCTACATCACACCCGGAGTCGGGCCAGGTATGTCAAGAAGCACTGGGACTGGGACTTTGATAAGACTTTGAAAGGCTCAGGGTGTTGTTGCTAAATGGTGAAAGTTTTAACCACCCTTTGTGACATCGTAAAGGGCTAATTTTTCAAGATTGTGTATTTAAGAACACACTTTAAAAAGGGAAGCAATAGGCCTTTCAAATATGTACAGTATATTTAGGTACCTATCTTGATGTGTAGTGCAGGTTTAAACCAGAAGGTGGTGCCATGACTCAAACACAGAGTAAATCATTTCCTTAACACTACACCACATCTCTGTATTGCTATAAGATGGCATTATATAACCATCCTCCCCTCTGGGATCTGATCTGATCTCAGTGCTGCCACGTTTACTCAAAGCAAACATAGCAAATTCTTATTAGTCTTAACATAGACATTAACAATAATAATAATTAAAAAAAAACATTGAGGCTCTTCCCGTCTTCGTCTGTCTCCAAGGTTCCCACCAGGTAATTGTTCAGAGGGACCCATTTGACGGTTTGATGGAGAACATTGCCTTCGGACTGCTGGCAGGCATGGCGGCAGGGACGGCCATGAGGTCCTTCCTCTTGATGCCTCTGTTTTTCTGCTGACAGTTGTCATGACGACGCCTCCATCCGATCAACAGAGCAGGCCGGCTTCGGAATGCGTAGAGACGCTTTTTCACTTTCACTGCCTGTGTTGGCTTTGACAAACTGCCGCTGTTTTTTGTTTGTGCTTACTGAACGTTCTTCCTGCTCGCTCCTCTGACGTGAGTAAAAGTAGTTAAGGTTTAATATATTTTCTTTTTTTTGTCATAAGTTCCAGAAATTGAAATGCACTTTGGGAGCATAATAATGCAAGCCATACATTGATCAAACCAATGAATAAACATGAATGCAGTCTAAGATCACTGTGTGAATGCAAACACAATTTGAAAGATATTAATTCTATCCTTGGCCTTGAATGTGTGACTTAGTTTAAAGCTCAGGGACAGTGTGAGGTTCTTCTGTCTGGACTTCGTGCCAAACTCAAGGCCGAAATAACACGGCCAGCTTGTGGTTAATCAGCCGAGCAACATCCGAGTTGTTATCTAACAGTCTGCTGATAAACACCAGGTCGGACTGCCTACTTTACTTCGAGCCATGACTGACACGCTCTCGTCAAATTAACTTTTATTTATAAAGAGTCGACAGTCTCGGTCTTAATGCTCAGAAACACAGATGGTACACACACAAGTGTAAAGAAGGTAGAGATACAGCTTCTTTCTTCAGATCACTCACTGGTTTGTCTTTTTCAGATTGAGTCTGAGTAGAGATGATGAACAGCTTGTTTGTTTGCACTGACAGCAATTTGGCAGGTACAGGAACTCAACCCATCGGTGAAAAAGACCCTCCCCACTTCCAGAATCCACAGTTAAATTTAGGCTGACTTGAGCAAAAAACCAAAAACCAAAAACCATCCCAGTTGACGAAATATTGATACATAATTCATAAGACAAAGACTCAGAGGGGATGAAGGACCACATTCAAAGCAGCTGTAATGTTAGAACTTTTTGCTGGTGCAGTAAACTTTGCTAGCCTGCTAATCAACATGGTTTAAGAAACTTAAGTAGGTGCTACTGACTTGAACTTGAACTTCAGCCCGAGTTTTGGTTGAGACAAGGCAGTTTGTGCTGTTAAAAATGCATATTTGCATAAATGCATTGTTGTGTATCCGAGATAGATAGATAGATCAACTTCAGTTTGAACTAAGCAGCAAAATGAAACGCTATTAGCAATAGCATTTAATATGGAAAACGACCTCCATCCAGCAATTTTAAAGGTTTTTAATTAGGCTACCCCAGTATTCTGTGGTATTAAAGTGTCTACAGTCTCCCAGTCTCTTTAAAGGAGCACCCTTAAATCATTCTCACCCCCTGACCTAAAAGAAAATGCGTTGATCTGTGACAGATTCACAAACTAACCACTGAACGTGTCCTCTCTGGTTTATGAAACCGATGAATTGTGGGTGAAACTCTGAAATGGTGTCGCTACATTGGTTTCCCGACCGGTTTTCTTTAAAACATGAAATTAAAAGAGTCATTGTGAAACACATGGCACAATGGGAACAATAAAAAGAATCAGTTTGTGTTGAGTTCAGGGGCTGACAAAGTGGTTCTCTAGTTTGGAGAGGACTTTCCTATTTACAAAAACAAAAACAAAAACAAAACAAAACAAAAAAAAAACTGTTTCGACAGAACTTCCGTCACTCCTCCTTAGACGTCACCCCTCTCTTAGTGAGTCTGTTCACTTTCCCTCTCGTGCCTCCGAGCTTTCCCTCCGCCTGGAGTTTGCGCACCTGCTCCAGGGGTCCCTTCCCCATCAGGGCGGACGGGTGTCGGTAGGAGCCGCCCAGGCGGTCCCACAGCGTGAAGTACTGGCCGTAGTTGTAGTCGAAGAAGAGGTGGTGGTCGGTGTGGTGGGCCGAGCCGTTGATGACGCTGGTCAGCGTGTTGGGCACGCGGTAGTCGCCGTCGTGGATGGAGATGGTCCAGATGTTGACGAAGACGTAGAGGGCCAAGTAGAGCACCTTGTGCAGCGGGAAGAGGAAGGGGTAGATGTGGTAGGGCAGCCCCTGCAGGAAGCCGTCCACCGGGTGGAAGGCGTGGCTGGCGAAGGGAGATGCGATCTTCCACACGTGGTGGGGCTTGTGGAACATCTGTAGAGGCCAGGAGGTCAAAGGTCACTCATCAGGAAGACACTTAAAGCAGCTCAAGGTAACTTTTCGACCATAAAATTCTGATTCCAAACTCAGTAAAGCGGTAGATAACCGATTAATAGGATCAATGGTGCCGCCTCGGCAGCGAGAGGAGGGTTGTGCCGACTGTAGCTGCACTGCGTAACTTTCAAGCGCGACCCGACACGCCGGACCAACCACTATACGGCAACGTCACACGTTTATTTAAAGGCGGTTTTACAAACTACTATTACAAATACATAAGATTGTAAAATGACCGAATGGAACCCAATAAGTAACCTCGATGAAAGACGAAGTAATAAAAGTGTTGAACGTTTGCTACAAAATTATTGTCAATGTCTGTTTTGCATTTCATATTGGTGTTTTTCCTGAACACATACGAGCGCTGCAGCGAGGCGACTATTTGTATTTTCCCACATCAATAAACAAGCACTGAAGCGTGTTTATTTCGTCACTTTGCCATTTCCACTGAAAGTTACCTAGAGCTGCTTTAAATCTGTATGTCGGCGTTCCGGCGATTAGGCCAATTAAAAACTCAGAGCAGCAGCAAAGGAGCCAATTGAGTCTCAGCTCACCTTGTAAATAAGCTTGTGGTGCAGGAAGCGATGGATCCAGTAGATGCACATGTCGGTGAAGAACAGGAAGGCGATCATGCTGATGACGATCCCCGCCCAACCTGAGAGAGGAAGCGTGACAGGGAGAGGGTGAACAACCACTCACCACCATGTGCACTCCCGCAGCAGGTCGTCTGACATCCCCTGGTTGATTAAATTCTCACCGACTTACCCAAGTGATAATCGTCAACGTTGTCGTACAGTTTGCTGTATCCTCGGACTTCGGCAAAGAACAGCGCCACCGTGGGGATGCTGATCCACGGCAGGGACGTCATGGCGTATTTGATCTCCCTCTGAACCTGATTCTTCAAGGCACAAAGACACACAGACACAACTCGTGATGTGACCCACAGCTGACGACCAGGGACCGGGGTAAGGCCCGTTACTGTACCTCCAGGAAGTGCGGGTGCTTCTTCAGGTCGTGGTCGAAGATGAAGAAGTAGCTGATGGCCCCGAGGCCCAGGTAGAGGACGGCGGCCCCCAGGTTGGTCAGCACCAGCAGGCTGATGATCTGCCTCAGGGCCCCGTCCTCGGCCCATGACGCCGGGTACACATAGGGGGTCAGCACGTAGTAGTCGGCAACGTCCAGCACAAGGTCCATAGCTGAATCTGTGAGACCAGGATGGGAAAAAAAAAATAAATAAAAAAAAATAATTCATAAATACACTTCCCAGAGGCTCCTTCTAAACATGTTTGTAGTTATCTGACTGAACCCCAGATCTTTACTAAGCTGTATTACTGGTTGATAAATGAATAAGTACACTGCAATTGCATGGTAATGAACATATACCTGTTCTGCCAAGAAAAGACCAAACTAGGAAAAACAGATTCCAACCAGCAGCACAAACTGAATATTTAATTGTCAGGTTTTGGTGGAAACATCCATCACTGACAAAGCACTTCTGGCACAGTTTGGTTCCGGTGTGTCCGCATATTAAAAACAGATAGAGGACGTATTCCAAAAATATAACTTTATCTATGAAATAATATACCATGATTTTTATTATTTAATTTTTATTCTTTAAAAGTGATCACGCTGCATTTACCTGCACGGATGACAAATGATCAGCGCTTTCCAGTTTGAATTATATTAATTGACTATATTTGCTGTGCTCACAAATATTGCGTTGCGTAGGACAGAGTGCTCAATTGTTGACTGAACTGCAAGGTTTACAAAGTGGACTTGTGAACCCTGTTGGATGGACGATATCCAATCTGGCAACATTATTCCAATATAATTTATTCAACCATTGAAACACAGCGCAGTAAAAGCTATCCGCTAAATTGGTGTATCAATAAATCTCAGACACGTAGGTGTAGGATGATTTAATGTAAGGAAAGACAAAATTCACAAAAAAGAAATATGTTTTACATAACTTCCAGGTGGATCGTTAACGTTACGTCATTTTCAATAAGCATATTACGGAAAAATAACAAACACTGTTAGCTATACAGCACGGTCACCCTTGCAAATTGATTCTCATTTTAATTAATTCTAATTTTACAAGTTATGTGAGTCAAGTTTTGTAATAATGTTTGGATCCCCTACCTTGCGCAGGTACCGCTGGTTCCGCGTTGCTGTGGGTGGGCGGTGCGTACTGTGCTAAAGGCAAGACGCCCGGCCAATCAGGGCCGATTTACTTACAACGTCAGGGTATGTTTTATCCAATGAGCTCACAGTATCGCATCACGGCAGTCTTGTAGTTGATTTTGATTGGGCCGTCGCTGGATCTGCTCATGGTGGTCCAGCGTTCCGGACGTGGAGCGACTGGAAGACTGGATTTGGCACCTCACATGTAAACAGAAAATCAAATGCATGAAACAACCATAGAGCAAAACATGCTACCATTGAATCCTATAAGTACAAAAAAAAAAAATAATTGTATAATGTAATAAAAATGTTGCCCATTAAACACTATGTCACAGTTTGAGTCCACGTTTACTGCGATGTGTGTTCGTTTGGATGTCGATTTTTTTTAAGCCGTTCAGCCACAAGATGTCGGTATTGCGCAACAATACAGGAGGGAGCTGTGTCGCGATTTGAAATTACACATTTTTAACCGTGTTACAACAGCATTGCAACCAAATTAAAAACACACACATTTAATAACGAACGCGATATAGACGCTCCTATGTTAGGTCACAGAGGTGTTAAAGCGGTGGAATGTTACAGTCATTAATAAGAAAGAATCAGCCTTATGAAAAGACTGTACTCACTATTATTACAGGCTGCCTTTAAAAAAAAAAAAAAAAAAAACCGTTTTTTTTCCTTGTCTTTTTATTTTTTTATTTTTAAATTAGTCATTTTCCTTCGTCACATGGGAAGTTAGTTAAAAGAGCCACAAGTACTCTGTTGAAATAACAGTTTTCTTTTTTCTGAATCCCAATGTTATGTCTCATTCATTCATTCATTCATTTTCCATGCCCGCTTCTTCCTGAGCTCAGGGTCACGGGGGTCTGCTGGAGCCTATCCCAGCTGTCATAGGGCGAAGGCAGGGTGACACCCTGGACAAGTCGCCAGTTCATGTTATGTCTCTTTTCTATGTTTTTTTTTTTTTTCTGAATAAAAAACATGGAAGTCAATTTTCTCTGCACTCAGTTTTCATAATTATTTATATTGCCATCCGGGGCTGTCACACATTTTAAATGGAACCTTTTATCCAAACAACAGACCTGAACTTGCAGACAGGGACCTTCAATGAATCATAAACTCTGGAAATAAAAAGCTTTGGATCGTCCAGTTGATAAGTTTGAAGAAAGTCAGGGGAATGAAATATGGAAGAAAAGTGCCACAAATCTTCTGATTGTGAGTAAATATAAGTGACTTATTAAACTAACATAGCACATTTTAATCAGAGTGAAAACTGAAGTTTCCACCTTAACCTATAAATGTAAATTTCTCATCACTTTGTGCAGAAATTTTATTATCAACGTTCAATTCCACCCAGGGACACAACTAAGACTGGCTAACGGTGCATTTTGAAGCTGGATTAAATGCCAAGTTTGCTTTTGTCAGACAGTTTTACTGCACAACATGTTCCGCACAAGATAGATTTGACCGCTGCTCGACTGCTGGGCCTGTAACATGCCCCCTCACTTTCCGCTGCTCTGTTCTCGCTGTCGATTGCTCAGCAGATGGCCACACTTTGGTTTATTGATGCTATCAACATCTGGCGCCTTCTCATCATCGTAAATATGACTTCTGCCTATGCATATGGCCGACATTTGAATTACCTACGTGGCAAATGGTAGACGTTAAAAAGATTGAAAGCGTGCTAAGGCAATAGCACAAACTGCTAATCTGTAGTTTTAGTTTCCCGGGAGTCTGTCGCTCTCCGCGTTCAGACACTGAGCACAAAGCTTTAATGTTGCATCTTAAGAGGGTTCGGAGCTTGTTTTGTTGGAGCAACAGCTCAGCCGCCCACTCATCTCGACCCGGCTGTTCCATCTAATGAAGGCGAAGGTGTGCGAAGGCGTCTCGTCCTCCTCCTCCCCCCGTGCAACCCAAAACAAACAGCAGCCAATCAGGACATCTGCAGCGAGGTAAACCTTCGTGCTGAGCTGAAACCCGCTGTCAGCAGGTTACCACGGTGGGAAACGTAATCAGAAAACTTTATGAATCTCATCGTCAGCTGGAGTCGCAGCAGCGGGCAAACTTTTCGAGCAGACATGTTTTTGATTGTGTTGCCTCGGGGCCTATGTGGTGAAGGAAGAAAAGGAAGAAGAAGAAGAAGAAAACGAAGAAGAAGAAGAAATCCATCTATCTATCTATCTATCTATCTATCTATCTATCTATCTATCTATCTATCTATCTATCTATGTATTACCTGAAATGACCTGCCAACAAACAGAAGTCACGTGTTTATGTATGACCGCATGGCACGAGCAGGTAAAACTCCAGAAAAAAAAAACTAAAACATTCATCTGTTTGCATGTAGCCACAAGCTAATTTGCATGAGCTAATTGACAGGGTGAAAACCAGGCAAAATCTCTGCAGCCAGAACCAAGTCACACATAATAAATGGACAAAGTCTAACAGGAGTCCTGGCCAATCAACAGGTCGGACCCAGAGCGACCTGCCATGACAACCGCTTTCACCTTCTCCTGGGCCACAGCTGCCGCCGTTTACTTGGCGCCGCATCTGCTCATGAATAACGCAATCTCATCAAATTTCATGAAGCAAAGTATTAAGCTGCCGCATTTTTTTTTTTGTACAAGTGCTTCAAAGGTAATTTTCCTCCAACATGAATGCATTTAAGTCATAAAAACCCTGATCATTGCTCAATTTGCTCGGTCTCCACAAGAGGCATTCAGAACGTGTACGAAATAAGTGTTGCACCCGTGGTTTCTTTCTTTCTTTCTTTCTTTTAAAAAAGAAAAGCTGACAGCAGCTACAAAGACTGGCGGCCCAACATTTTTAAAGCCCAGAGCCTTGGAGGAAACCAATAATTTAGTCTTTATAATGTAGCTGGCAAATCAATCATGTGTCATGTGCATATGCGAATTTTTATGTTCTGTAACCTCCCAAAAAAATCTAACTGCCCAATCAAGAGGCTTTTGTTGAGGAAATTTTAAGCACAACTGTCATCATTCAATGAAACTCTTTTGCGAAACTCATCTGGACGGCAAAATGTTCGTCCACATGCGCAGTAAATCTTGAGAAGGCATCTGCCAGTTTTTACACACTATTCGGACGAGTGAGCTGTGAATTTTCAGCCGTGAACACAGATCACAGATGAACGAAGGGTATTAAAATGCAAATGACCCTTCGGATGTAATGTGCTCCACCCGCTCCGCCTTGATGATTAAAGTTCACCCGTGGCACAGGTGGGACATCCGCGGAGGAGCGGTTTGATGTGGACGGTGCCTTTTTAAAGAGCGGTGAAATGAAAATTATAAAGAAAAGGAAAAGGTTGGATCGCTCCAGGTTTGCTTTGGACCCCCTCATTGTCAGAGGCCAAAAATACACCGGCTTTTGTTTTGAAACCTGTGAAGCAATGAAACCCTGTGGTCCAAACGGCAGCGTCGGACTGATGCGGCGTGTCTTTAAAATGCTGATTTTGATTAATGTATGCAACGCCCCCCTCCTGTATCAATGAAAATACTAATAACCATTGCTTTGATTTTCGTTTGGGCTTAGCACCATGTCCTTAGCGAAACATGCTAACATTATCGTAAGGCTTCAAATGAGCTATTGAGAGCAAACTGAAACTGTTTTTGCTTTCACGTTCAGTTTTATCTATCTATCTATTTAACCGCTTCAAAAAGACTGAAATCTGTTTGTATATCATGATTTCTACTCAATTGGCAAAGGTACATAAAATTCCTTCCTCTTCTTCTTTTCTTTCTTTCCCCTGGCGTAGCTATTTAATTCAATTGGCTCTCACTATTGTCTCTGCTGCTCAGCCTTTCTTTGGGTAAACGGCCGTCCACACGAGCCCTCCACCCAAAGCGACACTCTGCCGCCCACGCTCAGCGTGTGTGTGCTGGCGCCGCCACGGCCCTGGATTCCCATCGGCCACGGTCGTGACGAGCGCTAAAGGACACTTTGACATGCAAACAGCTTTTGTTGTTTTAATTTAAACGACTTCGTTGTGCCGTCGTGAATCCTCTCGGCTTGCTCTTTGTTTGCTTTTTTTGTTTTTCAGGTCACACTTCTAGTCTAGTCTGGACTTTTTTTTTTCAATTTCATTTTATTGCTGCAGTCCCCCCCAGGACCAGTGCTCAGCAAAGAAACATGTCAACATATCATCAATATTCTTGTTTAAATCACTGCTATTTCTTGTTTAAATAGATAGATAGATAGATAGATAGATGTATAGATAGATAGATAGATAGATAGATAGATAGATGTATAGATAGATAGATAGATAGATAGATGTATAGATAGATAGATAGATAGATAGATAGATAGATAGATAGATAGATAGATAGATAGATAGATAGATAGATGTATAGATAGATGTATAGATAGATGGTAAAACAATGGAACCACTAGTTTGACTCTATTGTTGAGGGGCTGGTTTCAAGTTTGTCCACCAGCCGACTACTCGACTCACTCATGCAGATTAAATTCCGCTTTGTTGCCACAAACAACATTTGCAACTTCTCGCTGTTAAAAAATGTGTGTTTGCCTTTTTTGGGGGAGACAGGGATGGTGGTGGTTGCTTTTTACGCACCATTTAACACCCTCATTTCCTGTTTGTACCTAACAATGAATACAAATCTGCGGTGCCCTTTGGCAAGGTTTCCTCCACTTATTTTGCTTGATTGCAGTAAAAAGGCCACCGATTGCCTGGGGGCCTTTGCTTAGGAGGGACAAGAGGCTCGTGGAGGAAGGGAAACAGGAAAATAACGATTATTTTCACCGTGATCCACTCCCTCTGATGTGAGCTTATAACACGGAGGGTTTTGGAGATTTAAAAGAAATAACAAAAATACAGAATAATTAAAAAAAAGAAAAAAAGGGTGTATTTTCGCTGCCGTTGGTTGCTTTTCTCAGGGGTTTTTTTTTGCACAGAGGGAAAGTTGGAACCTTCTTCATTCAGTTGAATGTGTAATCACCATCCAATCCCCCCTGGAGGAGAGAAAAGAAATTTAATTTGACAAGGAGGTAATGAAGCCGCGCAGCCATTATCTTAGATACCCCATTGGAGAGACTGGCTGAGCACTGATGAAAATTCTATTAAACATAGCTGGCTGATTTCTCTATTTTGCTCAGTGGCAGAAAAGCCGTTACCCGTGCCAATTTACTTTGAACTCTGCCAGTTGCCAGGGATCATTATATCAAGGAGCTTCAAACGCTCACCCTTTACTTAATGATTCAAAGGCAACAAGCCCAGACCGAGGGCTAACAACCCCTGTGATGCATACACAAGACACCTTGCCGTGCGCAGGAAACCCCCACCACCCCTCAACTTCTCTCCGAAGTCAAGAGAAGTGCTCGGGTCTTTTGGTGCAAAAACTTTCCGCTGGAGTTTCTGAAAACTTTCAAACCCACTATGGTTGGAAACGCTGGCCTTAATTAATTGCTGATTTGAATTTTTTTCTTTCCGCCGCCGACCTTTTTGTTTCTGCCACGTCTTGTCACTCCTGGCGGTCCGTCTATTTCCATCTCCACCCTCTGTACAGTAATGACACAGAGGCCGTTATGTCTGTTGATGCACATCATTTGATGTTTATGCCGTGCGGCGGAGGCCCCACGCGGAGGGAAAACAATGAGTCTTAATGCGATTGTAGCGGCAGCCCTCACATATGTGGCCCCGCTTTACCACATAATCACCAATTTCCTTCTAAACGACTTTCCCTGAATGGCTTTGATGCAAAATACAGTTTGCTTGATTATTATTCATGTTGTGCTGTTTTCACCCGGTGCATCGCTGTAGATTTCTTTGTATTTTGGTCCTGCCTGATATTTTGTGCTTACATGGAAAGAATTCAAGGAAAGAAAAGAGTAAAGTAAGGAAAGTTTGATGATGTGACTCTTTCACTTTTGGCTCCTATGGTATGGAGGCCCGCAGGCCAAACATATTCCCAGAGGAGGAGAATTTGAGGGAACAGAAAATAGAAAAAAATGAAATAAAAAACCCTCACTGGGACGCCTGAAGCAGAGGCTCTAGAACGGCTGCAGGACACGTTGTGAGCAGCAGCTGCTCCTTTGTGCCGGATGCAAATATCCGTGCGACTGTTTGTGCCAAACAAGGGGAAAGCTTGATAAAATCTCCACCCAAACACGTCCATCGGCATCAAATAGAAGCTCCTGAATCCCCCTGGATGCACCTCAATCCTCCAGTGATTTCACCCATGGCCAAAAAAAACCAAACAAGCAACGTGTTTATGGCGGCCAGAAACAGAGGCAACTTTATTTTTTATTTATTTTTTTTTACTTTCATGCAGGAGGAGGCTGCTCAACTCGCTCCAAATTATGAATCCATTAAAAAAAGAAGACGCTCTCTCTCTCTCTCTCTCTCTCTCACACACACACACACACACACACACACACACACACTTGAAAAATAAATAAAAATAAATTCCAAAGCCATGTGCGCTCCATTTAATATTTATCAACTCCTGGATGCGTGTCAGTATTTATTTGTTCCTTGCCCTCGCACCCCCTTGTATATTCATGACATGAATTATGCGGCGAATGTTAATCAGATGGCAGACAGAGAGCCGGAGGTCTCAGAGCATCCTTCTGGAAAAATCAATCATCTCACACAGCCTCCTTAGCATGGAGCAACTCCGACGGCTCCTCTACACACGAGGATCACAGCTGAGGAGCGCACTGGCGCCTCCTCCTGCATATCGCCGGACGAAGCACGGCCGCTGATTAGCAGCATCCCGGAGTCCCCCCCCCGCACCCTCTCCCCCCGCCCCACCCTCCCACTCCTCTCTTTCCCCTTCCATCCCGAAGCCCCGGCCCTTGATAGACGCTTTGTGCCTGATTTTAATGAACTGCTTTGCATTAGCGAGGCCTTCTCTCGTCCCCTGCGCGCTCGCCTCGACGTGCTCTCTGGTGAGCCGGGGCAGAGAGGAAGAAAGACGAGGCAGAAGAAGAAGGAGGAGAAGAAGAAGACGACGGCATTCAGTCAACACATCTATCAGTGAGCAGCCGGCCAGCCAGGCGCACACTCAGCCAAGACAGAAATATTGACAACATGTCTGCTGGCCATCTTATTATCTTGCCCAGGGCTGCAGTTGGCAAAATAGCACATGCTGGAGGCAGTAAAGGTGGCTGTGTGCGCGTGCATGCGTGCTTGCTTGCGTGCTTGTGCTGCTTGTGCTGCTAAGAAAAGAAGCCAGTGTTTGTGGAGCAGCTCGCCACCAGCACACAACCTTGTGTTGTTGTGCTGCCGGGGCTCGAGCAGCGCGGCGTCGTCTGCGGCATAAAGCGTTCCTGGACGCGAAACACCAGCAAAACTGAAACCGGGAGTACTTCCATCGCGGCGAGCCGTCCAATCAGCCCAGCGCGCCGCGTGGCTGCAGCCAGTACTGCAAGCTATGCTTTCAGAGCAAATATAGCAAACTACCCCTTTAGTGTGTTTTGCTCCCAGCTGGAGTCCTTTTTGTACAAAGGTTCCAAACACAAGTCAAAACCATTAATATTATTAGCACAAAATGGTGAAGAACATCAACATTTTATTAATGTTAATTCCTGCTCCCTGATGTTGACTTGACATCAGGTCCTCTTCATATACCAGCAGAATTACCCAGAAACGAGTCAGCCGTCTCCTCTCCAGTGGACCTGCTCTTACATCTACGTCAGTGTTCTTTATTGGCAAAACAACAACACAGCAGTAATTTATTTTTGCCACTCCGGTGAACTGAGTGCACATGTGCTTGTTCTATTCTATGTTTAAGCCAATACGTCCCTTTAAGATCCCCCCCCCCCCCCCCTTGGGGGCCTTTAAACTGTACCGTTCTGGGGCTAAACTGCAGTCTTCCATTCCTGCAGCCCAGCGTGCCACTTTCCTCGTAACTCATGGACAAAAATCCAGAAATATATAATATAACGCGTAATAAGCAAACCGCAACTGGACCGTGAAGATGGAGCATTATGCATCATGCAGCAGCAGCAGCAGCAGCAGCAGCAGCAGCAGCAGCATATCTCATGCTTCCCTACACCCAATATTAGACTCCATGAAAAACGGAGCTGGTCACTCATATTTGTGGAGAATGAATTGGTGGAGCTGTGGCTTACACTGACGCAGCATGAAATAAGCTACTGTGACCGCTGACTTGTGTCACACTGAGTAAAAAAAAAAAGAAAGAAATAAAAATTGGAAGCAGGCGTAGCATCCAGGGACGGTGGAGAATCTATTATATGATGAGATTTAGTGGGGCAGGCGGTTTTTACAATGGCCAAGCCTGGCAGCAGCAGGAGCAGCGGCGGCGGCGGTGGCGTTTAAAGCCCAGCGCTCGCGCTCACCGATGTCGAGCAGGACGCTGGGACCAATTTACCGCCTCCAGTGGCGGCGGCGGCACACACAAAATGACTATTTGTCCACAAAGTGTGCGGTGTCAAACCCATTATGTTGCCGTTTCCTGGTTTAGTCCGTGCCTCGCTCATATTCACTGGTTTGATTCAATTCATTTCTGATATTTGCGACGCTATTTGACGGCTGGTGGGAAACACTCACTGGGATTTCACCCAAGCTCTCTCTCCTTCTTCTTCTTCTTCTTTGTTTTCTCATATGCAAAACCGCGATACTAACCAGGACGCGTTTGCCCAACTGCTCGAGTTGTGTTTGATCGTCTTCTGTAGAACAGCTGAACTGTCACTTTTCAAAACAGGATACACAGGAAACGTGCAACTTTGCAGCCTAAGTTGTCGCTTGACAAAGAAACTCGCTCAGAATGTTCTTCCCATGTTCCCATGCGGTTCAGTCCCACTTGTTCGCGCTCTGCAGACACTGCGAGGAACAATATCTGCACTCAAGTTACCTTTATATTTCAGCACTTAATCTAATTACCAGAATAATGGTATTATCACGTGACCTTGCACACCCCTTTCTGTCGCTCGGCTGGGCTTTGATTAAATTTGTTTGCATTTTTTCGATCTGCAAATGAGTCACAGCGTTTAAACGTCCCTCCCCCAATGCCCCCCTCACCTCCTCCCTCCACCCTCCTTGATGCACGGCGGCAAAGACGCTAGGTGTCCTTTACTGGGGGAGACAAGAGGGAGGACTGGATGAATTAAAGAGATTAATTAAGCGGCGTTTTTCTGAACTGAGGGCGGCGGAATTAAAAAGAGGAATATCGGCGGAGCAAATTTCTAATTCAAAGGGACGTCGGAGGAGGTTAAGGACCTGTGTGTGTGAAACAAAGTGAACGGCGTGGCGGCTCCCGTTGACGCGTTGAATCCCGGCTGCCAAATCAAAAGCAGCCGCGCCGCCACGAAACCCGAAACCTGAAACACCTGCTATTCAGGTCAGTTTGATTTTATTTTGCTCCTCCGGCGGCTCCCGCTGTCCTGCCTCTCTTAATCAGCGCTGGTGTCAGCGCCGCGCTTCCACGCGACACCCCGCCGACGCCTCCAAGTTGTCGACTCCTCCGTGTGACTCCTCGGCTTCTGATCTGCGACGAGACTAAAGGGGGGGTGGGTGGGTGGGTGGGGGCTTTGAAAGCAGCGGCAGGTGCCAGCGCAGACAGAACGAGAGGGAAGTGACAGTTGATTTTCTTTTTATTCCACACTCTCTCTCTTCCAAACTAGCAGAGGTGGGCGACTTCAATTACGGCGACGTGATGCGATCTTCCGTTTGGGCCAGAAAGCCCCCAAATTTAAAGGGCCTACAACGTCCCCCTTTTCAGGCCTTTCATTTTGTATCTGCACTGCGGCAGCTTTGCATGATAAATTAGCCAGGACGATCTCCAGGAAACAGTATATTTTGCCCTTCCACACTTCTGGAAGGAGACAAATACAAGGTGGCCGCAAGATGGCCACAGAGGGCGGCATCAAACGCCTGGCTGGGGGGTTTGCTAGCAGCCTGGGAGTGCTAGCAGGGCTGAATACCAGATGCTCTTTCTGAGCAGAGGAGCTAGCGGGAGACGTAAAGGATGAACTTTCTCAGTATGCCGGAGTTCACCGACAAGCTAAAGACACAAATAATCGATAGAAGGAATTTTGTATAATACAAGCACTTTAACATTACCGGCATCACTGCAGCAAAAATGCTAAATGCAGCACTTTCAGCTAAAAGCACCATCATTCTAATGCGCCATTAGCCTTTTAGCCATACCCTTGATCGGTTGTCTATATGCTATTGCGCCTTGTGGAGCACGGGCGTGTGTCACGGATAATCCCGGAGCTGCCAAAGTCACAGCCGTACGCCGCGTCCTTGGACGTGGACTGCAGGTACGGAGGACAAAAAACAAGCACAGCGAGGCCGTCTAGCTGCTGACCGTGAACAATTACCGTCTGAGATGGCCCTGCTGCCTTCACGCCGACTGAGGCAGCGGCTACAGCTGAACCAGCCCTGAAGACTGGGCAGAGAACAGCACTCTCCTGGCAGGTGGCCAGTCACAAACACCCTCCCACCCCAACCTGGACCGCCGGGACATTCTTGGAAGGGAGTGCACGGATGACTGCAGCTTCTTGGGCATTTGTACAGCGCACAATACAAATAAAGCTCAGGATGGATTGGGCCCTACTGTGAAATTTGATTGGGATGAATGGACCTTGATGTTCTTTCTCTCTGTTCCCAGTCTCATTTAATTTACTGGTGTTGTGGAGGATATGGTTCTCATCATTAATCAGCAAGACAAATGAATCCCCAGCTGCCTCAGCCCGCGTGCCTGTGTGTGTGTGTGTGTGTGTGTGTGTGTGTGTGTGTGTGTGTGTGTGTGTGTGTGTGTGTGTGTGTGACAGAGCCAAGGAAACTGAGAGAAGGAGGTGGAGGAAGACAGGAAGGGGCGGGCTTGATATATCAGGCCTCGCTTTGATTAATTCACCTTGGTGTGGAGGACGTGGCTAATAAGATCCATTAGCTTGATGTTCAAGATTCTACCTTATTGTGGCTAAATGTCAATAGAAAACTTTAGAAAGTAATAAATAAAAATTAAAAGCAGGCTGGATCATTCAGAGTGGTTAATTACACGGGGAGGCTAATGAAAGACTTTACACATAGTGACACCAATTAGTATCGTTCACCTCAAATTACGATCTGTTTTTTGTGCAGGGCGAGTAATTACCTCACAGAGGCTCAGCTTTAAGAGGGGTGTTGTCGAGGGATAAAAAAAAAGTCAATCACGTAACTGCATGAGCAAAAGATGGTTTCATTGTTGAGCGCCATTGATAGGTGTGTTTTTTATTTAACACTGGTAGTTTGCTCACAGGCTGCGTTGGAACCAGAAACACAATCAGATTGCCCTCGTTTGTCGACCCAGTCCTGTAATTTAACTCCTCCGCCAGTATGTCACTCTGAAAACATTGTTTTGTGTCTTGTGGCCCACACACGCCAGAAAGAAGGGCGAATTTCCTCATCTCACCACTAGGAGGTACCACAGCACCTATTTAAGGGGACAGAGATAGACAGAGAAGGAGACGACAGATATGGCTTTAGAAGCAGTTGAGAAGAAAACTGCGGGAAAAGCGAATTTTTTAAAATAACATTTGCAATCATAAAAGATAAGATTGCAGAGCCAAAATAAAAGAAGGAGCAGATATAACACACTCTCCCCAGCAGAGCAGAATGGTGAAAGAACAAATCTGAAATCTTTGAGTCGGCGCTGGAATTATTTTTCAAGCCTCATTTATCATGAGAGGGTTCGGCACGGGGTCACTAGGATGAATATGAACCAGATTTGACTAATGCAGACGATTAGATGCAGTTGTGATTTCGGGATTGAATCATCTAGCTGGGTCCCTTTGGAGTGAAACTTGAAAGGAATTTATACTGCGAGACAAGAGGCGTCAGAGCCAGATGAGCGCCTCTGTTCAAAAAGTAAAACATTTAAGGTCCAAAACATTTGCACCTGCATTTGGTTGAAAATACAAATGAGAAATGAGAAATATCAAATTATAGCCACATTTTATTTTGGATGAAGATTCACTCTGAGGCTTTTTCTGTTGGTCTTCGTGCAGAGGAGTAAGATGGACAGCGGATCCAACCCTGATACAACCGTCAGTCCACCACTGCTCACCTGTCTGCGCTAAAGGAAAGGTAGTGGGAAGAATACACACGAGCAGATTGTCCATTTGCTCCTGGGCTGAAGGCGAGGTTTGACCCGAGGTCCAAGACACTGCAGGGCTCCAACCCAAACATCACAAGCACGGCCTGGGGGCTTCCTGTCCAATACCCTACAGCAACCAAACTGGCCTCCTGGACTTATGGTTCACTGTCCCACTGCTGGTGTTTGAGAGAGAGAGAGATAGAGATAGAGATAGAGAGAGAGAGGGAGAGAGAGAGAGAGAGAGAGGGAGAGAGAGAGAGAGAGAGTGAGAGAGAGAGAGTGGGAGAGGGAGAGAGAGAGAGAGCGTGGGAGAGAGAGAGAGAGAGAGAGAGAGAGAGAGAGGGAGAGAGAGAGAGAGAGAGAGAGAGAGAGAGAGGAGAGAGAGAGAGAGAGAGAGAGAGAGAGAGAGAGAGAGAGAGAGAGAGAGAGAGAGAGAGGAGAGAGAGAGAGAGAGAGAGAGAGAGAGAGAGAGAGAGAGTATTTTACAGCCTCCAGAGTGAAGCACAGAGCTGGCAGTGGTGGGATGTTTGGTTTCAGAAGTTTAGGCAGAAAAAGGCACTGGAACGAGAAAATTACCACCGTTGATTGGCTTTTGTCATTTAATCTTAATGACAGTTAATCGAAGGCATTATGCAAAAAATGATTCCACGATGCTGCACGAGGAACTTCTCCTTCTTACTTCTGGAGATAAAAACCTTGAGAGGTTGGCCACCGCCGTCAGGACCAATCAATACTAATGCATGGCGATGAAATATTCCTCCATCCAAAGCAAGAAGGGCAGTGGTTAGCGCTGCCGCCTCACAGCAAGAAGGTCGTGGGTTCGATTCCGGGGCCCGCGCCTGTGACCTTTCTGTGTGGAGTTTGCATGTTCTCCCCGTGTCTGCGTGGGTTCTCTCCGGGTTCTCCGGCTTCCTCCCACACTCCAAAAACATGCATGTGAGGTCAATTGAACATTCTAAATTGTCCGTAGGTGTGCATGTGAGTGTGAATGGTTGTTTGTCTCTATGTGGCCCTGCGATGAACTGGCGACTTGTCCAGGGTGTCACCCTGCCTTCGCCCTAAGACAGCTGGGATAGGCTCCAGCAGACCCCAAAGCAAGAAGCCAGCCTTACCTGAGACGGCCTCGCAGGTGTTGTGGGACTGCAGCAGCGCTCAGCCTGGCCTCTCCTGAGGCAGAGAACCACTGTTACAAAGACAAAACATCTGTCTGCTCTGAAACCAGGAGACGCCGTCGAAACTCTGCATCTTCATTAGCGGCTAGAAACCAGGAAGTGTCAGCACCAATAGGAGGAGGAACCCATTCCAAAGCTGCAGCCAAAACATCTTCATTGCCCCTTAGTGTCTGGATGCAGTACTGTATGTTTTATACTTTAGGCAGAGTGCGTGGAAGACTTAAAACATCCTCAGGCACCCACAATTACTACGAATGAAAACAATTACAACAATAACAACAGAATAAAAAAGAAAAAACATCTGGATGTCATTCCAATTCTACACCGAGTGATGTAAATATCCTGTAAAAGATACAAATGGAGTTTGGCCTAAAAAAAAAAAAAAAAAGGGTAATTTTTTTTCCCCAGGAATATGTAATTGGCTAAAAAACAATTAACTGTTTGGATGTGATTTCTTGGAGGAATATTTGAAGTCAGATTAATGAAACTCACGATCGCTTTCATTTTTAATGGCTCTTTGAAATTAAATGACCCTAAAGAGTAAATGACTGTTGCGTAATATCAGAGCTGCAGTAGCTGTGGGTGCGACTACTGGGGGTGGGCTGTCTCTGGGAGTTTAGTGTGTGTCTAGCAGGTTCCCTCAAGGTTCTGTAGATTGTCCATTGTGAACTGGTGACTTGTCCTAGGTCTGACCCCGCCTCCACCCTTAGGGAGCTGGAGAAGGGTCGATGGGTGAGTGACTGGGTACATGGACGGATGATGGATGAGTGGATAATGGGTGGATGCATGAATGAAGGATGGAGGATAGATTATGGCTGAATGGTAGGTACATGGATGGATGGCTGGAAGGCTGGATGGATGAAAGACGGTTCCCATCAAAGACAATGAGGTGTCAGATTTAAAGCAGAACATCAAGATCCATATGATTCTACTGCATTGCAGCAGCTGACAGTGGTGAAACTGTGGATGATGGGTGGATGGAAGAAGGATGGATAATGAGTGTATAGATGGATGGACTAATGGGAAGATGGATGGATGGATGGCTGGATGGATGAGAAGATGTTGGATGGATGGATGGATGGGAAGATAGATGGATTGATGGTGGGTGGATGGATGGACAGATAATGAGAAGATAAAAGTATAGATGGATGGATGGATAATGGGTGGATGAGAAGATTGATAGATGGATGGGAAAAAAGATGGATGGATGATGATGGATAGATGGATGGATGGACGGATGGATGATGGGAAGATAGATGGATGGATGTGTAGACAGATGGATGGATGGACGGATGGATAGAAGAACGATGATGGATAGATGGATGTATGTGAGGCCCTCAGCGCTCCCCCCACTTTTCTTGCGGTTCTGCGATCAATAAATCATTCATCACGGCCTCTGGGTCGCCTCTTCTCTCTGCCGTGGACTCGTGCGGCGAAGATAATTCTGCTCCGACTGAATCAAACTCAGCAGTTGGCAGTCCTAGAGTCAACAGTGTCATGAATTGAGCGTCTTTCCCCCTTTTCCATTCTTTTTATTCTCTTTACCTGTTCCAGGATATTGTGTGAGGATGGCGGGCGGGCGTTGTTAATCACGAGCGCTGGCACGTAGTGTTACATTTACTTATTCAGCACGCTGGCTCGTTATGTGCGGCACCGAGGTGTAAATGTGGAAACTATAATTATTTAAAAAAAAAGACAGACATCCCTCTCCTGCTGAGCCGCATGCTGAAAGCCTGATATCATAGGAGCGTTAACGTCTGAAGAAAAGGCCCATTCATACAATATTCAACACATATTTCCCACATATGGAGGGAGGTGGTGTGTGGGGAGTGTATATCTTCACTGTGATGGACAGTTTAGCTCATTCCACTTTAATGCCAGGATCAATAGCACACCGCGTTCATTTAAGGTGCCTGTTAAAAAGGTCCAGCACGCTCATCCAGCATCCAAGGCTGCTATCGATTTTTTTTTCTCACAACGAGCGTGACTCTTGTCAGGTTTATCAAATATTTCACGCCGCTTCGCAAGATATTGGCGCCTTCTTTGTGTCTGTGTGTGCCGCTGATTAGGAGCACTTGTTTCGTGATGAAGAATTTATCCCAATCTACACCTGGGAATAGTAGAAGAAATGATGAGGTCATCCTACCTCTCATCCACCTCGCTAAATTATTTACTCTTTTTTTCTTTTTTTCTTACACACATGACAGGTTTTTGCAGCCAGATCGAGTCCTGTGCACATCCACAGCTTGGTCAGCCTGCTCCTTCAGTTTGTGACGTCTCAGAAGAGGAGAAGAACTGTCCCACCGTTTCAAAATGCGGCTTCCAAACAAAGAGGCAGATCCAACCGGTCGGACAATTAGGCAGCTTTTATAACAGACCGCAGGCTGTGGGAGGCTAATTGTAGGCCGCAGGGTGACTGTCATTGGAAAATCAATCATGAAAAATCCTGAAGGCTTATGCCTTAATAACAAAAACATAAAACTGGGATGTTTTTGGGATTGTGGTTTTTGATTTTTTTTTTCTCACTTCAAGCTAATTACGGCCCTGTAATCACAGCATATTCATATTCCTTTATTTCATTTTACTCTGACATGGAAGCTTCTGATCCTTCCACCTTCTACTTGGTTGGGACAAAACCAGGAAGATCTCTCATCCTCTCCCTGCCCTCCTCACCCTCTTCACCCTCCCACATGTGTTACCTCCTAAAAAGAAAACTGGACAGACCTTACCCTCCGTCCTTGCAAGTGCCTTTGATGAAATGCAAAGTCTCCATTTCTGCCAGCCTAGATTCAACGCCCTCCACCAACACGGCCGTCTCAGAGGATGTAAATAAGGCTCGGCAGGCTCAACCGGGAAGAGTTGCCATATCGACGTGCTCTCAAGCCTCGCTCGCAATCATGTAAGCCCTCAATTAGCAGTCAGGTATATTATGGCTTCTCATCCATTTTTATTATCCCACATAATTAGACTCCTGGCCCGGGTCCCTTTAACATTTGGCAGCGTTCACCTGTGGGTAAAAACCCACTAATGGGGGGAATAAATATCAGCTGCCGTGCCGTTAAACCAGGCGATATTACAGTGTTTATTTAAAGGGCAGACACAACTATTTACAGATGAAACCTGGAGCTGAAACGAACGTGTAACTGGAAATACAACAAGCTCTGCAGTGAAGATACAGCAGCATAAATGATGCACTTTGCAATTCAAATGGTAATGTAGCATAATGTCAGAATTTCCCTTGAGATCCTAGAACTTATCTATTGTATAAAAAATAAATCTACAACAATATCCATTTTAGAAAAGTGAACTTTAAAAGTACAATACTGGCAAACTTTTAAATTTGAAATCAAAAGATAAGACGAGGGCCCAGAAGAGCATCCAGACTTCAGCCTCGATTTTTTTTTTCTTTTGCTCGCTCCTCTTTGAAAATGTCCCGAAGTTGCCTCCAGAAGCAATTTACTGCACCGACTCTCTGTGTAATGTAATCCATAATGTATTAATGATCATACTGCATTTTGCATTAAGCGGCACCCCTCCCTCTTCAGAGTGCAAGGGGCTGTGGCAAACATATTGATATGCAAATCGGCAGCTGATGTCACTCGGCAACTTTGTGGGCCGATGATATGTACTTTTGTCAGGCGCGACACCTGGAGCCAGCTAATGGGAAGCGGTGACCCGCCAGCTAACGGTTCTCCTGTCTCCATTATTCTAGAAGAAGAAGAAAAGATGTTCAGGTCGATGCGTCCGTCTCCTTCCCTCCTGTCGGCACCTCGTTTGCTATCGTTTTGATCCCACACTCGGCTCCAGAGATTCATCCCCTGGAACCGACTCCAAAGGCAACAAGCAGCTTTTGAAGCGAGGCAGCTGCCAACTGACAGGCTGCCGGGCCACAGCCCACCTGCCCGCTCCTCTTCCTTCCTCCCCCAGCCAGCAAGCCAGCCAGCCGTTAGCCAACACATCTGCAATCTCTGGAAATGGACGGACCCAAGAGCCAAAGTGGAAATCTCCTGAAGACGGAAGTCAAAGCGGATGAGATTGTTAAAGTGGAGATGATGGAGGTGACTGAGGAGAGAAGACACACCGCTGACAATGTATGCTGTAAATCCTGACACTCTGATCAATCAATCAAACATATTTATGAAGTACTTTTCATACAACAAAAATGCAGCTCAGAGTGATTTACAGCTAAAACAATCCAAAGTAAAAACAAGAATAGAAAAAACCCGATCCCTCCGACTCCTCATATATACCCACACTAATGTTGTGTATCATCAGCGTAGCTGGTAAGGAAACTGATGCCGTGTCTCCTGATGAGATGGGATCGTGGAGTTTGACTGCCGAAACAATAATAATATCTGCAATCAAGGCCCGGCCCCCTGCTCCCGAGGAAGACACAACAAGGGCTCCTTACTTAATAAGGAGTGTCCTCATTGATCGGCCGCCGCTGTTGTTGCTCCGTAGGTGTGTGCAAAACAGGCACACTTATTTGATCAGCAACACGCATTTTATTTTTTCTCTTCCCCCCTCCACTTCATCTCGTCAATGGTGCACAGATAACGCTTGATCAAAAATGATTTAGGCTCCGACATGGAATATTGGAATCGAGTGGAAAGAAGGATTCATCAATAGAAAGGCCAGCGGCTTGCAACAAAGTGGAATTTCTAATACTCTGAAGTGGAATCTGCCCGTCAAAGAAGTTGCAATTAATTTCCCTGCTGCTGCTCTTGTTGCCCTTGTTGCGGCGCTCAGTGTGTATCGGTTGTGGAGCGGCGAGCCAATAGAAGCGAAGCTCCACCAGGAAGTGCTGTCAACTTAGTAACTTTGTTGCTATATTTAACGTGTATTCAAAGCCCTCTGGAGACTTTTTACAGAAAAGCGACAAGGGACAAATCTAGGGACTTTTTCTGCTGCTCTTGCAGGCTTCTGGACTTCATTCTTCTGACCTGCTTGTGTACCATGCTGCCCTTCCCCCACCCTACAAGCTAGTCAGAGCTGCTGTCCAGTTTTTAAATGAATTACGCATGTGCGTAGACCAAAAAAAAACAAACAAGTATGTGTCACTTTAGACTGGGTTTAGTTTCAAATGTTCTGCTGAAAACAGTTACTTTGTTCTTATTCACTATAGTTAAGGTTAATCACATTGTACTTTTACTTGTTACTTGTTGTAGGCTCTGCTGATGTTGACCATCAAGTCGTAAAGGTTACAAACCAAAGCAGTAACTCTGTCAGAATGTCTCTTTTTTCTCTTAAGTGAGTTGGTTTATAGTTCTAAACATATGAAAAATATTTATTTGTCTCTCCCACCCAGTTATTCACGCTGCTCGGCCCTCCTGCTGCCCTTTGCTGTCCTCCCCCCTCCCAGCAACCCGGTGGATATTTCCTGTGATTTAAAGCGACCCCTGTTGTCCAACTGAAAAGAAACATAATGCATAATGCAAGCTGTATTTTTTCTTTTCAAGGTGAAAACGTTTCAACAATTTCACCCACTGATTATAATGTACACACAACAGATTTCTGTCCTCGACGAGGATACAAGGCCTGCGCTGCTGCTGCTGCTGCTGCTGCTGCTGCTGCCGTGACACTCACACATCTCGTCTGAGGCGGAGATAAAATATTGATCGACAAAGTCCTTCTGCTGTTGACTTCATCAAAATAAAACACCGGGCATATATTCGTGTATGTCTAACTGCTGAGCATCTGCGGGACATTTAATCAAGTCCTGATAGAAATTGCCCAGGACGACGCGATCGATACGGCCGCCGTCGGCTGCCGGAACGAAGAGGAACGAGAGAATGTTAGAGAAGATAAAACCGTCCTCCGAGTCACTTCAAAAAAACATGTAGCAGCTTCACAAACCAAACACTGAGAGCCTTATCCACTTTTTCACTTGCAAAATATTGCAGATCACCAGTCACAACGCTGTGTATTGCACTCTGGCTGTGTGTGGCAAACAGCACAGCTCTCTGAGAACAGGACTCTTCAGCCACAGGGACCAATTTGCGTGAATATGGGCCATTTTCACTCACTAAATGTTTGCATAAAACCAGTGTGACACTATAGCTGCCGGCACACTTCACCCTGTGCCAATCAGACAGATGTCCAAATTCTAGTTTGCTGCCATTTAATGGCCTCAGATGCAGCGGAAAGAGGTGTTGTTATGCTATGTTGGTCCGCTTGAAGGACTGTTTGTCCGATTGCAAAGGCAAACAAATCATAACTCTATTTGGTTACTGTCAGCGAATGAATGCCCGTCTGCCCTGTTAGACTGATGACCTTTCACCTTTGACCACCTCCAGTGTGATGTTGCTCCGTTAACGCTGAAAACAATTGCTGTCTGATGCCTCCCAGAGCTCTCGGTCACCCTGTGGGTCTATGACAGGTGGGGGGTTGGGGTGAGTGTGGAGGGTCAACTGCAGCCACGGCGACCGCTTTCAAAACTTCTGCTGAATAAAGTCATTCAGCACGTCAGGGAACACAGACGCAAGTCGCAATTTCAACAAACGTTTGCCGGCAGCCTCTCACACACCCGATCCTGCTCCTCTCTCCTCGCCAGCCCCCTTTTATGTGATGTCGATTCTTTTTTCTTTGTCTCCAATCCGCTTCCCCCCTCCACTCGTCCCTTTATTATTTATATCTTAAATTTTTAATTTGTGTTATTATTTTATTGCTTTTTTCACTTTTAACTTTACTTCTTTCGCAGCTCTGATTCTTTTTAAACCCACCGTCTTTGTCCGCCTTCGGTTCTTCAGTTCCCGACATTCCTTTTCTTGTTTGTCCTGATGGGTTTTCATTCTTTTTCATTTGAGGTCCTTTGGCTTTTGTTTGAACGAGGATTTGCCCTTTGCTTTGACTTTAAAATGACTTTTTAAATTTTTTATCATAAGTATTTCTTTTAGCAGTCACTCCCAACTGAAACCACTGTGATATATAAAGGACCCCTCATCTGCAGAAGAGTCTGCAGCAGAGTCTGCAGCAGAGAGCCCCGCCGCTGCTGTTGGTCCATACGAAGACACGCTGCGTCCTTGTATCAAAGGAATTTGATTGATCACAGAGTCAGAACAGGTTAATAATCTTTGTTATGTGGGATCTTTGAAGGACAAAAAAAAAAACAAATAGAAAGATGGCGTAGTCGAGGAGTTGCTTGGAATTTATTCGAAGCTTGAACAATATCTGAAAAAAAATTCAAAACGTACAGCTGAGGCGCTCTGCTTTAGCTCACCGCAGCTCAACACTCCCTGCTACTGCCAGAACAGCCACCTTTTAAAGGTAAAGCTCCTCCCCTGAGCCAGGTGACCAATCAATTAGATAATCAACGCGAATTATGCAGTTAAATCAATATTCAAACAATATCATAATCATCTCACAATATATTTTACCAACAGAAAACTGAAATGTTAACCGTACAATGGTCTTATATAAACATGGAAACAAAAACAATTGCTCATAAATCCCAAAAAACCCGATCACATTGAGAACAGGCTCCGCCCAGGGACTGCATATATTCATTCATTCATTCATTCATCTTCTATGCCCGCTTATTCCAATTCAGGGTCACGGGGGTCTGCTGGAGCCTATCCCAGCTGTCTTAGGGCGAAGGCAGGGTGACCCTGGACAAGTCGCCAGTTCATCGCAGGGCCGGACTGCATATAATGCTGGGGAATCCTTTGCATCTGTTTGATGGGTGACACCTGCGGAAGTGGGCATTGCAGGCAAGTAAATGTATGTATGCGCGTGGGGCTTACAGCATTACAGGGACCAAGTGTGCACCCTAGGTCTCGCTGCCAAGCTGTGAACAGAAAAAAAAGAATCTTTAACATTTAGAAATGTAAAACAAGCTGAGGGAAAACTAGTGTGGCGTGTGTGTGTGCGCATGTGTGTGTGTGTGTTTTATCTGGTGCGGCACACGGTGGGAGTGAGTGTGCCCCGTCACAATCTTGTCATTAGAAAGGGAGCTTTGGTTTATTCCCGTGCTACCCTGAGAGAGGCCTTGTGCCATTTATTTTTCACAGTTGAACCAGAGTTGTACCTGCCATAAAACTGCAGCCAGCACTGTGGAGGCTTGCTATTTTTGGGGGAAAAAATAGGCAGAAAATCAGTGCCTCTAATTAAGTGGAAAGTTGGTTCAAACTAGGAAGTAAATTATCCATAAATAGCTCCAAATGGCTGTGTTGGGTTAAATAAATATTACAAGTGGAGGGCAAAATGTCTGCAGAGCAACTTTCTAAGTGAAACATGCATCACAGAATTCTAATTCACTCATTATACGGCTGGTGGGGCTTCTGAGGGCCCGAGGAGTTGGCGCTTTTCTCTTAGTTCTTCCTTTCTTCTAGTAAAGTTATTTTCATTTTTTTATTCTTATTATTTCTAATGGCTTTAATAGCTTATTTTATTCTACAATGCTGTTTTGCTCAGCCTCTCTTCCAGTTGTTTTCGGGGGTAGGGGAGAGCGCCACCCTTTTTTTTTTTTTTACCCTGCTCCCACGAGTCACGCACGCAATTACTTGAAATACTGCGAAAACTCCGTGAAAAACACACCCCACTCAGGATGAAACAGAGAACAGGGATAAAGCCGCCCGCCTCAGGGAATTAACTCATATTTGGTCGGCTCGCATGAATATTTATGGCGGGAAGCCTGTAACGCAACTTGTGTTTATTTCACAATACCCTCCGAAGGAGGAGGTGACATTTACCCCTGCGACGTCTCCGTCGACCGTGGCGGGCCGAGGTGCGTTCTCCCAGCCGTGTCAGGAGGTGCGCCTCTGCTCCTCCCACGTACGGATGAAGGAGCGGCGCAGCGCGCTTTGAACATCCCCGACCTCTCCTTACCCCTGGCTCTCTTTGGGGGGGAGGTGACTATTGCCTGGCTCGTCAGGATCCCATCCTGCCAAGCTCTCGACAGACCAAAGGTATGGACGCCTCACAAACAGAATGTTTAAATCTGGCCGGCATCAAAGGCCTGAATAGGAAATCACAATCAAGCTGAGGGAATTTCAATGAAGCGCAGCGGTTCGCAAATATCGGAGGAGACAATGTGACGGACTTCTTTTCTTTTTCTTTTTCCCCGCCTGAACTGGAAGGTCCGGCTATGGTTGCTGTCAATTTTTACTAGATTTAAATTGATTTTGCGAATTTTCCCCCCCTTTCATCGCCTGCTGATTGTACCGAGGGGCTGCAAGCTTCTGATTCAGAAGGTAAAGAGGAGGTGGAGAGACGTGCTCAGGTGAGGAAGATTTAGGGAAGGAGAAGCTAATTAGCTCGGGAGGCTCGGCTTTGGAGGCGGGGCTAATTGCAGGTCAGCAGATGGCAGCAGTAACTGAATTCTCTGCTCCCACTCCAGTCTTTTCCTTCCGTTGCAGTGGGCCAATAAATCTGAAGTTCTGGGCTCTGATTGGACCGCAGATTGTTGAATGCAACCGACGCATTCAAAAACCCTCTGTATTCCTTCTCATCTTGTTGCGAGTTTGCCAATCGCACAGTTACACGGCGGACACGATCTGAGGACTGAGGTATAAATCTTCTGAAAACATTTCTCCCTCGGCCGTGCCAGGCTGCTGAACTCTCACCGCGGGGGTGTGAATTGGACAACCTGCTCTGCCTCCTGTGCACCAGCCGCGCCTGCTCATCCCTCTGAGGGTTCACACCAACTGTTGGACCACAGCATTAGCGAACGACATTAGCAGAAACAAAAGAAGATCTGGGTGGGGGGGCGCTGCAGTCTGTTACTGCAGATGTACAAATTTACCCGGATAACTGTGTTGAATGAAACCTGGCCTAGTTTAAAAAAAAGAAAAAGAAAGAAAACATGTTAGAGCAGTGTCATGTCATTAGCTGAGTATGAGCGGTGAAATTACCAGCTATTCCTTTGCAACATGAGAAACGGGACTCGTCGTTCTCTGATCACAGGCTGTAACAAGTTGACTGTAAAAAGGGAAAAAGCTTCGTCGCTGCCAGGAGAAAGGAAAAAGGGATGGGGTCGGGGGGGGAGAAGAGCCTTATCTGGCTGCTGCATTCAGTCATTTAAATGATAGAAACTAGAGAGCATCTTTTCTCCAGACCTGAGCTGTAATGAGAACATAAATCAGTTCCAAGAAACGGGAGAAACTCCTGCGTTTTACAGCGTTATAAATGTGCGCCAAGGCTTCAGGCCCATTTCCTCGTCTCTCTTTGGGTGGAAACAATTCCTCATTTTGTCATCAAGTTTTCTGTTTTTTCCTTTTTCCCCAGAATAACAACATATCTGACGCTAAATGTTTTATCGTCTCTCTCTGTGTCTTGACCAAGTTGTCGCGCACTGTATCATCTACCTTGATTTTTTTTTCCCCATGAATGGATAAAGCACACCTTGATAGTTGTGTCTCCTGCGAAAAACAGCTTGCTCTTAATGAGTGGCTCATGTCTCAGTGCGCAGACAAAGTTCCCTTTAAAAACAGCAACGACTGCAGTGGCACGTAGCGTAGCACACAAACTGCAGGTGCAACCGCATCGACTTGTAAAGTGTTGCGGGTAAAAATAGAATTGTTTGACACTCAAAGGCACAAAGACTGAAGCACACACACACACACACACACACACACACACACACACACACACACACACACACACACACACACACACACACAGGGAAGGTGGAAGGGAGGGAGCAGACTCAGTAGAGCTGCTGCGTCTGTTGATCACAGCCGCAGCAGCATCACACACTCTCAGCGCCGACAGCTGCGGGAGGGTTTCATGTGCGCCTGGCTGGTCCCAGTGAGAAGACGGCTTGCTGTGACCGCCGTGGTTCAGCCTGAACACTCATCCAGTCCAGAGGCTCGGCACCGATGTCCCCGACAAGACTATAATTCCAACGGCAAAAGGGAAAAACGACTCAAATAGCAAAAATCCAGGAAACGTTTTTTTTTGTTTGCCTGTTTTTAAATCAGATTTTTCTTTCATTGTTTCCTGTTTTATTTTGAAAATTTAGTCTGCGCTTGTATTTTCTGCACTTTTACTTCCTGTTCCTGTTTTCCCGCCTTTTTTGTTGCCTCATGATTTTCACCTGCATCTCATTGTCAGTCCGGCCCTTGATTGTTCTCACCTGTGTTCCCTTTGTCTGTGTTCGCTTGTTGTTTCTGTCCAGTTGTGTATGTTTTACCAAAGTCGTTTCTCCTCATCTATCGTGTCGGTGTTGTCATGGTTGTTTGTAGCTTCGTCCAGGTCAGAAAGACAGTTTCAGTTTTGTTTGCTTTTGTATGAGCCTGTCATTTTAGTTTTTTTGTTATTATTTTAATATTTTTGTTTCCGTAATTATAGGATAAAAAAATGTTTTTCTGAACTGTGTTTGGGTCCTGCCCAAACATCCCATGAAAAACTGAACTGAAATTGAGGATTTGGAGGAGCCAAAACACTGCTCTGTGTGTGTCTGTATGTGTGCGCGCGTGTGTGCATGTTTGTATGTGTAACATGATGACAGGCACCTGGACTTTTGAGGTGATTTTTGAAAAGATTTTAAGAAATTATCTTCATGTGGGAAAAAATTAAATTTTGAAGTTATTTTTTTTTAAATTTTGTTAGGGAAAATTGAAAATATCGGAATACCAGACCAGGGCCCTGCGATGAACTGGCAACTTGTCCAGGGTGTCACCCTGCCTTCGCCATAAGACAGGTGGGATAGGCTCCATCAGACCCCTGTGACCCTGAATTGGAATAAGCGGGTATAGAAGATGAATGAATGGATGGAATACCAGACCAGATCCAAGAAATACAGTTCTTTCTTTTTTGCACCTTACCTGGATGTGAAGCTAACATTTTGCCCAAACTGCATTAACCTTTCACTTGACTTGACTTGACAAAGGGCCATTGTGCCAGCAAACCTTCCATTCAGCCTCCCTAGGGGACGAGTTGTGACATCTGTCTTTTTCCTAAATATCTTTAGCTTTATCTGTTGGAAATAGAAAAAAAACAAAACATAAGTGCTTGGCTTGAGGAAAATAGAAATGCATTTCAGTCTTGGAGTGAATGTGAGTCTGGAGTGTGACCTCCGTTCGGTCGAAGTGCTTTCTGGCTTGTTCGACTTATCGTCTGTCTTAGAGCTGCAGGAGAGGACAAAAAAGGATGGGCTATTGTTCCCTTTTTGTGATTAAGGCCCACATTAAGAACACAGGTCCCTGTCCACACCAACGGTGTGATTAAAAACTACCTCCACGTTAAAAACCAATGTCATGCACATGCTAAAGCAGTAGGTGGCGATATCACTCCTAACAGGAAGACAATTTCAGCCAACCACAAGGCTGGAAATATTCATGGAAAAACATAAAAACAACCACGGCAAACCGAAGTAGGACAGATTCTTTCGTGTGGACTGACGGCGAAGTGGAGTTACTGCCCACTCTTGAGTGAGGACACACATAAATACAAAATCAACAAAATATGGATTGGGAGTCATGTCAAAGTATGGTAACATACAAACTCTTTTTATCAAGCACACACAAAGTGCTGATACTTTGCTCAATTGCACCATTGTTTTGGCTAATCCCTCCAGCTGGCCACTTACACTAGTCTCAATGGTGACACCTTACTGTTTGCCATTGCACACTGTGATATTTGAAAAGACCAACAAGAGATTATTGCGCCTTTCCTCAGTTTTCCTGTCCATACATATGAAAGCGCATTGCTGCCACACTAGAAAAAAACAAACAAACACACAGGGCTTCTCCTAGCTCGGTGAAAACATCCACGACCAGGGTTTAGCTCCAATCCTCTGACGCTGCGTTGATTGGTCCTCTTCCAAACATGCAAGGGTCCAGCAAAACGTCTGTTTCAGAAGGAAGCTAAAACTCAGCAATTTTGTGGTAGGCTGTAAACAGAGGGCTAAGTATACTTTTCTTTTACAGACTAAGGGACTTTTGACTTGAGTTATCTGGAAATCTGCATACCATTTAGGCACACATTACTTCCAAATGTGCTCCAAAATCACGGTTTTCAATTTCCTGTGTTCCAGGCTCTGTTTGGTGTCACACAGACATCAGGCAGTGACGAGGACAATGCCTCAACCACCACCCCTTACCTGGTGATTAAAAAGACCAATCAAGACACAATCAGCTTCTCGTCCAAGTGCACTGAACGGGTGAACCTGCCTGCTGGAATTGCCAGCTCTGTTTTGTCTCACTTCCCACAGGCTTCCCCGTCAAACCACTGTCTTCCTCGCCTCCTTTCTTTCATTACCTGAGCCGTGGGGGGGCGGGGCGGGGGATGTTGGATCTTCGCCGAGCTCTTGCACCTCTCGGGTTCCTCTCTGCAAAAACCTCCTGGCTTATGCCCCCCCATTGATCCCCGATGGAAACTATTCATCCTTGCGACGTTCTACTCCTCCAACCCCACTCCCAGACCTTTTTAATCCTTCTTTCATGCTTGTGCACCTCCCCCGTGTGCACACAAGCACGCACGCACGCACACACTTCCACAGCCTACCCACTACCAAATATTTAATTTGACAGTATGAAATCTGCAGGGAGCATAGGGGAGCCTTTTCTTCCTCTATCTATAATGCCATGCATAGATGGAGGAAGTTGTGACTGCGGAAGCCTGCAGAATAAAAGCCTCGTTATCGCTCGTGTTTTATGGTAGATGTTGGCGCCATGCGCATCTGTAGGAAGTTATATAAACAAATATAAACTCCACTTCAGAAACGAGCCCAAATTAATCCTCCTCTTCATAATGGTGTCCTTTCAAAACTGAGCAGCCTCTGATCCAGTCACTTACACCAGACTAGATAGATTAATGGGAAGACTGCAGGCTGATCATTAGTAGCAGTAACAAGTCCGTTGCCCATCGCGATTGTTGTTATGAGTGGTCATCTGCACCTCATGGCTGCTCAGGTTGCAGGGCGGGGGGAGGGGTTTAGAGCTGTGGCATCAGCGTTTCCTAAAAAGAACGGTTTTGGCGTTTACTCGAATCCGGGCAAGGCTGCTTTTTAAAAAAAAAAAAAAAAATCCACCCTGAGGAGTTTTCGAAAAAGTGCGGTTTCAGTGAAAATGCCGGCTTTGTGTAAATGCAAAGACAAACCGCATAAATATTTGTGCGTTTTCAGAGAAACCCGTATTCATGTAAACAGGCCCTAAGACTCCTGCAGTCAGGTTGGGTGAGGTGGCTCCACCCATGAGCCTCATCCCAGGGACTCCTCATCCAGCCAGACTCCACAACCCTCTCCAACCCCCGAATCACCCGGGGTCCAAGCCTCAGCTTTCCAAATCCTTTGCCGTTTCCTCCAAAGACTGATTTGATGGCATGCTTAACTCAATTATTTTCTCTTTCTGTGACATAATGCTTCTGTTTGGCAGAGGGATTGAGGTCAGATGCCTCCCCACTCCACTGCGTGACGCAACATGTTCACTACCTTTGTTTAAAATTACGCTGTCAAAAAAATAATAATAAAAAAATCAATTGAGACTAGGGCCAATAGATGGCAATGTTGCTAAACTGTTCAGGTCACGGTATGGCATGAATCCATCCGTCTCTCCTCTGGGGCGGCACACCCTGAAAACGTGCCAGGAGATTTGCTGAATTTGTCTATAGTGACACAGGGTCTTCTTCTGAAGCGGCCGAAAGTCCGAAGTTTCTCTGCGAGTGTGTGAACTGGAGTCGAGTAGATGAATGAGTGCTAGGGCAGCAGCTTGTGCAAATCCAGCTTCTGGGGCTTTTCTTTTCCTTTTTTGTTCCCTCCACACAGTCTGGGCCTAAATCACACCTGCTATGCCGTCCCGGCGAGGACACCAGTCGCCAGCCCACGTCCTGCAGCCGGCGCTGCCAACAGGCTCACAACACAAATTCTACTCTGCCATGAACTTTCGCAGCCTGACCATCTCTTGTTGTGGTTACCATTAAATTACATGGCTTTGGTATGATGTTATTTATTCCTCTTTACAGAAGTACCAAAAGGCCTCTTTCCTGGAGAAGTTCTGTAAATCTCTCTTTTTGTTGCATTTGGCAAATCACGACCATTCTAAGTTTCCTTCTCCGTCTCAGTGTTGCCTGTGATTCTAGAGATTGTTTGCGGTCAAAAAAAAAAGAAAAAAAAAAAAAAGTAAAGGCACTTTTAAATATGTTTTTTAGTTTTTTTTTTTTTTTTTTTTTTTTTTACCAGAGAAACTGACAACGCTGTTTGGAGCAGCGCAGACTAACAAGGTTGAAAAAAAAAAATCATCTGACAGCTTTCCAAAATCAGAAGACCTTCCTGAGCAGAGAGAGTGTCAAACACAGAGAGCACGCAGCGTGAAACGCACACAGTGAGGTGGCAATATGCTGCGTGTGAAGCGTGCAAGAGCTGACACAACAACACAACACAACACAAGAGAAGAAAACATCACAAAGCCAATGGATTCCCACGTGAACAACAAATTCCCAACTGGTTTGTATGTGGGTCTGCTTGTTTTGATCGTTTAATGCCTTCTGGGGATTTGCCACTCAGGGCCAAACTGAACTGTGGAACGGAGCAAAGCAGCGATTAAACTTATATGCAAAGCAATGCTGAATGTGACTCACCCTGCAGCACAGTGCCACAGCTACAACAGCAACATCAGCGTAGATGGTTACATATCCTGACTCGGGAGTGTCGAGCTCTCCGACTATTCTGATTGCATGTTTTATAATTCATGGCAATATTGGACAGTGTTAATGTACTGTAGCAGTAAGCTAACTTAACCAACTCTCTGGAGCCTTGTTGTGGCTAAATGTGGCGGCTGCGATGGAGGCTATTGATCGATCGAGGCAGTGGGATCTGGAGAATATTCTCAGGTAAGAGTTGTGTTACACATGTATTGAAACAATACAGTATTTCTGGTGAGCCCAAACACGCCGTGGCTGGCCTTGCCTACCTTTGTCACATGTGGTTGAATTAATATGAGGTTTTAAAGGTGTCACATAATGTAAACTTTACTCAACCAAAGAGGAAAACAACAAAACCTGGTGTTGGTTTTGCAACATTTAATACTGTTAAATGTTATTTTGTGTTGGCACTAATTTGCGCAAGCTATGAAGTAGCTTTTGGGTCCTGGGGGAGTGTCCATGTGGGAGTACGTTTTCCAGTTGCAGAGAGTGCATTTAAAAAAAATCCAGTCACAAAAAGACCGACAGGTGTCCTCCTCCTTACAACACAACATATGACAGGTTTCTCTGTCTGAGGGCTCCATGCAGCAACCTTGTTTTTAGCGTGAAAGGTCCAAATAAAAGCTTCAGTTTTTGCATGACGCTAAAACCCATTTTTTGGCAGGCAGCTGTAAACAGAGTGCTAAATACACTGTTATCTGGAGCTCTGTACAACCTTTTTGGAAGAGACTTGCCAAAGCTGCATTTTAGGTCCATAGTTCAAAAAAAAACAAAAACAGGTTGAAAAGGGAACCTTTAAAATATCATGACGTACTGCACGAAAACCCTAATTGGTCATGCATTTATACATGCTTCCCCCCCTCCGGTTCTCCAAGATACCAAGGTAAATATCTCGAGAAAACAAGAAAGAAGCATGGGGGGTGAGAAAAAAATATGCATGAATACACGGCCACTTAGGGTTGCTGGAGCACTGTAAGACGTGAACATTTGATACAATAATAGGACTAGAGCCAGAACAACCATCTTGATAATGGTTGCGACACACACACACACACACACACACACACACACACACACACACACACCGCACTTCTGCAGCAGCGTAAGCAACAACAATAAAAGCTGACAGCAAAACCTTGCTTCCCCATAGGCAAAACCAAGAACATATACGTAAAAATTACAAGTTGGAATATTTCTCTCTCTCTCTCTTTTTATAAAAAAATTAAATTAAAAAAATAAAACATCGTGGAGAATCAAGTCCGTCCAAACTGCTCCCTCCCTTCCTCTGCATCTCATTACGCGGAGTGAGTCCCGCCGTCGCTGGAGGTGAAGCCGCCTCTCTCTGGCTGCACTGCCATACTGAAGCAGGTGTCCAACATGGCGAACACTGGCAGCGGCTCTCTCGCGACTATTCTCTTTTTCTTCATCTTTCCGGCGGCTCTTCGTAAAGGTAGGACTTTGTCAGGTGTTCGCCTACGTTGTCTACGTCTTGTGCACATTTTCCCGTCTCTCCCTTTGTTGCTGTTGTTTTTGGTCCAATTGACGGAGTGCAGCCGCATCATTCTTTTTAAAAGCAGGAGAAGAACAAAAAAAAATGTACTGGCTCTCTGCTCCGGCGCTTCTGGTTGTGCGGGACGATGCGGAGCCAGATAAAGTTGTGGAATGCTTGTTTTGTCAGTAATGCAGGCATGTAGCTGTGCGTTGCTGCTGCTGGGAAAGCGGGCGTCGGGGAGACATTACTTTGCTGGGCTCCTCGCCGCTATAAATCGCCGCAGCTGCCAACTCTTAAGCGCGGCCAATTGTGCCGGGGTTGTTCGGCGGTGTCGTCAGAGGTTCTCGGCGGGGCTAATTCAGGCTCATACGCGCCTCGTCGAACCCCTGTACTCTCCGCTCGCCGCCCGTTTACTTTTCTTGCGGGTCCGCTACTGCTGCTGCTGCTGCTGCTGTAAATCACTGGGAAAAACAAACGCACGCACACATACGCAGTCGCGGCGCGGTGTAGTGGGATTATGCAGCACTGACGAGGAAACCTCTGGGCCAGAAACTCCATTCACAGCCGCGCCGTTTACTGCTGCAACGTCGCCGGAGGTGGTAATTCGGCCGAGGCGAACCGCTTCCCAAGACTCGGACGTTTAAAAATGCACGTGTGGTGAATTCGGCGCGGTTCGGCTCGCGGTTCTGGTGTCGTTTCCTATTTTATCTCGCCCCTTCCAAGATTCGTCCACGGCAACGCCGCCGACTCACGGAGCGCTGTGGACCGTTTTGAACGCCGCCCGTCGTAAAAGTTGATATATCGACCGGACCGAAGCTGAAGGCCGACCAGGGTGGAAGCCGAATCGAATAAAATCACCCAACCTGCTCACCGTGTGTCTCGGAACGCCTTGTAGTGCTTGTGCGCATCTCTTGGTTGACGCAAGTACGACAATGTTGCACTATTTCCAACCCAGTCCCATCATCCGTTTCTCTTCTGTCACAGCGTCAGTGCGGGGTGTTTTCCACAGCATCGGCGCACGTTTACGTCAAAAATGTTTAGTAACGCGACTCGGGCGCAGTGGGCGAATACGCACTTGGACGAAGCGGATTTTGACGTTTTACTTGTTTCCTCGTCGTGAGTTGTGTTGTTGTTGTCGTCGTGGTTGTTGCTGCGACTGTGTGTGCTTTCCACGGACAAAACACGCAACACCAGTGGGAGTGAAGGCAAAGACAAGAGTTGTGTTGTTTGCGGACGCGGACACACACACACACACACACACACACACACACACACACACACACACACAGTGATACAATGGAGATGCCCTGAGTCGTAGTAGTTGATCGCTGTTCCACGCGCCCCCCCATCCATCCTCCAGCACGAGCACTGTGAAAACCTGCATAAACACAGCCAGCACGATTTTACACACACACACACACACACACACGTTACACAATTGCCCAACTCTCTGTGAAGTGCCGTTTTTACTGCAATGAAACGGAGGCGCAATCCGGCGGCAAAACTTCCCTCCCTGCAAATATAAGCCTCGAAACGCTAAATACAAAGTTATTAAGCTCCTCGTGAGGAAAATAAACCATTTTTGTGCTGACGCCGGGCTTCTGACGGTGACAATGACAGGTCGGCAGATGTCGACGTTTGTCACAGCGTGGATTATCCGCGCGGGCTTAATCCATTACGACGTTTTCATCCTCTATGAAATAAGAAGAAGTAGGAAAAAAACAGTGACGTAAGCCGCGGATGGCGTTGTGGTGTTCCGTGCACACAGCGCGGGCTCGACTGGGAGCCACTCGCTTTTCCATGCCTTCATGGAAATGGCCCCAGCACAATTTCAAACAAAGCTCAGAAAGCAGGCATGCACAAAGCTCGATCAATTATTTACCTCCAGTGCACACTGACTGCAGTCCGTGTTGTGCTCACATCTGTGTTCAGCAGTGCAGGCGCCGTATTTCCACATGCTTTGGTGCTAATAAATGGCAGCTGCATTGGTGAGAGCCCTGAGTTTTGCCCCTCTGACTATGGCCTTGTTCAGACTGCCAGCCAAAATCCGATTTTTAGCCAATACAGATTGAAACCGGATGGCTCTTTTGTAGTCTGAACAGTCATGAATTACATGAAATCCGATTTTTACTGAAGGGACTGAAACCACCTTCGGGAGGTCGTTTCAAATGGCATTTGGACAGATGCGTCTCAGTCTGAACAGCTCCAAACACACCGATCGATTTTGACTGTCCGTGATGTCACTCTATGCGATGCAAGACCCAATGCGCCACCAGAGAGCGCCATTGAAGATGCGGAGCTGTAACGTAATGGAGCAGACAGAAGAAGTAGAGAACAGCAGTCCCTGGACAGAGGAGGAAACTCATTGGCTCATCAGTGTGTGGGGAGATAGCTCCTTTCAAGCCAAGCTCCAGGGCATGTATCACAACAAGTCCATTTAGTTTTTGACGCTGTCGCAATTATATGACGTCACACACTACATGCGCTGGACAACGCCTCCGCTCTGACGTCGTTGCTACAGCAACCTGTCAGATGGGTCAATAACGTGGCCCAGTCTGAACAGAGACAGATTCTATTTGGACACTTGCTAAAAACAGTGTGCACAGTCAGCCATAAAAATCGGATTTGAGAAGTAATCTGATTTGAATCAGATTTGCCTGCAGTCTGAATGCAGCCTATGACACACAGGTCTTGCGTCGGCCACTATTGTAGGATGATTACATGGTCAACTTGTGGTAACGCATTGGATCGATGTGGTTTTGGCATGGTGGAAAGCCATGGCGTGGAGATGCAGCGAGTTTCCAACGATTGTCTGGCCAAAGAAGCTGAAAGTTGTCCAAAGACACCGGCGGTGCACTGGTTTGTCCTCATTTTTAAGGTACAAAAGCTGCTGCTGCAGCATCCATGCACAATCGCCTGGTCTATTTTTCTTCCTCTGTTGCTTCTAATGGTAACTTGCTTTTATCACAACTGGACTGAAAGCTGATTTTAGATGGAATATTTAAACCTTGGGAAGATGGATGACCAAGCTCTCGAAATTGAAATCACAACTATTGTGCGGCTGCTTTGCAAGGTTAAACTTGGACATGTTTTTTGTTGCGTTTAGTAAATGAAACTCCGAGCATCCTGCTTGTTTTCTCCCTTTAAAGATGAAACGGGCTAAAACGGAGCCTTTAGCATGAACTCCTTTGCTCCCTCATTAATTAAAGGCTCATCATCATAGAACAGTCTAATTGTACTCATTACACAAGCTTCTACAAACACTGTCTTTGAATCAGCCATGGCGATGACATTTTTCAGTTTGAATGATCTGCCCCTTAACAAATCAGTGATTTATAGATATCCACATTTATAATCAAGCTCTGTTTATTCTGTTTTGTTATTTTTTCTCAAGCAGTATAAGCTCCTCTTGTTTAACATTCCACAAACGCATTTTTGCCAGAAAAGATAAGAGGAGAACGATCACAAAGAAGCGGCTAACGATGCGCTGTGCTGATTAAAAGTGCGACGTTGGGGTTGTCCTGCATCACCGCAGTAATTTATGTGCACTGGTGCGCCGCTATTAAAATGTGAGTCATTATTCAATCCTTCATGGTTCAGCTGTAACGTAGATTGTACACTTGGAATGATTACAGGTGTTATCGCTGAGCACTTAATGCATCAGCCGGCGTGGCCCTGCTGCAACTTGACGTGCTTGGGCAACTTCTTCATTTTCTTTTTTTGTGGGGTGGGGGTTGGGATTTGGAGAAGGTGATGCAGCGATGCGCTGCAAGGTTTGCGCAACAGCACGCAGGAGTGGCCTACAATAGTGCAAGAGGATTCATGTGTTCTTTGTGTTGCCAGTGTCTTTGAGCTTTCCAGGACTTGATAATTTTTCTTTTCAGCGCTTCGATGATAAGACTTGAGATTGGAGTGCATGACGGGTTTTAAAGGGTTTTTGGTGGAGACGGGGGGAGGACTTGTAGGATTAGGATTGATTAATTTTTTTCCCTCTTAAGTTTTATATTTGTTGTCTTCTACAGAGGCAATGCTGAATGGAGCAGAGCAGTTGTACTGCTGTTGTACTTCTACTTTATGATGCTTTTATTTTCAGTGTAACGCCTCAAAGCTAAGCTGGCGACATCCCCAATATTGTTTCGCTGCAGTTCCAGACAAAAGGCAAATAGTACATATTATAGAAGGGATGTGAAATGGCACGTACAGACACTGTGGTTTGATTGGTTCACGGTGCTTTCTTTAAATCTCAAGAGGTTTCATCGAGACACATCCTTATTAAAGCGTGGCCTGTACAGAAAAGCGTTTGTCTTTGTGACATGCTGCATTTATTTCCTCCATTAAAGTCAGCAAAACATCCGCTACTTGTGCAGACAGCAGTTTGCTGTGACTCTGATGGGTGTTTTGACGAGAAAACGATCATTGTAGCGCGTTAATGTCTGTCAAAAAACATACGGAATGAAACTATGCACAGTCTAATTGGCTGTTTTTAAGCACGTGGAGGTGTTGAATGTCATTTGCACACACCTGGAATAAAATCACATTTTTTTTGTTTCTCTCTGCCAGAGAAAAAGGGAAATCTTGCTGAAATGAACAAAATTTGCACTCCAAATTTGCGTTCTAGATTTTCCAAAAATCCCAGTGGTGAAGTCGCTGGAATACATGTTGATGCCGCGGCGGCGTTTGTTTCAGGTGATGCTCGCCGGCTCTTTTAATCGGATGCTTGGATTTGGCACACGTGCCAAAACCACAGCCGTTGTGCTTGATTCTCCTCGACGGCAGGCCGTGTTTGTAGTGTCAAAGTGCATGTCAGTGCAAATATCTGCAACAGAAGCAGATGGGTTCACCGTGTTGCTTATCTCCTTGGTGGCTGCACAGTTCCACTCAACATTATTTCTCCTCTCTGGTGATCCCTGAAGCTCATCAACGGACTTCCCAGTCACGGGTTAAAAAAAATGGGATTGAATTTCTCTTCTTCCAAGACCTCCTCTGTGAATTGTTTTTTTTTTTTTTGTCGCTCGTTCGATATCTGTGCATCGGCAGAAAAGACAAGCAGCAGCGCTTTGGGAGTTGATGGAATAACAGGTGTTGCAATGGAACTTGTACCTCCTTCTCTCTGTAACCCCGCCCCTTTGAATACCCCCAGCTGTGGGGAAGAACAATGACTGTATTCCTGGAGGTGGGGGGCCTCCCCGGAGTCCCCCTCCCTTGCCCCTCCCCTTCTCCACTGAGCGAGCAAACAGATGACTGTCCCGGGTCGCATCTGGCCTCTGTGCACTTAGTGTAATCAAGGGGAGAGAAAAGGTTTATGGCCTACTTGTTAGCGTGCTGCCGACTGATGGGATGTCAAGTAAGCACCCTCCAATTCCAAATCTCCAGGGGGACGTGGTGGAGGGGGGAGGCGGGACGGGGGGCAGTGGGGTGGGCGGTGGGTGTGGCTGCAATCTGCCGCTCTGCACTCGGCAGCCCCCGCCACAAGGCTTGAGGTGGAGAGTCGTGTCGAGCCCCCGTAGCGTTTGCCGAGCCGGCCGCGCCATTAAAGAGTGAGTCAAATTCAAGCTGAATATTTATGACGCCATTTGCATAATGTTGTTGCCCAAAAGGCTGCCGAGGTGAATCCAAATATTTTTCTGTAGAACACTTTGTGGGAGTCTTCCCTCCAGCAAAAAGTGCATGCAACAAATGTGGACAGTTTTAGGAAATAATTAAACCACCTGAGGCAGCGCTGGCAAAAAAAGTGATTAAAATAATCAGTAATATAATAAAAAAAAAAGTTATTATTCCTCTTTCAGCTTTGCTGCTGCCAGCCACTGAAACCAAACCTGCCTCTTTAGTTTACACGACTGGGACGACCAACTCGTGCGGCAATGGGGTTGTGTCGTTGTGTAGTTGATGCTGTTGAGTCGGATCAGTGTCCAGTGTCCATGTCCAGCACACTGGTGTTTTTGCTGCGGACATCATGCTGGATCCAGTGTGAACGCAGCCTCGGAACTCAGCGCTGATGTTCCAGCATCAGTATCTTCTGCTTTTCCGCTGCGTGCTTTGTGCTCTGCAGGCATTTCACCGTGTCTGTTCTGCCTCAGCAGGAGTCTCTTCAACGTGCCTGATGCCGCTATCAGGGTTTCCTCCGCTCCACGTGCAGGTTCTACTTCTTCCTTTTTTCTTTACAAAAAGCCCGGTTTCAGTCTCAACCACTAATTACTTATCGAGCACTCGTCTCCCTTCTTTTGACTCTGAAATTCTTTTTTCCCTCCTCTTTGTTATTTTTCTTTCAGATAGCAGCGAGTCAAGACAGTCAATGACATGAAGGAATTTTAATTATTTGAACCTCTCACAAGTGTCCTCGTAGTTATTTTATTCACTTATTCACATTCAGCTAGTTTTTAGATTGCCCGACTATAAAAAGTCGCACTTATTACATCCACAGATCCTGACACTCTTGGCTTGTCAACAAATTAAATACAGATATTATATATTGTTGGGTTGGCAGTCCAATGTGACAAATACATATCTCTCCAAGCCACGAGTCAATACTCATTTACTGGATTTATGTGACGCTGTAACGTGTTCATGTTAACAGGCATTCTGATGGCGTTGATCATCCGCGGGCAGCAGCCACGGCGGCGGGTCGTTAATTGCACGATTCTCTTTATTGTCGATGTAAAATAAAAAGCACAACAAGAGGAAAAATCGATCCAATCAAATCCAAGTTTTTCTCCTGTCTGTGCAGTCAGGTTATTGCAAGGATGAACGGTGAACAAAAATCAAATCTGTGAGTTTCGAGGTCACCAAGTGTGAAAAATGTAATGAACTTCTTGCTTCATAAACAAGAGTCTCACCAGGTTTTTTTGAGCTCATAATTGAGCTCCAAGGATCAGTTTGCCTTAAATGGAAGTTGCTTCTCTACCCCCCCAAAAAAGAGCCTTGTACAAAATATCAGCGTATTATTCTGTAATTGTGTTGAATTCCCAACGCTGGTGTTTTATGGTCACATCAGCAGAGAGAGAGAAAATCAAGTTTTTATTTGCCTTCTCTATAGAAGGCACCTTTTGCAGCACTCCTTCCCAAAAGTGCTGCATTTTAATTGACCCGGTATTTCGCTGTTTCCATTCCCATGCGCCAAAAAAGTAAAAAAATGTAAAACAATAAGTGAATTAAATCCATACTAGAGCTCATGTGCAGGCACATCAGAGAATTCATTATCACTTATTTCTACTGTATTTCCAGTAATCAGGCGCCCAGTGCCTAGTCTCTGCTCCGATGCCAATTCATTCCTGTTCCATTTACTATTAAAATTAATAATTGATAACAGGCAAAGCAAAAAACAAAAGTGGAAATCTGCAAACTGTGTTATAGGGGAAATGGTAACGCAGTTAAGTGGCGACATGCAAGACAAATTGATAACAACATACTGACAAATGATCTTGCAATAGTAATGCAGGGATTTTTTTGGGTTGCTGGAAGGACTTCACTAACAGAACAACTGGACCCCTGATTTGTCAATGCTGGTGTCTAATTTTTCGACCGGAAGCCAAACTCAGTCTGTTGCTGTCGGGAATGTTTTTTTCCCTGTGTTGGAGTTGTTTATGGGAACGTGCAAAAAGCAACAAGTGGCCTTTGATTGCTCTTTTCCTCCCAGTTTGAGACCTTCATCAGTGCGCTCGCAGGGAGGCATCGCTCGTCGTAATTGGGCCCATTTTGCACCGCATTCACACATACAATGCACAAGTTCAACAATAGATGAATAAAGAATCAATGCATATCGTTTGTGCTCTCAACCAAATAAACAATACAGGCTCGCGCGGGCACCGCAATCATCAGAGGGGAAATGAATGGCGTTCTGATTATTACACAGGTTTGCATTAGCCGCCGGCCGGGTGGGCTGGAGTGATCGGCGCTCCTCCCACCGTTTGTCTCTACCAGGCAGACCCGACTTCTTTGTTCATTCCGGTGAATTTGCTCCCGATGAAATCCTTCCCGCTGTATTGTCGACAACGCTTCCTGCCCATTGTCTCATCTTGTGTAACTGCAGTTTTTTTTTCCCCTCTTCACCACCTAATGCCAGACAACTGTGGCACAATGGTGCAGCATCTCGTCTTCACTGTGCCCTTGTCAGGGATACGGAGGAAAGTCTTACCTGCGGCAGAACAATGGGACACTTGGTCGACAACTGCACAGCTCTGATGCGCCGCTTAGCTCTGTTTAATTTTTTTTTTTTCTGCTAGTTTATCTGCGTGACAAATACTCCTTCTTTAAATCAATAGACAGACAGTTAATAATTAATATTTAATAAATAAATAATGACTCTTGCTTTGACTCTCCAGTCCCTCCAGTCATGTCTTCTGTGAGCGTCAACATGGCCCAAACAACCGTTAAGGCCAATGGAAAAATGTCTCTTGTCCCGCTCAGGCTCAGATATCTTGCACGTTTTTGCTGCGGTGTTGTCATTTAGTGCCACCCCCCCTCCTCGCCATATCCAGCAATCACAAACCACCTGGGTTGGAATTTTTACACACACCTGCGCTGAATAGACACACTGCCGTTTGGCCTTCTAGATTCTACCTTCGCTGCAAAGGACTCTGAATGACAAGAGTTTTTTTCTTTGTTTTGTAAAATTGATACACACTTGCTAACAAGTCTTATTTGTGCTTCAGACATCTCTTAATACCTCGTAAAACCATGCTGTCGGGGTGGCAGCAGGTGGGTGGAATGACTTCTCATCACGAAACTAAAGACTCCTTTTTCCCTCCTTTCAAACAGCCTTAGTACTTTTTACCTAAGTCGCTCCATTATGAGCAGAATAAAAGAACAAATTGTCCTGAGTGCTGCCCGGTGCCCACGTCTAACAGGAGGTGGGAGGTTTAAAGTGGAGGCAACATGGCAGAACTTCATCATCCCAAACAAGCTGCCTGGACGAACAACAACTCCGCGGAACAGAGACCCGTTCTTCAGGACTGTGGCTCTCTGCTGGGCCCAGCACAACCTGTGAATCCTTCCTTTCATCGCAGGTTCTGCAGGAGTCGGACAACTTGTACTTGAGTGGTGGACTTGGACCCGGCACCTTAATGCTGGCACTGTTCTTCCGATCGGCTGATCAGGCAAAAAGCAGACGCTTTACTCTTTGTTGGAGACTTCTAGTTGTGCGTTATGTGGGGAAATCACTCTGCAGACTGAGACCCACCAGGCAGCCTGAGACAAAGTGTCCACAGTTGAAAATGCCACACGCTCTTTTTCCTTTTCAACAAAAAGAAAACTGCAACAGTCAAGAAGCGTCCGTGAAGGGATTGAAGGAAATCACAGCCCGGTTTGAACTGTACTTCAACGGCCTTCACGTTCTCCACCGGAGCGCCGCTTCCAACTTCTAAACTGCCTGAAAGTGTTGAGCAGGAACGTCAGTGAGCAGCTGTTTATTTTAAGGATTTTTTGCTGAAAGTTGTTTGGAGCCGCTGTGGGAGAAGGAATGTGTCAGCGTGAAAATAGGAGCAGAGGATGGAAGAAAAAAGAAACGCTCAAACTGGTTTTCCTGCTGCTTTGAAGTGTGTAGTATTTGTTGGGCTTCACTTGCCTGTCAGATTAATACCTTCTGAACTGAAAATGAAAATGGGTGAAGGAGCAGTTAATCCGCATAAGTATATATATATATGTGTGTGTGTATGTATATATATATATATATATACACAAAAGACACTGGCAAACTGTCTGCGGATTGATTGGTTGTCTGGCGTTGCAGTGTTTACCTGACACGCCAGGATTATCTAATTCCCTTTACATCGCTGATGGCGACACAGAATCTGGATTTATCTTGACAGTTTTTTATTTATTGATTTATTTGTTTGTTTGTTTGTATGTATGTATGTTTTTTTTTTCAAAGCAAACCCACTCCGGACCATCAGAGAAGCTGGATTGCATCCTGAACCGGTGCATTTCAAGAGCCGCTGACCTTTTCAAAGTTGTTTACTCCCGCCAGCATGGCTGTTGTTCATTAATAATTGATCCGCTGATAAAGCAAACTTCACCTTGTTGGGGTTGGACCATGGCGCCTCTGTCTGGGTCCTTCTCAGATCTTTCACAAAAAAGAAAGAAGAGTCAGCGTTGAACAAACGGCATGTCCAAGTTTGACACCTCATTTTTTGAGGGTTTTAAATGTTGTAAATTTGACCCAGATTTACAGAAAATAAACATGTAAAGAAAGCAACACTTTAAATCCAAACATACAAAATAAATGGTGTTGCTTGGGAGAAAAACAAAACCACAGCTGGTTCAGATCTTAAGGAATTGGAAAGGAGTCCCTGCAGCAGAGCAGATACAGTATAGATCAGCTTCTTCTTGTCTGATATTGACTTTTTGTTTTAGCCTCTCATCCAGATTCACCGTGCACAGAAAACCACGGCATCAGCACAAAGGTTTAAAGAAGTGGTCGCGTTAAAGCCACGCATCAGTCTGCCGGCAGTTTGAATGGATGAACAGCGTGACGAGGTCCACGTCGTCGGGAACTCGCAGTGCTGCCTCTGCTTGGCGACTGATGTTCTCTCAGGAAAGACTTGGATACTGCTGTCCTACCTTGGTCCATTACTGTGGAGAACTGAATCTAAGATTTTCTGTGTGGCATTGAAACGGTCTTGACAATGCTCAATGATGTAATAATACAAGAGCAATATTAGCGTGAGTGCGATGGTCTTCAAGCGATGAACCTGTTGGTTCTTCCACTCGTGTTAGGATGGCGGTCACAGTAGATGTTTGCCTGATTTGTTTTATGGTTTCTAAATGCTTGTTGCCCTCTAGTGTGTTTTTTGGTTTTAACTCTCCAGAGGTCCAAAAACCTGAAGATTCAATTTTCATTCTCCAGAAGCTCAAAGTGGGGAATTGAAGGGAAATTACACATGGTTATAACCTCCCCAGATTATCATCACAATACCACCATTTCAAATTTGTCTGCAAATTCGAAATGGTTTGCGGTGACAGCCGGCGGCGCAGCTGCAGGAGCCAGGGAAGCTCTGTGCTCCGTCTTACTCCACGGACGTCTTTGACTCCATGTTGAAGAATTCCTTTGCTAAGATTTGAAGGGAAGCCCTCTGTTTGCACGGCTCTGTTCACTCCCTTTGACGTAGCCTCGCAGCTGCTCCAAACTATCTACTGCTTTGGGTCCAGTGTCTGAGGGAGCGCAAGGTATCGACGAATCCCTGGGCTGCCGCCGTCAGAAGCACCTCTCAGTGCAGTGGGCACAGCGGGCGGTACAAAGCCCTGAACTGAGGGGTCACTTCCTCTTTAATAAGCCTTTTTAAAATGGTGATAACCACCTGCCGGCACCTGTCACTCTGCAGGACCGATCAATGTCTGACTCATTTCACGCCCTGCAAAGTTGCTTGCTTCGTAGCTGTTTAGAGGTGGCCCGACCTCCGGCTGAGAACGGTCTGTCAGAGTTGAAACTCGAGGCTTGAGCTAGCGCTGCCCACGGAAAAAAAAAAGCATTTATAGTGTTTCCGCCTGGCGGTGCTGCGGCTGACCTGAGGGCGCCGCTTCTCTTTTTTTTTCTTCTCTATTTTCTTTTTCTTTTTCATGCATATACATTATACCGCTGCCCACACTGGGCCTGGCGTCGGCCAGTAATTGCAGCGTGCGAGGCTATATTAGTGCTTCTTGAGAGCCATATAGCGCCATTAGAGTGCACGCAGGAGGTATTTTCTTTTTGCACGTATCAGACATAAGTGTCTATTAAGTGAGGGAGTGAAACGCGCTCGCCTGCCAAGTTTATACTTGGGAGTCTTAGTGAGGGGCCCGAGCATCTCACCTCCTATTGATTGTGGCAAACTCGCGCTTACCTCCCAGCGAACAGGAAGTTGGTAAACAATTAGGCTAATGTTTTAACGCTTAAAGGACACGCCCGCCCCATGGCAATGCCTCCAATGGTAAAAGTCTGGGGTCCATGTGCCTCCTGGTGCTTCACTCTTGGGTGAAAGCGGCAGCGGGTTTTTTTTTTTTTTTTTTTTTTGGAATATGCTTCCCAGCTGTTTGGGATCGCTGCCAATGACATCCGTAGCAAGAGCATCAGGTTGCGGCGGAAAAAAGATTCAAGTTTAAACAGACACTTAATTGCTGAAGTGCTTTTTTTCTGAGTGGAACAACATCACCGCAAAGCAGCCGATGTTTGGTTGCTTAACGCCGTCTCTACCGCTCGTCAAAGCCACCAAAGAGTCGCCTTACGACGGATACTTCAGCGCGTCGTGATCTCTCTGAAAACCTCTGATTGTACCTGAGACGTGAAGGGGGCGTAATTACAATCCACTCCGAGGTTAATACAGTAATTACTGCGAAATGAGACTTATTTATCAGGCCTAAACACTCAAATCGGTAATCGATGGTTAATTTTTTTTCCTTGCAGGTTTTTTGTTCATTTCTTCTCTCTTCTCCTCTGTTAAAACCGTTCCGGGCGGCCAATGATATTTCGACGGAGGAAGCGGAGGACGGGGCGTCTGGTGACAGAGCACATCAGACAGTAGAAATCAATTCATTTCGTCCTCTGTCATCCGCAGATGGTGCTACTTCAATCTCCTTTCTATTTTGTCACGCTAATGCGCTCGCAGATGACAAGGGTGGGTCATCTCGGAGCAGGAATAGCAGACGGGCTGAGTTTGACGGCCGCGTCGCCGCCCGCCTCCTATTTTGTCACACTAATGCTTTGAAAAATGACAACGGCGGGTCATTTTCCCAGGAAAAATAGCGACGGTAGTAGACTGTGACTGTGCAAGGCCCAGATCTGATCTCGTCCCATCGGCGGTGAGACCGAAGCCCGGCCGTTTCACGCGGGAGCAAAAAACAAAAGGCATTAATCATACGATGCAATCGCATCGATTATTCATACTTCCAAGTCTCCGGAGTGCCAGAAGCCGGCAACAGGGAAAATAGTGAATATTTTTCAGTGCAACTTTCTTTGCATGTACAGCTCCAAACATGACGCAGATGGTCCATGTTTTTCAGGCCAGCAGAACGGGTGAATTGTTGCTAACCTCAGTTAGCTTAGCATGCCGCTAACTGAATGGGAAGTAAACAGTGTTGAGTGCCGTAATATCTGTTGTGGAAGCAGGTGGTTTTCAACTTGCAACTGCAGTTTTATGATGTTTGCTCTGTGCACATGGTGATGTTTTCACTTGTGGTGACACCAACCTTTGCCCAAGTGCATTTATATAAACATTCTGGCAGCTTTCATTTTCAAAAAATCTATTTTATACATTGATTGTTGGATGCTTAGAAGACAGCTTACATAAACAAGTCATGCTCATGCACGCACGCACGCACACACACATACGCACAGACATCAAACGTGATGTCAAATCAAAGAGAGTTTCCTAAAATTTTTATGCTGAGGATGAAGCTTTGCTCATTGTTACCTAAAATTCTGCTTTTGTGTGGATGAAATGCAGAAAAAATACACATGTAATAGACATTTTTCACGTTTCATCTGGAATGCTCGCCCTTTTACTGAATTGATTTTTTTGCGTGTGTATTTATTAAAACAAACTTGCCAATTTTAGCTGTGCAACACCAATTAAATTCTCCTCCTGGCTCCAAAACACTCCTCATACTGCCTTGACCTCACATGGGTACTCCACATTTAATTTATTTTGTCAGCCTTCAGAATGAATGGCCATCAAGGCAGGGTGGTTTCATTCTCTGAAAATTCACAACAATCCAGCGTATCCCTGGCATTGGCCTTCTATAATTACAGCCTTTTTGTGCGTGTGCGTGCTGAAAATACATCCTGAATCTCTAAACACATTCTGTCGGCCAAGCTGAAGATTGGGGGAAAAAAAGCAACTTTGCTGCATTGCTCCGGATTAGATTCGGAAGGCTTGCTGTTTGTACAGTGTAGTCGGGCAGGATGCCACACGGATCGAAGCTGCCGGGGCAAGAAGCAGCCCCCCTCTTTTAGCTACGGCTGACGCAGCCACTTCCTATATGAGAGTTTTGTGCCAGCCAGTAATTTACGGTGGCTTAAAGACGGACAATGTGTTTCCCACTGAAATTAATAAGCACTGGGGACAATTGGACTTTGTTTAATAGAGGTTCAGCTTCACCGGATGGGGGAGGGGTGTTGGTGCGGGGGTGAGAGGATTGCTAGTTTTTATTTTTTTATTTGTTCCAGCAATTTATGTAGGCAGCAAATAATGACCTTCAAGCAGAATGGGTGAAAAAAGTTCAGGGTGATACTAGCTGCTTGTGCAGTCTGACTGGCGGAATGTGTGAGGGCTTGAATTCACTCAATATTTTTTTTCCCCTTTTCTTTATCGTATTGCTACATATTTGAATGCCGATGCTGAGAAATTTGCCTCCTTTGTATCCCCCTGTGTTTGCAAGGCGAGTTGCGACAATGTTTCTTGTGTTCATCCAGGGCCTTACCTTTCCTCGGTATTTTCCAATAATAATAATTTGCCTTGGTGTTTCTGTCAGTCAACTTTTATTTATAAAACCAAAAATCCCAGCCAGTGGTGTCTCAAGGTGCTTTGTACAATGACAGAGAAAACCAACTGATCCCTCTTTCGCTAACATGAAGCGACAGTGGCCAAGAAAGGGGAAGAAACCCCGAGCAGACCCTGACTCTGAAACGGAAATGCAAACAGTGAAGAGATAGAGATAGAGTCCGAGTGATCTGGCATGTGTTTCCTCCAGAATGTGAGAGCCAATTGACAGAGACTTTAGTTCTTGACGGCAAATGAATATTGGCTCGCAGACATTAAGATTTACTTTCTTGGCAATTGGAATTTGGCACAGAAAGATGAATAATTTTTTGATTGGATGGGAGCATTTCCACTCCATTTTGGTGCTTCATATATATTGAAACACGCTAGCCAGCCCCAATGGAGAACCACACAAATGGGAAGGAGGACCTGGGGAGGAGGTTAAATAGATCGTAGATTGGATTTGGACCGTTGACGTGAAGCTAGCCTATCATAGCTAGCTGTAGGTCAGCATGCTTGACTACGTGTCATTTCTGGTCGTGTCATTCAGCATCTCCCTCTTTGATGGCGCTAGACGTCTTCGCTGTTGCCATGCATCGTTAGAACACGCCGGGCTGCCTGCTTCCTTGCAACGGGGCTTTTCTGAGGTGGTTTCTCTCTTCCTGGCTGCTGCATGGGGAAAAAAAAAAAAACACCTCCTGCAAGCCAACCGATGTGTCGCCCAGTTAATGGGGATTCAGCGGCGCTGATCACAGAGTGTCATGCACTGCAGCCGAGCCCCAGATAAGGAGGCTGCCGGGCGGAGGTGCGGAGGCGCCCTAACGAGTCGGCGGGAAACACACGTCGCTGATTCGCTCTGAAGCTGCGGCCTCAGCGCGGCTGCACAATCAGTCTGCTGATGCCGATGACGCAGTAGTTTGTGAGAATAATCAGCCCTGGCCTGTGGAGCGGCAGCCTGGTCATTTTCTTGCCGCCATCAAGCGCGGCGCTGCCGCGTTCCCGCATGGAATAAATACTGCATCAGTTGGCCGCCCTGGGCGCCTCATGCTGTATTCAGGCAGCCAACTACATGTGCATGCGCGTGTAGATGTGTGTGCACGTGTGTGCATAAGTCGCCGCCATCAAGGACGGCGGTGTATTTGAAGTGACAGGAAACTCTACGGTTCGGTGTCTGAACCCCCGGATGAAACTATTCCTTCATCGTGGGCCAATACGCCGGCTGATATTTGCTTTTGGTGGTTTTGATAAAGAAAAATCGCTGAATCAGAGAACGTGGAAATGCTTGAAAGTCTCCGGCTTTCATCAGCTTCCGGCTCAGTATTTTTGTTTTCCGCTGCGTTTCCTGGACTCCCGCTGGCTCTTTCACTCAAAGGGACAAATAGTTTCATCTGAAGAAAGGCAATATCGAGGAATAATGGGAGGCCACGCGCACATGCACCTTCAGGGTGAGCGCGCACGCTCTCAGTATTCATCGTTACAGAATGCCGCTCATTCCTTCTGCCGTGCGAAAGTGATTCCACACTGGAAGCTTAAAATTCATACCTGGAACCGTTCGAAAAAGGAAGCCCTGACGTCGAAGTTAGTGTGAATCCGAACCCTTTGATCCAATCCTGGAGAAAAACAAAACAAAACAAAACAATACAAAAAACCCCCCCGCTAGTGCTAATACCTCCTATCGACGCACTGATCTAGATGCTCTTCTTACGGATGAGGGTTCCCACTGCTGCCATATTTAGAAGCTCCCGATTGCAGCAGCATCCTGGCTGTTGCTGGAGGAGGATTAGGCGGGCTCCGCCTCCTCCACTTCCTCTGCCTCCTCCACCTCTTCCACTCCCCAGGTTGAAATTAATCTATTAGTAATAGACTCCATATTGTTGCCAACCGATGAATTATTTTAAGGCCTCGTCGTCGGAAGGCGCCAGGTTTTACCGCAGCGATGCACCACTCGCAATTGGTTAATATTTCACAGCCAAAAAAAAAAAAGGAAAAAAGAAAAAAGAAAGCCAGCTAAGCTGCTTTACACGAACAATATGAGCTGCGTAAGAATAAATAGGGTTGGTGTCGCTGCAATGACGTGTGATTGTGAAATCATTTGTATATATATATTTTTTTTAGTTTTAATAAATTTTGCTTCATTCTTGTTTAACCAAGAATACTGTAAGTAAAAATAGGCTTTTTTTTCCATAGTAATAAAGCCTGGTGAGGTGGAGTTTTCCCCAATAAATGACAAGACAGAGAAATCACGGCTGCGTGCTGTGACAGTGACCTTTATCTCTTTATCTTATGTCAGAGCCCGAAACCAAACTGACAAACAGCCAGTCACTAACTTCACGCCCTCGTCCGCAGGTGAGTTTCAGTCTTCGTTGCCCAGTCTTGTAAGAAAACGTTCATTTTGTGCATTTTTAAGGTGATAACAATCCTGTGGTCGTTCTTTGAAAAAAAAAAAAAAAAAAAAAAAAACAAGCTCACCATACTGAGTCATGCAAAATATAGTAGACTATTAATTGCGACTGGTGGCTGGTGTCTTGGCTACAGTTTCCATTCACCAAGTAGAGTACAAACAGATCGCTTCAGTGGCTGTTGCAGCCATAAAGGAAAAGATGTGGTGCCCCACATGGTCGACGGCAAACACAACTGACCTTTTTGTGCAAACACTGGCTCACGTTCGGGACCAAACCTTGCTGGACGGCCCCGTGCTGGCACTCCTCCCTCATCGAACATCCGTCACTTCCAAGACACGGTGGCTTCACTTGCACCACAGTCCACTGACACGCACACACACACACACAGGCTGAGACATGATGCTACCATGCCCCTCCCCCACCCCTCCCCATCCCCAGGCCGTCTTGACATAAATGGAGCTGCGCAGTGCACACACTCATTAGCATGATGCCGCTCGCTCTCATCGGGTGTCTGCTTTCAGAATGCTACTTAGAACCTATTAGGAGACATTAAGTCAGCCCTGCCCCGCTGCAGAGGTGAGGTCTTCATGAGATGGGGTAGTAGATCACTCTGAGAAGGTTGGGAGAAAATGGAATAGGAATCCACGGCTGCTCGTCGCGTCGCGTTAGCAGTCTTGAAGCAATCATGCTGGATGGTGCCTGTGCGACACGGACGCCGACTGGCTGAAAGCGTTCCTCTTTATGCACTCTCCATGTTAAATATTGATCCGCTGCAGTGCATCGCGCCACCCTCAAGTGAGGTTGCTTTTGCTTTTAGCCGGGCTCCCAACAACTTCACACGAGGCCAGCTGAATTGGGGGACAAAACGTCCCAGATCTGGCAACGCTACAACCCCACATATTTTCCCCATCAGTAGATTCGCTCTGAGCTCATTATGCTGAAGTAGCTCCTGCTCCCGTTTCCGTCCCGAGCCGCTGCGAAGGTTAACATGTTTTGCCATCGCAATGCTTTTTTATTTCCTCTAACTTCCTTCGCGTTAGTTTTGGAGTTTTTTTTTCCACTCCAGTAGAGTGAACACAATAACTTTTACAGCTTAAAGTGCCATGAGCAGGAGTGCCGGTCCTCTCGGCCCTCGCTGGGCTCAGATCTGTTTATGGAAACCTTATCGCCTCATTGCATTTTGTGCGCTGGTATGTGCATTTCTCAGAGTCTCTGCCAGAGACTCCTACTTATTGTCTCACATCAGCTGTTGCGTCAGCCTCTGCCAATAAGGGGCGTAGCGAGCCAGACACATGCATCGAGTGCACCAGCTCTTTGTCCCTTTTGCGATTGAAATATTGTGGCCAAAACCACTGAGCTGTCTCACTTTCTTTTCTATGTAATAAACATGAATCTCCTCTATCTGAAATTAGTTTTGAATTAGAAAAAGGAAGTCAATCCGTTCAGATCTGGACCAGGTTTACTCCAGTGCTGCCTGCGTGCACACAAAAAACGATTTGACAGCCTCAGTCTACCAGTGCCCACCCCCCCCCACCTCCTAACCCCCAACAACTGACCCCAAACCCCTGCTGTCGTAATCCACGTATTTCATATTGAACAACATTTCACATTGAAGACTATCAGAGTAGCAGTTAATAGATTTCTCTTGCACAGATGTACTTTTTTTTTCTGGTCGGGCCTGGATACAGTGTCTCCAGCCAGCACGCCGGTGGGCGGGCGCAGCAGCAGCAGCAGCAGCAGCAGCAGCAGCAGCAGCAGCAGCAGCGCCACCGCTTCGAGAGAGATTAGAGGTCGGTGAGCCGGAGGAGCCCAATCGATGCGTCCTCTCAGGGAACGGATTGACCAGGCATTGATCCAGACCGAACAGGAGCCGGAGGGCCACCACACCACTAAGGGTAGTGGTCCGTTGGCAGCTGCATACCCACCTCACAGCGTGATGCCTGAATCGCCTGCACACAGACATGCGCACGTTCGCCAAAGTGGCATTTATCTGCTCATCTAAACCGTGGTGCCGAGCCAAGTCGCCACCTGGGAGAGGCAGAATAAAAGAGAAGAAGAAGAAGAAACAGTCATACTCCGAGCATGACTGCATGACTTCTTCTTCCTCCCTTCCTCCTTCTGGCTTTAATAAAAGCGCGAAATCAGTGGATGCGCACAAGTATACAGATGTGTGTTAACATTACATCTGCCCGAAAACTACAGCATCCAGGAATTGCACCAATCAGCCGGAAGCCATAGAAGATAAAAGTCTGATTTTAGTGGGAAAAGATGCAAGGGAAAAACTACCACACAACCGACTACCACACTTACATTAATTGATATTTTTCAAATACGTTTCACAGCGACATATTTTGTCCGTGAGTAAAGTAAGCAAAGAAACGTTCATAGAGAAAGTAGAAATATTAGTATTTCCACGTGTCAAAATGTCAGATACATAAAACAGATGAAAGAAAAAATATCCAATCAGAATTTAAGAACTCTGGGGAAAAAAACGGAGAGCCCCTACGTGAACGTCTTTAACCAGACAGACTGAGTTCGGATCGGCTGCATCGACTCCTGAGGTCGCTCGGCCTGCTCGCTATCCCAGGGTTCAAGTTTTGGGGCGCTCGGTTATCTTCTCCAGTGGAGTGGAAGGGCTGAGACATCCTGAGAGCAAATGTCAGGCGGTATTTTGCAGATTGTCAAACACGGCGGTCGGTTTGGGGGCCCGCTGGACGCGTGGGAAGCGAAATGTGAAGCGAGTGGAAACTCCGAAGAGTCTCAGAGGAGTCGAAACAAAACCGTGTGGTGGAGGGGGTGGTGTAGTGTGTGTGTGTGTGTGTGTGTGCGTGTATGTGTGATGCGGTTGGGTTGGTGTGGGGGTGAGAGGAGAAGAGGAGATCCACAAACTGACAGCTGATAACAAAATTTGTCTGCTGGCCGTTCACAGGAGCGACTTTGATTTGGTTCGTCATTTTTTACTCTTCTGCCTGCTTTGCCACAGTAATAATAACAATAATAATATATTAATAATAATAATAATGATAATAATAATGAAACAAGTTGTGACATTCAAACATAAAGCAAACAAAAAAAATGGTTTCCAGACACCCCATGCAAGTGGGACGTACTGTATTGCGCTAAGAATTTGTGGTATAAAGTGTGGTTTATTTCAATGCAGTCAGCAGCATTTATCCACATTTTGCACGTGCACTGTTGCATTTAGCTCACAATTGAGTTTCAGCAAGACGAGCATTAAAAATCTCTTGCAAATATTTAATGACAACAATTTGGATTGAGTAAAAAGAGTGTGAACTTTTCTTTTTTTCCACTCCTGTACATCTTGGCCGCCTTGTTTGGGTTTTGATGAAGCCTTGAAATATTTATTTATTTATTTCTTTATTATTTGGCAGGGTCCGCATAACCAGCAGGTTGCAGCTTTACGGCTCGGCTTTCGTTCCGTAACACTTTTTTTTTTTATTGCAAGGTCAGACGTTAATTTGCAGCTGAGCTTTTCCTGGGAATTATGTAAAGACGGCACAATAAAAGGCATCTTGCGATACGCGTGCATAAATAAAACATAAAACCCTTGAAAGCGGATGCCAGGCGCTGCGCAGCCGCTGCCGCCACAGATTTGGCAGATTCGCAAATTCATCCAATCTCGTTGTCCTTGTCTGGTGATGGGGTTGGAGTTGTGCTGAGTCACTTCCTGGTGTGAACTGCATGAAGGAGGAAAGCGAATCCTCTCTCCGAGCATCTTTGTTCGACGTGTCGCCGAGAATATTCTGGTGTGTGCAGCGATGCAGGTTGAATTGAATGTAAGTTTTTTTTTCTTTCGCCACAGTCCGATATAATCACATGCGTCTTTCGGCTCGGTAAATCCTTTCATCCTTCAGGCGTCTTTTCCAGCCCCCACATCATGATTTAAATCACCGTTCATCAAAGTTCCGGGATAATTTGTGCGTTCAACGCCTGTATGACTCTGAATTCAGAGAGGTGACTTTCAGGCTGCCGTGCGCAGCCCTCATTAAGAACTTGCAAAAGATTTAAAACCTCGCTCTGCCGTTCGTCACGTCGTGACGCTGTGCTTGGACAGATTTTGTCCTAAAGAGCAGCTACGGGTTGACCTTGCGAGACATGTCGTGTCGAGAACATCGCTTGCACTTTGTGATTTGGCACACTCAAAGCAGGGCTCATGTAAAGTTCCTGAAGCATTCTGCAGGAAGTAGTTGTGTTTCTGAAAGGTTGTGGCACCACAATGGTAATGAACCCTCTCATAACAAAACTAGGGATGCGTATCTTCGGTTGTTTAGTTGTCAATTCCGATTCGATCCAGAATCTATTCTTTATTCAAATGATTCTTGAGTCTAAAGTTATACAGTGCACAGTGTGTTAATAATCCAGCAAATTTTGGCATCTAAACAGAATGTTTAACATGTGATTTTTAATTCTAACTGATTCCTAATGAACTGATGAATTTCAATTGATTTCAATGATGTTAACAAAACTACTACTGCTAAACTTGAGACCAACGTTAACAGGTATTCATACACAAGAAATGATGTTTTTGTAAAAAAACGTTTTTTCAAAGTTTATAAATTGAGTCAGTGTCATAGATGATAAGATTTGCGATTCTTACGTGAATCCCTGTTTTCCTCTACCCCGAAACAAAACCATGAAAAAGATCAGAATGAAGGTGCTTGTTGAGGGCGGTGAATATGCAGAAGCTAACGCTAATGTTACACTAATGGTAACCAAACCAAGTGTTGACTCAACTTAAAATGAAAAAAGATTCTCCTTTTGTCCCAAGTGCGTCACACAGATTTGACAAATTCCAGGACACGGGCAGCACGGGCACCTGCAGGCTGTAGCTTCCTGTTTGCCGCCGCATTGTCTTTCCCCTCACTTCTCACAGGCAATAAACCTGCTCTTATTGGCTGTCTTTCACGGGAATGTAATCTCGCTAAAGTTGAGCAGCATTTAATTGCCATTCGCACGCTCCTGTTATCTTCCATAGGAAGGAAGAATTTAAATGCCTGACAGACAAAATTAGGGTTTTCGCTTTTGTGGAAATTCATCCGCTGGCACAACCGCTGCCCTCATAATTAGCCCCGGCAATATCGACCGCCGGCTCATTGCAAAACAAACCCACAGGCCCAGCGCTGATGCTGTGGAGGAATTGGATTGTTTAGGCCGGATTGTTGCCCATTGTCTTTTCCACCTGCATTATTATTATTGGGGACTCTTGAGCGTTGACCTTGTCGGCCGGTCGAGGATCGGAATTTCGCTCGGAAGAAGTTCTTGAGCCGCTCGTCTCCGGCCCTTGAACACAACCAATTAAAGCGATGATGCCGGTCGCGCTTGTGATCTGAAGAGGATGACCTGGGGAAGAATGAAAAGCGGCACACGCCCAATGTTTTTTTGGTTCTTTCTTCGTCCCTCGGGCGAGTCAGATGCGAGTCAAAGAGGAGCACTAAGTTTTTCCGTGGCTCTGAAGGGGCCAAATCAGGCCCCTGGAAGATTTGACGGGACGCCTTTTCTCGCACCGCCAACCCCTGGCCTTGCTTTTGTCGAGACTGACTAATTTCAGTCTATTCAGGTGGACTTCATTGTGTTCTGCTTCTCTGCCCATGCATTTCATTCGCTGGGTCCCCCTTTTGTTTCGAGTTACTGCTGGAGATGAAGCGAAGCCACTGTGTCAGAGCTGTGGCAGGGATTAGGAGCGCTCTTTTCACGCCTTCTTGGAGGCGGGCTAACTCAGGGAAAATGTCAGGAGAGGGGCGTGGTGATACAACTCTTGCTCGGTTACTTCTGATACACAATCGAAAACGAGGCGGCCAAAAGTTTCAGGCCAGGCCCGAGCAACTCCTACCAGCGATTGATTGTTAGTAAAACAGCTCAAATGAAGAAACTCTAAACAGTAATCTGCCGCCATGACAACCTCCGCTCCTGTGGATAAAAAAAGCTTCCCGATGGATTCTTGAGTCCGTCCGCCGCCAAGCGCTTTAGTGTGGTCAGGCGATAAAGCTCCCCGGATCACAATCCACGTTCACGTTCAAGCCAAAAGTTGCTGCTGGGTTGGGTGAGGTCAGGGCCAAACCAGAAAAGCTCTTTATTGCCCGAATGGATTTGTGTAACACTTTGGTCCACCTTGACCATGGCGGAATAAATCACAACACAGTGTCCACACAGATTTGTCCTCCGTCGTTGTTTTTGTGCGCTTTGAGAATGTTTTCATCTTTTGTAAACATCACAGTTTAAAGCCTAAACAAGACATCGATGCAGCAAACAATCTCATATGTGTAAACAGTCCTTTACTTCCCCCAACGTAAGAGGTACGTTCACCTGGTTCTACCGCCTCCTCTTTCCCAGAGTCTGTACATTTACATTTACAAATGACAGTCTTCGTCTGTTTCATTCTTTGAAAATCATAATCTCAAAATCCAGTGTAATCTGTCCAAAAAAGGTATCCTGCAGAAAATGTCTCTTCCAAAAAACCCCTCTTCCCTTGTAGTTGTCAGGAAATACTCAATTCATCCTCTGTCCCACCTTTTGTTTCCTTGTTATCCCATTCTCTCCAGCATGGGACAAAAATAAAAAATCCAAACAGCAAATCAAAACAAAAGCCAAAAACTCTCATTTGCTAATCAAACTTGGGACAAGAGGTAATTAATTCTTTGGAATCAGTCAATTAATTTGCATAATAAGAGGTACCGTAATTATGACTTCTGCTACTCAAGCCCAAAATTGTAATTAGAGATTTAGTCTGCATTACAGCAGAAAAGCCTGTTTTTTGGGCGCTGGTTCAGAGAGGAGATTGAGCATCCCGAGCGGTGGGACGGAGGCGCCGGCGGAGCGGCATCGCAAGAAAAGCCTTTTTCCTCTGCAGCCCGGCCCGGAGGGGAAGAGCCGGGAGGACTGATCTTCTAATCTGTAAAGAACCAAGACCTCAGCTTTCAGGGGCCCGGGTCTCTCTCATGTCAACCGGGGCCCTCTGTTCCTTGTCTTTTTCACCCGGCTTATTTCCTCCCCCATTTCCACTTGCAAGGAAATCCATAATTTCTAGAGTCTGCTGCTGCTGCTGCCGCTGCTAAAAAGGGTTGCGGGGAAGAAAGGCAGCGGCGAGTTGGAAGATGAAGGCTTGCATTAGCCTGGCAATATTAGCTCTCTGCCACACGCATGGCCAACTGTTGGGGGCTTGGGGAGGAGTTGGTGGTAGTGATGGTGGTGGGGGTGGTGGTGAAAACATAAAGTGGAATATGGTAGGAAATGTTGCGGGTTGCCTGATCAGTGGCTGCTAATCATCCTCCTCGCCATTTCCTTCAAAAGGTCAATTAAAGGACGCCGGTGTGAGCGAGTGCAAATGGGAAAACAAACACAACTTTCATTCCTCTCATAACCCTTTCAGTTAGGCGACAGCACGAGGCCTGCTGCTGTGGCACGGGTTCCTGCCCGTGTGCAAAATTCTTTTTTACGGCATCATACATTTTGATGCACATCTCGCAGCGTGTCGGACAGCAACGTCGTAACTGTACCGACACCACAGAGACACCGGATTTCATTCAGTCTCCGGTAGCCAAAGCGGGCAATTTGTAATGTTTTCATGTGCCATGTCGTTCCATCTGGAAATAATAGTACTTGGTCCCCCAAGTAGCGAAGTTGGCCCCAAATAGGAAAGTCCCAGGAGAACTAACATTTTCATTTTTTTTTAGCTTTTTTATTTTTAGAAAAAGGCATAATGGGACAAACAAATATAAGTAGAATAAAATATGATGGCTAACATAAATTTTGGTGTTTAAACTTGGCAATTTTTTATTTTTTTTTTTAACTTTTTTTAAATTTTATTTTAAAAAGCACTTAATAGAAGATGAACGGCAAAGGAAATCTACTTGCAATGAAAATTCAAATGTGGCTGCATAAAAGAAAATCAACACAACATCATTAAAAACCACCAGCACAAAGCTAAATGGGGCAATGGGCAAAAATAAGGCAAGAACCACGCATGGCTTTTGGCGCACTTCACTCGCTGTGAGCTATTTGCTTCCAAGCGTGACAGTGTGACGTCAAAAAAACAACAAAAAAAACAAAACAACACGGTATAAATAGAACGAGGTCTTTGAGGAACGTTCGACATCCAAACAGCACAGGGTGTAACAAAAGGCTGCGGTTGGTGTCAGCGGCTCGCGGGCTCAACTCTGCTGCCGCCGCCGCCGCCGTTGACTTTTCCCTCCGATGGGGGAATTAAAGGGAAGCTGCAAACAGCTGGAAGTTGCGTAAGAGTTCCGCTGCATTTAGCCGGCTCAGAGGGCGTAGGGCTGTGGGTGAGAGCGAACGCCGGGATGCCAATTTTCGACCGCGTGTCAGTGAGCATGCGCCGCGTCTAAATGTGTCCATTACAAAATAAATCAATCAATAAATAAATAAATAGAAAAACAGATAAATAAATAAATACAAAAAAGAGCAGGAAGAAGCTGCGCAGCTCGCAGATGCTGTGATATGGTGCCAACGTTTGTGTCAGCGGGGCTGCTGATGTGTGCGTACGTGCGTGCTCCTCGCTCTCTGAGTGTGTGCGCGCGCGCATGTTTTTCACTCCTGGGGGCTGATGGGAACCTGCACTAATTCAAGCATGCAAGCTCTCCGAACAGCCGCCCCCGCTCTTCGTATCCTGCTCTTACGTGACCACAGCTGCTGCCGGTAGCAGTGCTCTCACCAGCAATGAAGTCATACTGGGTTGTCGTGGGGGGGAGGGGAGTGTGGTTAAATAACGTGTTGCACGTAAAGATGAGATCCTACGCAGGGGCATTCACCGTTGATGCTTTGATTTATTTCCCAGTGTTTTATTATTTTGAGCTGCAGTGTTAAAGAGATTAAATATCATGTTCTCAGGCGTTGAGAAGCCAGAAAACAGCGTTCGTACGGCAATATGTATGGATGTGAATATTTTTACTCGAGGACTAACACACACACACACACACACACACACACACACCCATAGAGTCATCAGTACAAGGTTTAAATATTTGGACCTGATTTTTACGTTCAGAGTGTTTCTCTTTGCTGCTTTCTTTCATTGTCCTTGTGGTGTCTGTTGAAAACAACACAACGGCTGTGGTCAGAAAAAAATGTATGTGGTGTATTTTGTGTTGTTTGTGGAGACGACCTTGGTCGTCATGTGTGCCATCGTGTGGGAGATCCTCCTGTCAACAGCTCCAAGGTGGGTCAGACACAAGGAGCCGTGCAGGCTTTTTCTGCAGGTAGATATGAAGCTTCAGAAATGTCTGGTCCACGTATTGCCGGTTTTTGGACCAGTGTTGCCCAGGTGGCCTGGTCACATCAAGCTAGTATATTGTAATTTTCTGGTAGACATACAAAAGACAGAGATGGACAGACAAACTCCGGCTGCAATGTCATGAACGTCTTTCATCACTTGTCGTTGCTCCAGTTCCATCATTGTTCACTGGGTGATGGTTCAGTATTGCTCCACTGGAGGACCTGCAGGATCTGGTTTGTTTCGGTGGATGCACAGCGAAAGAGCTGCAACTTCTCGCTGTGAAATTATAATAGCCTATGTCCCTCGATGGCCAAGAGCTTATTTTCTCCGAGTCAGAGGCGTTAAGCCAGGAAGCAGCTTTTGGACTTGTGAACAACTAGATCCCTCCTTCTCTTTTTACTTGAAAATCATTGTATAATAATAGAAAATATTGATGCTTATGGCCAATGTGGGCATAAAATGGAGAGGGACATAGAAACTGAAGAATAACATTTACCAGGTGCGTGTGTGTTTGTGTGTGTGTGTGTGACCGACAAGCAGCGTCGGCTTGCACAGGACTGGATACAGCCGGTGACTGTCGGAGCAGCTATTCAAGTGAAAGAGCAACAGCATGTATCCGGATTAATGTCTGGAAAAAATAAAATAAAAAAAACAGATTAATTTGTCCGGTCGAGCTCTTATGCAACCAGTCTGAGCCCACTGAAGTGGAATGAGGACTAAAAGCCCGGGGGAGTCCTCCTTCCGTACGTAACAGGGAGCCCACGTCTTGTACATGAAATTGCCCACATCAACTCTGAGCTGTGTTCTTATCATTTCTGACGGTGTAAACAGACGTGAAGATCCAGACTATGGCTATTCTTGCATGGCGGGTCATCTGGTGCAGCAGTGTGTGTGTGTGTGTGTGTGTGTGTGTGTGTGTGTGTGTGTGTGTGTGTGTGTGTGTGTGTGTGTGTGTGTGTGTGTGTGTGTGTGTGTGTGTGTGTGTGTGTTGCGTCGGTCAAGAAAGGCTCACACGGTGCAGCGGGAAGTGGGAGGCTGAATATTAAATGAACAAATGTGGACATACCGGGCAAAATGGTTTGCATAATAATGGCCAGAGATGAATGAGGAATGATGAGATGCGTAATAGACTCCTGAACAAGAAGAAGGAGGAGAAGAAGAAGAAGAAGAAGAAGAAGAAGAAGAAGAAGAAAAAAAGGTTTCCAGCTTGTCGGCCGTGCACAGCCCCCCTGGAAGAGTGAAATTGTTGCTTTCTATTAATCACTGCTTCCTACATGTTCTCATACACCTCAAATACATTTAAACAAAAGTGCTTTGGCCATTTAGAAAATGCCATCAGGCTGAGCTGCTGACTCCATTCTTCCACTAACGACGCAGAGCTCTGCCGCTGCTCGGAGAGAGGGAGCCCCCCCACGGTGGGAAATCAAGGCTTCAGAGTGATGCATCACTCCGGAAGAAAATCACCATTCTGCCACAGGATTCAGACTCACTGGCACTTCACTCTACGACCTGTAGATTGGATAGCGCAGCGTGCCGCTGTGGCTGCTCCTAATAGACTGACTGTTCCCTGCTGCAGAGGATTTGATTTTTTTTTGGGGAGAATGAGAACAAAACTAGCTTGTTTGCTTCCCCCCAAGATGGATGGAAGGCCTGGATGATGCAGCTCTACTGTACCGTTCCCCCCCCCCCTCCCTGCTCCTTCTTACCTAAAATGGAAATGTGTCCCCCGCCGGAGTAAAACATCATCAGCTGAGGTCATACGACAGTCGCTGGAAATCGAGCGTGGCTTCTTCTGAGAAAGCAGAAAGAGGCTGTGGAAAAAACATGAACTCACACACACACACACACACCTTGTGTAAATGATGCGGTGGGAGCTGCTGTGCCTCTGTGGAAAACGCTGCAGCCGCTGCTGGGGAGCACATCCACGGACACGTTATTAGTCGCAACAGAAGAAAATGCAGCGGCCCTCATTACCGCCTGCTACCTGCTAATGGATTTCTGCCACTCACTCACACAAAGGCGCTGTGGGCCCGGGAAGCCTGTTGAGCGAATTGCGGGCCAAAAGACAGGAAGGGAAGACGAGAGGAGTGCGAGGTTTGCCGGAGAGAACATTGTGTGCCTGCTGGATGAGACACTCAAGACTGGAGATAAATGGACGACAACAACAACAAGAAAAGGAACTAACAAAGCTGCGATTTTCCAATTTTCTTCAATTCTATTGTCTCTTTTTCGGAATCAATTTGTTTGAACTTGAAGAGGAGTGTAAATAACTCCCGGCTGCTGCGAGCTTCGCCGCCGTTCCATTTCCATTTTCAGCTTGTGCAAACTTTTTTTTTTAAGGGGTCAGATCACCGGAGGATATCGCTTCCTTAAATTATCCAGCCAATGCTTTTGGTGCAACCTTATTTGCTCTTGCAGCTCAGGGGTGCCAGAGATGAGCTGATCTGTGGGTTATGAGCGCTGGGCCTTCTGCCACGCAGCGTCTGGAACCGGCTGGGGTTTTTTGTTTTTTTTGCCTTCGCCCCCAGCTTCTTTAGTAGTTCATCGTTCTTTCCGCTCATCTTCAGTTTTGTATCCGGCGGTACATCAGTGTGTGTTAACCTGTTACAGATTGACTCTGTCTATTGCTGTCTGAAGGTGTCACTGTATTTCCTTCAACAGCGGGTCTATTTCCTGGTTTGCGCCAATCCACACGCATAGTGTGGCCTCAAACAACAGGTTGTTATTGTGGTTTTAACTTTCAAAATCTAACACAACACACCAACCTTTGGTTCAAAATATTTTGAACTTTTTTTGCAATAAAACGTGCAATTGAATGTTAAATGCACCCAATTCTGAGAAAACAGAGCCTGCAGATGCTTCATGTAGAATTTTGTCCTTAGCTGGGCACAGTATATTTAAACATTGTGCCTTTTGAAATAATTTACAATCAACTAACCCCCTGAACTTTAGGAAAATCTCGTCTCAGACTGTAAAAGGTGCAGCTCATTGTAATTTATAGAAAGATAGTTTGATATTCGTGCTAAAGAACGAGGCCTGATGAAGTCAACAGCAGGTAACAATGTAACCGTGTTTAAAATGTTCTGAGAGTTGCCATGTGAGGCTGAATTTAATGACGGCCATGGCATTGAATTACTCAAACATTGTTCTCCAGTCGCGATCACTGAGTTCACCAACCCACTCAACCCAGGAAACGTCCCGGGTTCCCATTGCCAAGGGAGGCAATGAATGCACTGGAGCCCGGTCATTATTGGAGCGCTGAAATTTAAATAATTGGTAATTGGCTGAACCATTACACATCAATGGTATGGCGCTGTAATAGAATTAAAGAGGTTGATGAGTAGATTCTTCTCCAGCGGTGTTTATCAAGTTCGTTAATGCTTTACAGGAGGCAAATCAGAACCCTGGCTGTGTAATCATCATAAAGCTTTTGGAAAAATTAAGTCCGGGCTCACGGCGGCTTCCGAGGGAAGCCTTTGACAGACTTAACCTGGCTGTACGGCTTGAACTTTCCTAATGAAATTTCCAGCGTTTTTCACATTTCTGTAATCCTGCCGCGTCTAATCTCGTCATCTTTTGCAGAAAGAAATCTGTGGCACCTGCAAACACAATCAAGACACTTTCATGGGAAACGGGATTATGTAATGAACATGATTGAAAGTGGTAAATGGGCCGGTGTTATCCCCGTCAGTGCTTGGTGAACTAAATGATTTGCAATTGGTTCTTTCACTCGTTTATTTATTAAATTGTCATGTGTGTTTTCAGAGCGTTGGTTTTTGGTCTGGCCCGAAGGGTGCAGATATATTTTGGAAACAATAAGCTGTAATTAGGAGGATGACGGCAGGTGTAAGCAAATGTTCCGGATAAGGATTCTTTCACTGATTCATTATTAAAGGACAAACTCTGTTTGGCTGAACAGCAGTTTAGCAGGCGGATTAAACTTTGGGTTAATAAAAAAAACAACAGCATAAAAATGAGCATCTTAACTAAAGTTTCCATCGGCTTCATGCCAGTGTTTAGCCGTCTTCAAGTGTAGTGTTAAGTTTTTCACCGTCCGACTTCCAGTTTGCTTGGAAACACAATGGTGCAATGTGTAGTTTGTTGATGGACCTCTTTGTTCGTTGCAATAGTTTGAGCTGCAGATGTGAAACATGCCAGGTATGTTCAGGCTAGTCAATCACTTGAAAGTGAACGGTGCCTTGAGCGAGCAACTGGATTGCTTTTTACTTTGGCCCCATCTTGCAGCAAGGCTGCATGACACATACTGAGCTGTTTCATGGAACATCCTGTGTGTTGCGCCCAGCATGTAAAGACGCTGAGGGTCAGTGGCTTGTTTAACTGGCGCTCTCGTGATTTCAATCTTCTAACAGTGAACGTTCTTGGAGCAAGTTGCAAAATCAAATGCAATTGATCAGAAAAATCGGATCAATTAATCTGAAAAAGAGAGAAAAAAAAAATCAAATAGAGAACACAAGACACTGGCCACTGACTGAAAAAAATAAGTTTTACATTGCTAACTGGGATCATGGCTCCTCCTCTTTTTTTCAGCGAGATATAATGCTCATCATTCATCATTCTCTGGGAGAGTCAGGCCATGTATCAGGCTGGAAAACAAGGGAGAAAGATGCTTGTGCGGAAGTAAGAAATGTGGAGGAGGAGCAGGAGCATCAGCAGCAGCCGGAGATCTGGGAGGTCAGGACTCGTGCATTGTTTCTTTGCATGCTCCAGTTGCAGCCGTCACCCTGGCTCTTTGTTTGGGCCTGAGCACAGGGGATGTCTGGCTCCTGGACACTGCGAGCCAGAGGCTGGAAACTCCAGGGGTCAGCGGATTTTCCAAACCGCTGCCTTACAGCGGCAAAGGAAAGCAGAAAGACGAGGGGGGGTTGGATGACAGAAATAATAAAAGGCTCGGCTGTACTGATTCAACAGGCGTAAAGCTCTGGCATGGCTGCCAACCAGCGTGATGGCTAAATGAGCTGTCAGGCAATGATGGAAGATGTACTCAGAGCTCACACTGTAACTAATGTACCAATGCAAAAAAAAAAAAAAAAAGACTCGCTGGCTGAAAGTTTTGCATTCAAGTGCTGCTTTAATAACGCTGCAAGTGAAGTAGTTAAAGTTCTTGCGGGTCTCGCGCATCTTGACCGGGCCGCCGGAACGCCAAGAACGGCCTGGGCTGCACGTATCTTCTCAGAAAAGTATGAAATGCTTGACCTGCAAATGCTCCTATTTCTCAGAAACTGCAGGGAAATGTCTGCTCCTTTCTTCTCGGCACTTAAGAAAAATGCGTCTAAGTGAAACGCAATTATGCTCTTCTGTTTTCCCACTGAGTAACGGAAATTGTTCAAAACGTAGCTCTCTCCGTCCGTGTGTGTGTGTCCCCGCGCCGACTCCTAAAAAGTATCGACTTTCCGATGACCAAGCAAAGTGGCCCGATTGAATCCGCGCCGGGTTAAAGTAGCCGTAAAAATCCATCTGGGTGAGAGCCTGTCATTGTGATTGGACAGGAGGAAGTAATGAGTTTAGTTTAAACAAACAAAGAACGGCACTTTAAGTGGATGGGAAAGAAACCCGCCTAGTTTTCATCTGTTGTCACTGTCTTGGCAACGACTGAAAAACTGCTATTTGAGTTGTTAATCTCACAAACAGGAGGTTTGCGGACAACTTTTGATCGCGTCACATGGGAATGAGGCATTAGTCGGAGGGTCTGGCCCCGTCTTCCACAGGTTGTTGTTAATTTGTAACCCGATGCACCACATGGAATCTTTCCCAACTTGTTGCGTTTGTCCCCATGATCCCACTGGGAGGAAGCTAATAGATTTTGGAATGTGGAGACCCCCTTAAAAGGAATCCGGTTGGATGAACCTTTTGTCATATCTGGAGCAGGGTTGACTGGATTTCTTCTCATCTGGTTGGGGCTGTTTTGTAAGACTGCAAGGCATCCCATTGGTTGGGAGTGGCCCTGTGGCTAAATGCTTGCCAGAGCCAGTCAGGAGTAGAGGAAAGTCCTTGGTGTTGTTCTCCAAACTCTTTAGGGGAATTTTGGTCAGGCTGGTCACAGATGATGTGATGTACCAGTTGGAAAAAGTGGCTAGATTCTTGCTAGTCAAGACATGTGCTTCTTTCTCTTCAGAAGAGGCTGGTTAGTCCTATAGTACTGGGCTAGCCCTGAGCTTTTCAGGCTACAGTGACTAAATCAGACAGAAATCTTTGGTGCAGTCTTTTGCTTGCTCTGCAGGGTGGTCTGGGTATCATGACTCAATCTTTGGAAAGGAACGAAGATCCCTTTTCATTTTGCATCACTACTACGTCTACACAGCATCATCGTTTGTACAATAAGTATCATTGAGTGTCAGTCTGGCGGAAATTGGCAGGTATCCCGCCATGTCCTGTGTTCTCTGCCCTCTTATTCCTGGACGGAGAGTGTTGGGTGGATTGGATCACAGCGGGATGGCGACTGCAGGGTCACAGCGATGGTTTTCACTCCTGGACAGCTTCTGGACAACCCGTTTGCAGACTCATAGACACTCTCCTCATCCACCTCGCCACTTCTCCCGACCATTAACATTCTGATTGCCGCCTTGTCTTGTTTCCAATGGCCCCACACTTTATTATCCAGACAGAGCCTGGCCTCTGGCGCTGACCTTTCCATTTGCTGGAAACCTTGAGCAATCATTCACAAATCACGGCGCTAAGTGTAAAATATCCAAACTGTTGATATTGCAGGCCCTAATGAAATGACTTGCACTTCTTTGCCGCAATTATGGGAAAAGGTCAGGGCCATAACGGATGTGGAGCTGTGGTATGATTGTCCTACTTTGCATTATCCAGTGTTTGGCGTTGAAAATATCAGTATTGGCCATATTGTTTGACATTTTGTGATTCTGTTATTTCACACTGTGAGGAGGAACTCATTTGTGGATTTCCCTCTGATACGGGTGTGGTATTGTGCGTTTGGTCCGTTTAGGAGTTTGAGGATGAGTGAGCCATATTACGTATACATTCAAGCCATATTGGTGAAAAATGCAGCATTTTGTAATTATTTGCATCGCTTAACCTTCCGGAAGCAGCAAAGTGGCTGGCTTTGCTGTGTTCGGCTTTCTGTTCTGCTCCTGGGCCTGCTGAAGGTAACTCCAGTCATCGTAGTCCTGGACGGAAATGCCGTTGCCCCCTGGTTCTACTTGCCGTCAAGCAGTCATGTGTGGAAACAAGTTGACTATACTGTAGATGTTTTTAAATTCCTTATTCGTCATCCTGCTGTGCCGATTGGAAACGCAGTTAGCGGCCGCTAAAAGCTCCTTCTCGGGGAGACGAAAACCGGTGGCTCTTGAACTACGTCCAACGGCCTTTTGCCCGGCCGCTTGCATTCCCCGTGTCATCTGCGATGTTTGCGTTTGATTCAGAGAGCAGCATAGAGCCGCCACAGGGCCATTATCAAACACTTTAAAATAGACTCCTGCTAGCTTTAGCGTCATGCGAGTGGAGATTGGGGTGCCTCCCTGCTGAGTAACACCAGCCTGCATCATGAATATTCAGCCAAAACCTTCGAGTTCAACGGCGGCTGATACAGTATTTAGCCGCGAGGCTTTGTGATATATGTTTGGGACGTTTACAAGGTGGGGTGGGGTGGGGGGTGGGGGGGGCGGTGCTGACCTTGTTTTTATGGCTCAGAAGTGTGGGTTTGGTGTTTACATTTCCATTTTTTGTACTCTTGTTTATATTCATATTTGTATATTTCTTCTTAACATTCTGTACTTAGTTTTTCTATTTGCTTTTAATTTATCTAGGCTAATCTGGGACCTGATTACTAATTACGTACTGTTGAGAAATGGTATAACAAATAAAGTTCCTTGAATCCTTGAATGTATTTTGATGTGAAACATTTACAGCCACATTCTAGCTGCAAAACAAGCTAATTTTTATTTATTTGTTTATTTTTTTTCCTGGAAGTCTCCACGAGAGGTAGCGGTGGGATCAAGCGCCAGCTCGTTGACATGCGTCACGCTGCACAGATGCACTGTGGGAATGTTTTTTGTGGGAATGTGGGAATTTGCAGCCTGATTTGCAAGATCCCCTCCCCCCTCTCATACCTCCTCTCTTTCTCTCTCTCATCTTCAGCCTGATGCTGACTCACTGCAGGGAATGTTTTTTTCTTTACTCTCTTCATGCACAATACATTAATCTCGCTGTTTGTCTTTAGGTTAAGACGTTTTAAATACAGTTTAATATCGGAGTTCTCCTACAGCCCAAATGTTCTGCTCTCTCCCTCCCTCCTAAATCCACTTTTAAAAGGTCCATTTACCAAATTAGCAATAAATCATTCCTCTCTCTCTCGCTCTCTCTCTCTTTCTCTCCCTCTCTCTCTCTCTCTCTCTCTCTTATTCTCTCCCTCTATCTCTCACCTCCAGTGCTGCATTGTAATGGTCTTATTTATCTGTGGCATCAGCCGCTGCTCCAACTCTGACGACTTTAATTTAACATTCACAGATGGCAGAATCTGAGGCTGTCTTGTGTGGGCTATTCTAGAAAATAGAGCAATTTTTTTTCTTCTTCTTTTTTTACTTTGCGGTTTCGTCCCTTTCGAATTCGCAAACGAAAAACTCTTTGCAGGGTGAGTTTTTATTATTCCTAGTGTTGCTGTTCAAACTGTGAAACAAGTAATCCTGATAAATATACATTTACTCCCAGTTTTGTTCAAAATTTACACTGCGCTGCATGTTTCTCAGTTTCCATCAGAGATTTTAGTAACTGTGGCAGTGTTCCAAGAGTTTTTTTTTCCTGCTCTTCTCGAGCAGTGGCTCAACGCCAAGGTGATGTTCCTTCCGACTCCGGAGGTGGGCTTTGGTTTGGAGAGTTGAGGCGCAGCGGAACGCGGTGGAAGTGCTTTCGATGAGCGAACACGGCAGCGACAGGGACGCCAACGAGAGGAACGCTGCTTCAGATCTACATCACCACCAGGGACCAACCAGCAAAGTCTCAGCACTGACAATTTTTCCATATTTTAGTCAAATTTGGAGGAATTTCCCAATTGAGGAAGCCCCAAAATTGATTTAATTTGAAAAAAGCAATATAAAGGGCAAGATATGAGACGCTTCTGCTAACAGAAAATCATAAAGGTCAAGTTTGGCCATGGGACAAATGCTTGAGATGTAATGATGAAACTAAACTTAGAGGCTCCATCCAAGGCCTTTAAAATGTCACAACACGCAGACGTCCTAATGCCCCAGGTCTGGTCTCATCTGGTCTCCGCCCCCATAAAAAGACACAAACTGTGCACCATCGTTGAGCGGAAAATTATATGCAGCGTTTCTGTCTGTGCACGTGTGTCAGAGCTGGCCACGCCGAGTGGTGCAGGGGAAAAAAAAAAATGCAGTGTGTACGTGAAAATTAAACTCCCGAGGCAGATCAGGCTGTGCTCTCACTCAAGGAATTAATATTTCATCCCAAGCCGCCGGCAGCTCGTTGGGAGCACTTCTCTAAAAACCATGCGCGGCTGGGAAACAGGCAGCGTGTTTCTATTTAAAGCTCTGTAAACATGACCCTGTTACAGGCGCGGGCTACTTTTGGGTGGAGCAGGTTGCCAGGTTTGGGGAGCTCGTTCGCTGGGATTACATCCTCGCTGGTTGATCCCCTCTCCTCCTCCTGAGAAAAAAATAAAATAAAAAAAAAAAAACAGAAAGATGGATCTCACACCTCAGGCAGGAGCAGGAGAATGCATTTATTGACAATTTACCAGTGCCACGCCGTGTTACGCCAGTGTCGGAGATAAGACACCTTGATGTTGTGCAGCCAACCACAAAAAAACAAACAAAAAAAAAAAACTGAGCAGCTGTCATAACCGACTTTGCATTTAAGACTCTGAAAGGGGATCGCAACCCATTTCCTCTGGAGTTGGAGGTGCTCTGTCTCTCAAAACAGCTGCCTAGCGTCTCCGAAGACTCCTGGCAAGCTGAAATCCAGCCAACCCCCTCCTCCTCCTCCAACCCCCCCTACAAGAAAAAAAGAAAAAAAATCCGTGCGCACACCCTCACTCCATAAATCCAGAGGAGCAGGAGCAGGATGAGGGGGAGGAGGAGGAGGAGGACGAGGAGGTAATAAGCTGACACACCGGAATGGACGTTTCAAAAACCCTTTGAATCTTTTCACTGACGCGTCCATCTGGGGAAGAGCTTGGAATCAAGGCTTTGGAAGGGGAGGAGCCATAATGTTTCAATGTCTCAAATTAGCCAGGGAGATTTTTCTTATGTTATGCCCGTTTAAGCGTGTCATTTATTTTTTTTAATTTAACAAAAAACAGCACATTTAGCCCTGTGTTTACAGCCTCCTGCTGAAAGTGATGCTTTGTCGGCCCTCTGACGTGTTTGGAAAGGGACAATGCTTCGCTCATCATGTGGCTCGAGATCTGGCCGCTAACCTGGGAAGAGGTCTCGATGCCCCTTTGTGACATCACAACAGGCACTCCTTTCCACTCCTGTTGTCTCAGCGCGCTCTCTCTGGAAAGTTGCTCTCTGAGTCTGATCGGTTTTTGTCAAGGCGGATCAGCAAGATTTTTTTTTTTTGTATTTTGTGGCCTTAGCCTTTAATCATGTCTCTAATCACCTCACTCAGCAAACAGATTTGGCCTTGTCACTGATTATTTAGGACGCGCTGGGTTCCGGGAGTTTGGATCCAGCTTGAAGCCTTTGTTTTGTATGGAAACTCGTCTTGTGCAAACTTGTCCACGCTTGCGCGAAGCCCTGTCCCCGTAACTTGTTGTGGCAGTTTTGACAGCAATTATTTCCAGGGCGGTGCGACTCAGAATTAGCGCTAGAATTGTTTCAAACGACATGACACACTTTTTCTGTTGTCTTTATCCTGTCTTTTAAAACAAACAAACAAATAAATAAATAAATAAATAAATACATAAATGCGGGGACGGCGGCACTTTTACTTCCCTTGAATAAATAATGAAACTCTTTCTTCCATTTGATGAAGCAAGACAGCGAAAATGAACCTCGGCGAGCGGCGCAGGACGAACATCTGCTGCCTGCCTGACGTTACCTAGTTTCCCTCCACCCCCCAAAAAAACTTCTGAATTATTTACCAGTTTTTTTTTTTTTTTTTTTAAGCGACTGACAAATATTATATTAAATCAGCTCGTTGGAGGAAGTCATTCTGACATCATCAGCTCCTGAGCTTACGCTTCAATTATACGTTTTGCAGAAACGCTCAAACTCATCGACTTTAAATTAAAAACGTTTGGGGGGGAGGGGAGGAGCCGCCGTCGCCGCCACCGCTTTAGCCCAAACTTTATATTTTTCTCAAAGACGTGTTTAAGTGGAAATGATTTGTGTGGATTAGTGTAAACTTAGCGGGCCGGAAGAGAACAGTCTGCCAGGGGGAAAGACATTTCATTGCGCAGAGAGATTAGCGCGCTGCGTGCCTCCGTCAGCCGCTCTTTGTCAGGATAAATATTCACCGTGTCTGGAGGCCGGCCAGGCAGCTGGAATCAGTCCTTTGCCTTTTTTATTTTTTCCCTCTTCCTCTCCTTGGCCGTGCCTGAGACACTGTTGGATTTTTTCGGAACCGAGTCATTACCGTGACGCTGCAGGGGTAAAAGTTATGCACGCAGACGACTGACTTCCTGAGAGGCGCTCGCTGTGCCGGCCGGACAAAGCCGCCAGTGTGGGGGTTATTCCAGGTCGTTTTCTCGAGCCTCTTTAGCATGAGGACGGTCGCTTGGGCGCACTTAAGCCGACTTAATTACCCGCACAACAACCGAGCCCCCTCGCTGAATATTTTCATCTTCGTCCCGGTCCGTGGAGAGCAGTTCAGGCATTAACGTGGTTTTGGGGTCGGCCGGACGATCGGCACCTTCCACGTGATGAAGCAACGGAAACATTTTGAAGAGAACAGATGCCGTGTCTCTCTTCCTCTTTTCAGTTTATAATTTCTCACGTAAGTTAATGAGAGTCAAAGGTTCCCCGCTGCACCTTCCTAATTGCCCTGATGTCTTGCTCCAGATGTGGCCCGAGAGCAGCAATTTATCGGCTAAATCAACAGAAGAAGGGAAGCGGTCAAAGACTGCCAGGCGGCTGATGGCCGCCGACTGTGAGCGGCATCGTCAGCGTAGCGACCGGCCTCGACCCGCAGTGCAGGCTGTGACCAAGTGCAAAGACGAGTTTGGCCGCCACCTGCAGCGACCCCCCCCCCCCCACCAGTGCAATTAGCCTTAAAACTGCTGGGACTGCACCTTTTTCATGGTCTGGACTAATATTGTATTTGCTACACGAAGCGCTTTCCCCAAATGTGCAGTTGTTGGTCTTTGCCCCGGGAAGACGGGCTTGATGCCGCAGCTAGGGGTCGGCGATACTCACATTTTTATCAACTAACTACAATACAAAACAATTTAAAAATGATAAAATAATGTCGCTTTCGCTACACACAGTTGTTCAAGATAAAAGTCACTTTTGCAACAAACAGTGTCAACTATGCAAGAAAAATTTCGTTCCATCACACACCGATATTTATGAAAAATGAAGTTGTGTTGTTTGAATGTATTGATATTTTGATTGATACCCCCAGTCCCAGATCAGCATTAGCTGAAGAGTCGATTGATGTCTGCACAGAATGTAGGCGCAACATTTTTTTTGTCTCATTTCTTGTCATCATTAGTTCGGATGTGCGTTCAACAGAAAAGACAAACACGGCCACCAGTGAAATTCTGAGTTAAGGAAAAAAAAAAACAACAACCTTTTTTCATGAATCAAGAGTTTTTGTCTTTTCCTTAAGTACTGGTGCCGTACGAGCTCGACGAGTGTTGCTGTCTTAACTAACGGGCCGACGCTTCGCTGTCTTTTATTCTTCTTCTCGTTTGCATGAATGTGATTCTTTGATTTCTCGTTGCTTCCACGACTCCCATTAAAGGTGGCGTTCTCTCTGTGAGCAGACTAACCTTGCCGGCTTCACAGGAAGGAGCGCAGATAAACGCGACGCCCGTCTTTCGCGTGGGCTTCGAACATCGCGTCGTGTAATGAAGGCGAACGTCTCACTGGCGCTGGGTCGGTTTTTCTTCTTCCCTTTTCTTTTCTTTTCTTTTTTTCTTTTCTTTTCTTCTCCTTTCTTTTTTACGACTGCAGTAATGAAGCTGTTACAGGAACTCGGGGCGACATGAAATTTTTATACTTCTGCTCCGTAACTGCCAGCTGACTGCCCGCCGCGAAATTAAGTTGAACTGCGCGGTCCGCTTTTTACAACTGCGTCGGGGAGCGGGAGAATAATAATGGAAGAAAAACAGCGCCGCCTCCTGCGTTTCGCACTCAGGCCCAGCTGACGTTGATGGTGTACTCACCCCCCACTGCCTCTGTTCTGTGATCTTTAAATGAATGGAAAAGCACATGAACGCCGAGGCAGCCACGTGTAGGACGGCCCAGATCGATGAGCCACCCGTCGCAGGCCAAGGAGCCTGTTGGATTTGTTCATGCTGTTGTAGGTTTTTGCGTGCCGAAATAAATGGATGGTATCCATGGAAAGCGATACCATCCATTGGAACGATGCAATCCAAGCAGTGTCGTTTTTTTGTTGTTTTTGTTTTCTGTTGCAAAACTTTCCGTCGGAACGCAGAGACTTTGGCTCAAGTCTGTCAAGCGCAGCCCCTTGCCATTGGAAATACCTGGGACCTGCGCTCAATGTGCTTTTTTCCACTGGCGTTGGCTGCCGTTCGGCTCCAACAATAAAAGGCGAGTGTGAAAGATTCCCACAGCATGTCAAAATGAGCCGCGGGAACAAAGAGGAGAAAGATACGGCGTCTTGGCAGGCGATTATGTAATCTGCTGAACAGATGATTTTCTCTTCCTTCCCCCTCTTCTTTTCTTTTCCCTTTTCAAAAAAAAAGAAAAAAAAGAAAAGTAAGGCTTCTAAGTGTGCGTTCTTGCTATGAACGGCGCCGTGGATCAGATCCGTCCTGTCGGGAACGGCCGGCGATAACGAGAGGAAGGACAATGACTCGAGTCTCCTTCCGCTCGCGATGTCGCCGCGTGTGTGAATGGCAGGAGCCGCCATCCTTAAATTGAGAAGACCAAATGTGCATAATGCAGCTGTTATAGTCGGCGAGGCTCATTCATTAGGCCGACACGGCACGCCGACAATAGCTCAACAACTCCGATCCAGACGTTAGCACGTCGGCAAACAATGGCCTTGTTGAGAAAAGGTAATGGAGCCGGAGAAATTGCTTGAAAGGGCCGAGATAACGGGAGGAGTGTGTGGGGTGACAGCCGAGTCGTCCAGCAGCCGGGAGGCGAATTGTTGTAAAACTATTGGTGCCTCTGATTGGCTGCGCCGCAAACCCGAAATCGAGAAATGTTGGTGGGGCATCGGGTGGTGGGTTATGCATCTTCTGAGGAATTACTGTGATGCTGACAGCGAAGACGGTAGTTCATTTAATTTGCTGCATAATTACCTTGATCGAAAAACAAAACAAAACAAAAAAACAGGACTGAGGCCTTGCACGACTGATCCTAGATTTGATCCGGCCCGGCGATGACAGAGAGGAGCAGCGAGGACCGAACGAATAGCACCATCACACCTCAGACTTCTGCCTTCACACGGTGTTTGTTTCTGCAACCGCAAGATCAGCAAAGACCCGCCCCTTACTTGTTTCTCAGAGGCCACTAACCCTAACATTATCCCTAACCCTATCAGAAGCCAATGAGGCGGGTCTCTGCTGATCTTTCTGCTGATGGCTTGGCTGAGGCACTGACCTCCCGACTTGTAGACAGAAAACCAAGGCGACAAATTTACTCGCCAACGTCTGAGCTGCGTCTCAGATGCTTCGTCACGCCACTCGGTGTCGAGGCAAGCGCATCGTGCTCCGCTACGGCTCTTCCCCCCCGTGTGCGCAGTGCTCTTTGAACGCTACCAGGAGTGGCTTTTTGAACTGCACGGATCAAGGAGAGTAGCACTTTTTCATCCCTGCCAAGCGTCCCAGACTGGCTCCTTAATTTGAATGCGTAACCACGGAGAGAGATCGCGCAGAAATTCTGCTCTTGTTAGATCAGAATCCTCGTTCATTTCTGCAGCGGGAGGAATAAAATCGGACGTGAACCGGATCTGTGCCGGCCAGGCCTGAGCAGCAGGAGCGGCGGAGGCTGGATGTCCCTCGGCGTTAGCGGTTGCAGCGTCGCTGGAAAAAAAAAAAAAGTATATTACCTGCCGCATACATCTGTCTCGGCCGTGGCTTCCTTCTCGCTCCTGCACCTTAAAATGTAAATTGATTAACTTTGTTCTCCTCTTCTTCTCAAGCCCCACAAGAAAGTATGGGGAATACACTTAGAGCCGCATCACATAAACTGACGGTACGGTGCAAGTTTTTCCGCGAGCCGGTGCCGTCGGCCGGCTGCACCGGTGGCGCCCTTCTCAAATCAGTCCGCTGCAAGACGCAGGAACGACTCAGTGTGAATAATATTAGCGGTAATTAGAACACCCTCACCGCCTGCGTGCATCAGCCCTGCAGCTTCACACAGCCTGCGCAGCCGGGGGGCGCAACCGGATGGTACGTTGCAGAATATAATCCAACGTTGGGCACCGTGCGAGTGGCTTAAATCGCATGCTTAAGACGCATGCAAGTTATCGCACAGGGGTCACTTTTTAAGAAGTCGACGCAAGCCCAGTCTAAATAGGCCACAGGAATAGAAAGTAGGCACAGCAGCAGTAGCGCATTCACGTCTTAAAAAATGAAAAAAACCCTTTCGACGCCACATGGAGCGGCTAACATTAGCGCGGTGCCGCGCTCCACTCTGCCTCACTGGAACGGCGGTAAATGTTTGGCCGGGGGGGATAGCTCGCACGCCGTTAAATCCGCTCAGCTCGCCATTTCTGTCGGGGTACTCGCTGCTGCTGCTGCTGCTGCTGCTGCCGCCGCTGCTGCCGCTCATGCATGTCCGCCCTAACACATGATTGCAGATCAAAAGCACGGCTGGGTTATGTAAAGCTGAAGGGGCTAATAGAGTGACCACATCCAATACAAAATGTATTACGGTACATTTGCTCCTGACAGGGATTGATGGGATACATTAACCAATGAAATTGGACACAGGGAGAGGGGTGAGAGAGGAGAGGGGAGGGATAGTGAGGGGATGGGGGGGTGCACTTACCCCACTGTAGCAGGGCGGCCAGATTGTTCGAGAATTTTGATTTTGTTTTTGCTGAGTGAAACCGCAGCCCGACGATGTTTTGCTGTTATGTTGCACGAGGGAAGGTTTTTTTTTATTTCTCCCTTTGGTTGTTGCTCTAAAACGGAATTTTTTTTTATCAGTTTTCACAAGCAGCCCAAAAAAACAAAACAAAAAAAAACACTGCTGGCATTTCGATGCAGCACTGGAACTCTGGAACTTCTCAGTTGCATCCCAGCAGGGAGAATATGGTAAACTACAATGTGTGTTTCAGGCCGTCGATTCACATTCAGCCACATTTTTCATCCCGACCCTCTGATCCAATCAGATTTGATCTTATCTGATCCGATCTGATCTGATCCGCGCTCAGGTGGCATTGTAATGTCTTTATTAACTCATCAAAGTGGATTAAGATGATGATGATGATGATTTACAGTTGAGCGCCCATTGTTGTTGGTGCCACAGCTGTGTGTGTGTGTGTGTGGACTGTGGAACAATATGGAGACTTGGCTGTTTTGCATATTTTCCATTTTCTCATTTTTTTTCTTGTAATTTAGCCGCAGCGCCCCCTCTCTCATTAACGATGACAGTGCAGTTGTACGTGCGTCACCGCTCCGAATCCGACACATGAAACATGGATGGAGTGAAGGTAAAACTGTTAGAGGAACTCGTCAAGAAAACGTTAGACTGCCAACAGTTTCTTATCAAAATTCTGACTCGGCATTGCCGCAGCCAGAAACGCCGGTTCTCCTGCAAACAGATCTGCAGCAGGGACGGAAACTGAGTCACATCTTTTCGAAGGGAAAAGCCGGCTTTTCTCAAAAAGCATTTCAAGTTTTTATTTATTTTTTTTTTCATGGCTGGCATGTCAGCCGGAGTCCTCGGTGCGGAGGACGTTATGGATTAGCCAGCACTTTGCTCATGACGTGCAGCCGCGCTGGAAAAGCATCCGGCGGCGAGAGATTGGGACAAAGAGCGGCGGCAGCGGCGATGATAAAAAGCGAGGCGGGAGAGCGGGGGAGTGGGGGCGGAGGGGGGAGACGAGGGGAGGGAGGGTCGGACTGTGAAGTGTCTGCGAGGTGGCAGCCCAGCGGTGGCGGCAGCAGCCTGAGTCACTCGTCCGTGATGGCTTTGACCTTCGACCCGGCTGGCTGGAGAAGCGGCTGATGCCCCTCCAGCCGAGTGCTGCTGAGGGTCGTCCACGCCGCCCGCCGTCGTTAACCCGCAGACAACGGCGATTACTGCTGTAAAACACACCGTCAAGCATCCCACCCCTGCCTGCTGCCTCTGTCGTGCTGGATTGCAGCAACTCCTGTTGGTTTTTGTCTGAGTGGAAACCCGATTTTTGGCAAATGCAGCATGAAAAGTTGCAGTCTGATGTCATTAACTCCTGACCAAGAGTTTTGCATAGTGACCATATGACCAAGCATTGAAACACCAGGACTTAAAACCTTCGAACAAGTTCTTAAAGATTCCACACCATCTGGAGAAATTACTCGGTTTTTTTTTTTAACACTGCTGTGACATTTTCTGTGCAGTGTTTCTAGCGTGTGCTTAAGGTGCAACAGCTGCTGACTAAGCAGTAAAAATGGCCATTTAATTAACACAAAAAATCGTAAACATTCATAATCAGTTTCCTTGTGAGCAGAAATAACCCACCGTGCGTGTGTCTGCGCGAGCCAAGAAACGCTCAGGAACTCCTGGCAGCCAGTTAGCAGAGCTAATGGTCACATTTTAATTATTCCTCCTGCCCTTCACTAATTGCACACGCCAAGTATCTGTGTAATGCGCCCGCGCATGCGGCGACAGATGTTTATTTATTTTTTTTATTTTTTTTGGCAGACAATCAGAAATATTTGCTTTCAGTGCTACGTGATGGGGAGCTTATGCTAACAGCCGGCTAAACACACCCACTCCCCCGAAGCTGAGCTGAGCTTTAAAGAAAGCTGACTGTTTTTCACGCTTCATCTCGCTGCGCGCTGCCTCCCATTAGACTTGTCAAACCTCACGGGACGTGTCGGATGCCTGGAAAATAACCGTGGCTTTGTGCCTTTGTCGAAATAACGAGGTGTTCAGATTTGAACGCTGCAGCGGAAACCCCCTCTTTTTGATTTTATTTTACACAAAATGCAAAAAAGAAAGAAAAAGGAAGTGCACTCCTTTGAAAGACGGATTTTGAAAAGAACCTTTTCTGCTTTCTTCTGGATTCAGCGTGTAAGATTTGGCTGCTGGATCCTTCAAAGCCACCGACGACAAAACCATCGGCTGCAAGGTTTCAACCTCCGGAACGCTCAGCTGAGTCCTGAATCTTGTTCGACTTTGTTAAAAAAAGAAAGAAAAAAAAGTCATAAATCTCCTCCCTCAACCAACCAAGTCAGGGTTTTATTAGCGCTTACAAGCAGTACGCCGAGTTAAAAAATTCCATCTCTGAGAATTAGAGTCTGTCATGCTTGCCAAACTAGCGGGTGGAGGCGGGAGAACACTAAATCATGTTGACAATCGCTAATGAATATTCCAGGTGCCTGAAAGGCAGGAGCGCGCGGCTCCGCCGCACTTCCTGAGTAACGCGAGACGAAACCCCCAGGTTGGAGATTTACGTATTTCATAGGCACCTACCCGCGTTTGTGTCCCATCCTTCTGAGAAGAGAGCGCTAACTTTTTTCCCCGCTGAAAAAAACGAGTGACGCCTCCGGTGGTGGCGCAGACAAAAGCTGCTGTCACGGCATCTGGATTACAGCGTTTCACAGCGCGTCTTCTTTTTTTATGATAAAAAGTGGAAAGGAAAGGCAGGCGTGTGGATGGAACGGAAAGAGCTCGGCTGTACCACAGAGGATCTCGCTTACGCCCCCTTTTGGTGGTTTGCTGAGAGTGGCTACTGCTCGGTTCGCTTCCCGCTTGAGAGCCTTTCACCTCCAAAACAACAGCTCACTCGTTTTTTTTTTTTTAATTTGTTCCTTCTTTCCTCTGCTCTCAGCTAGCGGTTCTTACTTTGAAACACGTTCAGTGCTCACCATCAGATTTTTTTCAAAGAACAGCTGCCTTGACAGCGAACCTGCCGGCTAAACGCGCGATTCTCGCTCGCCGCTGATGAAACAGATAGCGTGTGCAGATTGCTGACCCTGCTTCGCGCTTTGTTCGCTACCTACGGAATGTGTGCTTGTTTGCTAACGGCTGTTTTTATTTTATTTTATTTTTTTCAAGTCTGCACAGAAGCAGGGCCAGTCATTGGAAACCACTTGACCCTATAGCCAGCTCATATTTGAGCACTTTCCAGCACATCCTCACCGCGTGAGAGGTGGTTGTTTTTCAGATTAGCAGCATTAAAAAAAAAAGCTGCAAATTGGGGGCGAAGCTACACCGCAAAAATAAAAACACGGCTAAATGGCAACTAGGGGGACAGTTTAAAATAAGGCAGAATTGCTTAATATGGCGGGATTCTGTGTTCTTCTTCCTTCTTGCCGTACATGGCAAAGAATGTGGACTGTGTTTAGTCTATGGCCGTCAAATGAAGGTTTTCCTGCCATCAGGGAGGCGCCGCAGAGCCACATGTTTAGTCTCCATCCAACATCCAAAAGTGAACATCAGTCTTTGGAGAACCAGCTCTGCCTCTAAAAATAAAAAATAAAGTCAGCTGTGGAAATAAATAGAAAAAAAGATCCTGAGAAATCCTGCAAAACCCCCACAAATATTGATAGACGAGATGAGGCGGAATGAACCGACCGTTCTTCAGTCTTCAGGTTTTTTTTTTTTTGCTCTCCTGAGATTATCACCGTGCTCCTGAAGTCTGTTGATTAAATCGGCCCCACAAAACTCTGCCTACCTTTCCGACATCCGACAGCTGTGGGTTGGTACCAACGGCGCGCGGCAGAGCCCAACAAAGACAGATGAGTTCATTCATCAGGCCTCATGATTTGCCACCGCTGTGCAGCCAAGTGGCCGCCGGCCCCTCGCCGAGTCCCCGGGTCAGTTTAACCTTGAGCACGGCGCCGCTGGCGGCTGCAGCCCTGCCAGGAGGCCCGGGAACCTTTGACCGGCCGCCGCGTGACGCACTGCCACTTATTAAGTGAGATCCAATTGTTTGTTTTTTTTTTGTTTTTTTTTTTTTAAATGGATGCCAGATGACCATCATTAAGCTCCATTTGGTCCTGCTGCAGTTTAATGGCTGTTGCCATGCTGTTGCCGGAGCCTCATTGATCTTCTGAATGTTGATGCCACTTGGAACAAGGGGCCTCGTTCCCGTTTACCAACAGCAGGTTCTGAAGGACCTTCAGAATCAGTTTGGTCGCCCTTTGGAAATTTTGACGCTAACCGCTGCGTTCTGCCTCCCCGGCTCCTGACTCTGCATTTAGTATTTTGTAGGGCTGTAACTAACCATTATTTTATGTTGTCGATTAATCTTTCGATTCATTTTTTGATTAGTCGATAAGTCACGATTATCTTCTTTTTTTTTCAGTACCTATTTTGGACTGACAACAGTGTTATACTGTTGTACTATGACTGCATACATTTTAAAGAAAATATACTGAAATAATGACATAAAATATTCATCTGGAACAGAGTTGTTATATTTTTCAATGTCATGTTTGTCGTTGTCCGTCTTTATAGTGAAAGTGTGCAACCAACTGGCATTAATGGTGAGGTTGGTCACTGGGGGGGCTGATGGTGTTGGGGTTCTGGTGGGGGGAGGGGGAGGTGTAGGGGTCGGAGGGTTGACGGTGTTGGTGTCGTGGGGGGGGGGGTTAGGGGGTGAGGGGGTGAATCAAAGGCTGCATTGGTTCCCGCCCCCCAGTTTGGCAGCACAACAAGGCGTTTGCTCTCATCGCACGGCGCTGAGCCTCGTCGCCGGCAGGCACGGCTGTGACATTTCTCCCTTTTTAAGATACTGAGAGCAAAAAAAAAAAATGCTAATCAAGTGGTTGAGTGGAAATGTCAGGGTTTTTTTTTTGTTGTTTTTTTTGGGGAAGTTCCACGCCGGCCTCTGCGGCCACTCGCTTCTGTGCGTGGCGTCGTGTTGCGTCTGAGAGGCAACAAACCGACTTCTGGCTTTCTGTTTTCTTCTTCTCCTTCTTTCCGCCCCGGACCCCCGAGGGGGTCGCAGCAGAAACGCAGAGCCAACACAACAATGGCCCACTCTCTCTCGCTCTTTCTTTCTCTCTCTCACTCGCTCGCCCGCTGACTCGCTCGCTCTCTGCCTGGGAAGAGTCGGGTGAGGCTGGAGGGGTTTATCTTAGTCATGGTAATTGGTTTGCTGGTGTGGAAGTGGGATCATTCAAGAAAACCTCATTCAGTGTGACTCCTTCCCATTTATCTGTCTGGAAGGCTGCAGGGAGAGAGAGTGAGAGAGAGAGTGAAGGAGTGCCGCCGCTGCTGATGCTACGCATGCATTTCTCCTGCAAAGGCCTCAGAAAGCGAGCTAGCGCGTCGTAGCGGAGCTGCGTTTGACGCCGGCCGGAAGTCAACGGTAGCGTTTTTTTTCAGACAATTGGCTCCGCCCCCGCCGACATTCCCCGCGGCTTGTGTTCGGCCCGAACGTGTAAAAGGGAGAAAGAAAGGTGGCAGTCAAAAGCGACGGGGGCGGCAGGACACCTCGTGAAAATAATTTTCTCACTTTCAAATTAAATTAGTGGAGGCCCGGCTGACGGCCAGAGTGCAGCCAGGAGAGAGAGAGAGAGAGAGAGAGAGAGAGAGAGAGAGAGAGAGAGAGAGAGAGAGAGAGAGAGAGAGAGAGAGAGAGAGAGAGAGAGAGAGAGAGAGAGAGAGAGAGAGAGAGAGAGAGAGAGAGAGAGAGAGAGAGAGAGAGAGAGAGAGAGAGAGAGAGAGAGAGAGAGACCGTGCTGCTGCATCATCCAGGTCGGTGCGGCTGAAAACCCACCAGACCTCATCAGGTATTTAATGGCACCTGGTCCGAGTCTTAACATTTGAGCTCATGCTGATGGCGTCTTAGCCCCTTGAATGTGCACCTGTTGTGAAAAATAATGCAAATAATGTGAAGGACAGAGTAGTTCCCACACTGGAGAGCATGGATGTTTTATAAGAACTGGATATCGGATTGCCAATTTGGCAGTGTAGCAATTTTCCCATTGGCCGCTTGAGGTACTGCAGCCAAAAATCCCATGACTGCAATACAGAAATGAACACCTGGTAAAACTGTTGACAAGATGCATCCGAGATGAACCGTGGTTCATATTTGATATTCCTATTGTGTTTTTTTAAGTCATGGACTTTTAATTAGAAATTTGAAAGGGCAGAAAATCCATTTGGGAGGCACCAACTTGGACTTCCAGATGGATCAGTACGTGTACAAGAGGAAAAGAGATGGTATTTACATCATCAACTTGAAGAAGATTTGGGACATAGAAAAATTTTTATTCTGAGTGTGACTCCACGTCGTACGTGCGTGGCTCGTTCGGATTGGCCGATGTTTCCTGATGCATCACATGAGTTACAGAGGCATGATGGGGGGTGGCACTACTAATGCGAAAGTAACTCGGAAGCCACTTCAAAATGGTCGACCTTTTGACCTTTTTTTGCGTATGCGTTGGTTGACCGACTTAACTGGCTTGGCTCAGCTCGACTGGACTCGGCTTGGTTCGGCGGCAATATCGGCGATGAATTCACCGCTGCCTCCTTGTGGCCGGAGTGTGAAGCCTCCGTGGTGGCGCCCGGGAGCATCTTTATGACTCACGCACCCTTGGAGTCACCTCCAGTCAGAGGCGAGGCGAGACGGGAGGAACGCATGGAGCCACTCACTCACACACACACACGCACACACACACACACACACACACACACACACACACACACACTGTGCATGTGTGTGTGTGTGTGTCCCACTTTCTCATATATGATCATGGGTGTTCTCCCCCTCGACCACTCAGCCCAAGTGCGTCGTCCAATCCCGTTGATGCGACCATCCTTCAACCTCGGTCCACCTTTGCAATCTGTTCTCTCGGCCCCAATCTCTCACCCCGGCCCGGGCCGCGTTTGATTTATTTATCCATGTAAACACCTTCGTACTTTTGTCACAGCCTTTGTTTTTTTGTTTTTTTGAATTTTTTTTTTCATTTTTCTGTCCTCTTTCTCTTCCCCAACCAGAGAGAGAGAGAGAGAGAGAGAGAGAGAGAGAGAGAGAGGGAGACTGATATTGGAGAGAGAGATGCAGGGAGGGGATTGGTTGGGGAGGGGGTTGAGGGAGGGGGGTGGGGGTGGAGTCACCGGAGGGCTTCCTGTTGTAGGTTGTAAAGGTCCGCGCCACACTTCTTACTGGGGTGACAAGTCGACTCCCACAACGGTGGCGGCGGCTGCAGCGCACGGGACTGGCCTGAAGGAGGAGTGTGATGGAGAGGGGAGATACTATAGCTGTGCGCTCCTCCGTTTTTCAAGGGACTCGTTCTATAGACGGGAGCGGTCATGCCACCGCGGGAGGGGGAAGATGACCTGCCGTCGTCGTCCAATTAAACACAAGATCCACAAGCCGCCTCCCACATACAGTATTTGGCGCGACTCTCTGGGTTCAGTCGTTGCAGGAGCCAAATTCATCCTTTCATTACGGCGATGGGTTTTGGTGATCTGCCAGAATTCAAGCTTTCTTTCTCCAGTCCCTCTGGTTTTCTTCCCACAATTCTACCTCTTCATGTACTTTGGGCCAGAGGTCGGCTAAGATAGAGATTGGATTTGTCCCTAACAAGGTTGCAGTGGAGGCTTATTTATGTATGAATACATAGTCAATTGGGGCTGTTGTATGAGAATGATCTCAGTTTCCTTCTAGAAAAAAATAAGTTCATTTCTTTCACCAACCCGATGTGGAATCCTCTCCTTTTTCCTATTTTTTGTCAATGAGAGTTTGTTTGACTGCAGGCGGCACACTTGAAACCAAAAGGCAGCGATCGGTTCACATTACTGTCTTTATAATCTTGTTGCACTCTCCAACTGTGATTTGATTGAGCGGCATTTTTGATCAGCTTTGGCGCAGCTTCTTTGCGGCCTTTGTTCCTTTTTCTTAAGTTCCGTTACCTACCTGCTCAGCGTCTTCTGAAAAGTATAAAATGGGGGAGACACGGAGGTGCAGTGGTTAGCACTGTGTGGAGTTTTGCATGTTCTCCCAGTGTCGATCTGCGATGAACTGGCGACTTGTCCGCCAGTTCATGTCCAGCAGACCCCCATGACCCTGAGCTCAGGAGGAAGCGGGTATAGAAGATGGATGGATGGATGGATGGATGGATGAAGGTGTAAAATGATCTTGGATACGGGGGTTTGTTTTTAGTGACAGTGAGATCATTGCGGTTCTGTCATTTGTCACTTAGAAGATGAAGAGTAAAATAAATACCGCGTGTATCATCATCTTCCGTCCTCTGTTTGTTGGGTTTTTTTGCACGTTAAACTGCATTCGGGGAATGAAAAAATAATGAAGAAGTAGCGTTGGCGCCTCTCAATGTGATCGGCTGACATTAGTGGATTTTTCTTCCTTCGTCTTTTTCGTCTTCCGCCTCTTCCTCGTCGGATTTTTGTTAGCGAGTCAGCGAGAAGTCGTCGCTGTAAAACGCTCAGGAGCTCTTTATTAAAGCGCCGACTGAGCGATGGAAGCGGGCGCCTCGGTTTTCGCGAGCTGTCACGCGGCTGTGATCCGCCTCGGAGTCAACACCCCAAAGCCATACATTATGCATTGCATTGTGTGAGCGAGCGAGCGAGCGGGCGGCCGGCTCGGCGAGGGAGGGAGCCCGCCGCCGCTGCCACCACCGCTTGCACAGATTTCTTTTCTTTTTTCTTCTTCTTTTTTTCTTGATGCATCAGCAACACCGCCTCCCGCTCGGCCCCGGCTCGTGTCCATCACCCTCGCTATTCATAGAGACCATTAATGATTTATTGAATAACAAATCGTGAGTAATGGGACCCTAATCCATCATCCCGCCGCCGGACCGCTCGTGGCTCCAAAGATGCTTTCTTCATTTCCAAGATTCCCAAATTGAATTCCACAATGGCTAATGGATTAATTAAGTTTGATTCCCTGGGAATGGAAGAGGTGGGCGGCGCCGACCCCTCTGAACCTCACGCCGGCCTCCACACGAGGCTCCGCCGCTAACCGCCTCGCCGTTCCCTGTCAGAGGCGGAGCATCCCTCTTTGACTCTGGACGTGTTTCTGCAAAGAGCCAAAAAAAGTGAGGCGGCACTCGAGAGGAGAATCGCGACTCCCGCATTTAATAATAGCTCGCAGATTAATCCCCCGCTTTCTTTTTTCTATTTTTTTTTTTTTACTCCAGCGTTCTTGGATCAATCCATAAAAGCAGATGGCCTGTGAAGAGGTATTGTGTGTGCAGTGGGGGGAAAGCAATATCATTCATATTATTTTTAATTGGTTCCCCAAGGGCACTTGCTGATGTGAGAAAGACAAGCTCCAAAGTATCACTGAGCCTCAGAAATTTCGGAGATAATTTGAAATTAGCTTCTTCTTCTCCCTCCCTCCATGAGTTTTTTTTCCCCTTTCCGCCTTCTTTTGTGTTGCCGTCGTGCTGTTGCGACGGCCACTCGAGTGTCTATAGCTGAGGCAGATTAGCTCTCTGCGTTGACTTTCACTGTGTCGTCCCTCAGGACATGAAGGGGTCAGTTTGAGGCAGGAAACTGACTTTTGCTGTCCAACCAACCGATGTGCCGTCAGCACTTTGCAAATGCTGGCGCTACTCTGCAAGTGTTCGTCGCATGAAATCAAATGCATTTTTTTTTTTGTGTTTACTTTCATTGGCTTTTAATACAGCTGCCACCACATTTAACCAGAGCAGCCGTTTTTACACGCGAAGGTCTCTTGAGGTCCATTGCCTGATTAGCACAGTAGTTGAATTTTTTTTTGAGACTTTCATTCAAGCAACAGCTTGAAGCTCCTACTGGTGGTACTGAAGTGGAGAAGGTGTTCAGAGGGTTTTCCTTCTTTTCAGGCAGTTTCCAATTTATTGGACGTTACCGTCTATCCCGGCTTGACTGACTTTTTTCTTCTTTGACAGTCATATTAAAAGCAAGATCTCTGCTTGGACTGCAGCATTTTTATCCAGTTTGGGCTTCTAACCTGATTCTAGTTGGAATATTTGGCTCCATGTAAACCTGGATTCTGTCTGCTGTCGTCGCAATAAATGGCAACTTATCCGTCTTTCAAACCCTAAGCTAGCTAAGAGAGCCGGGATACCTGGAACAGGCCCCGACACTCACACTCCCTCCCAGATTAGTGGAGCTTGGCTGGACAGACGGCGGGACGGACGGATGGAATGCTGGCGCTGCAGCGCGGATGTGGTCCGGACTTGCCGGCCTGTAAATGTAACAAGAACCGCTGCAATCTCCACATCAGGCCGGGTCAACACACACACACACACACACACACACACACACACACACACACACACACACACATCATCAGAGCAGATGCTGTGTTATTGGCTCGCACCCGCCCTGACTCCTTCCATGAGCGCTGCACTCTAACGGTCCGGCCTCTGAGTGCCCTCGAGAAGCGCACAGATGGTTATGAGGCCCAGCGCTGGCTGTAATCCCCAGGTTATGGAACACAGTTACGTGATTAATTAATAAGAGTCGTCGGGGCTGAAGGTATGCGGACAATTTCGGAGCCAAGAAAAGGTCCGCGGCCTCCCCTGCTTCGCAGCAGGAGCGTTTTCCAAGCAGGCTGAAAAATGTGAAGTAAGGCCCTGTCCACACGGGAACGTTACCGTTTTTTTTTTCTTTCCCAGGGTCGAAAAAAGTCGCGTCCACACGCTGGCAGATGGAAACGGAATGGTGGGTGAAAACGATGTAATGCGTATGCCACACCGAAACATGGCACTGTTAACAGACGCTGACACAGCCAACGGACCCAGAATATGAAAATAAGCCCATTTCCGCTAGACGCCAAACACGAAAAAATAAACAATGACGAGTGGAGGGGAAAAAAACTGAGTCTCTTGTGTGGGCCGACGACGAGGTGGAATTACTACTACGCCAACAAACCTTGAATCGCCTGCAATACAAAGACAACTCCGCTTGCCGCCATCGTTGTTGTTTGTGCCGCTGCAGCCGCATTGCATGCCTTGTTTTTTCTGGTCACATGACAGTGACCGTGCGGTGACGACATCGTTTTACAAGGAAAAGCCGTTTTCACTGTCAAGATGGCAACGATGTGACAACGACGAAACGGCGTTGCCAGATTTTCCCACTCTGGGACCCGTTGTGAAAAAATACCGTTTTACCAAAAAACGTTCCTGTGTGGGCAGGACCTAAAAAGGAAAGAAAAAAGTCCCCCCCCAACCCCCCACCCCCCAACACCTCAAAAATAAAGCGTCAAGGCGTGTGTCTCCGGGAATGAGTCAGGAGCTCTTATTAAGCTGAGTCGTGCATGTGAATAAATGATTCAGGTGTGTGCAGGAGAGTCTCAGACTGCCGAGATGTACTTTGCATAAAAAGCACATTTAGCGTTCAGCACAGCCCAAGTCTCAGGTAGCAGGACAGCGGCCACATTTCCCCCCTTTAGCTTTGTAAGACACGTACCAAAGAGTCTTGTTTTGTTGCTCGGGATCACACTTTGAAATGTGTGCTAAAGGGTGATAAAATCTAAAGCAGCTAATCCACTTGCATTTGCATTATGCACCGCCAGCCGGTGAACGAGTTCGGTGCTGGATTCACTCATTTCTCATTCTCTCTCTCTCTCTCTCTCTCTCTCTCTCTTTCTCATTCTCTCTCTCTTCTCTCTCTTCTCTCTCTCTCTCTCTCTCTCTCTCTCTCTCTCTCTCTCTCTCTCTCTCTCTCTCTCTCTCTCTCTCTGTCTCTCTCTCTCTCTCTCTCTCTCTCTCTCTCTCTCTCTCTCTCTCTCTCTCTCTCTCTCTCTCTCTCTCTCTCTCTCTCTCTCTCTCTCTCTCTCTCTCTCTCTCTTTCTCTCTCTCTCTCTCTCTCTCTCTGTCTCTCTCTCTCTCTCTCTCTCTCTCTCATTCTCTCTCTCTCTCTCTCTCTCTCTCTCTCTCTCTCTCTCTCTCTCTCTCTCTCTCTCTCTTTCAAGCCAAAGTCTGATCAGCCCCATTTTTTTTTTTTTGAACAGATTCATGCAGATTCATGCGTGGAAATAATTTGGCTCCTCTCACCCCTGAAACACTAATTCAGCTGTGCTCAGTATCCTGGCAAATTCTCTCTGGAAAGGGGAGAAAATGTTGATCAGATGCTCATAATTTGTTTGCTTGATTGTTTGTCTGCGGTTTTTCGAATGGAAGTTTTCCCCAAAACAGTGAAAATTAAAATTGTGCAGCCTGATGTTTCGAAAGAACTCAATCACACTGTTAACGGCTGCGACTGGATGGATGGAAGCAGGTTTAACATTCGTGACACCTTATGCAATTAATTATCACTCATTTTGCTGCTATTTAGTAATGAATTTACTTTTTAGGGGTGTTGAGACCAACATGCCAAATCTTTTGCCACTTAGCATTTAGCATGACTAGCATACTGCGCGTTCAAGGAGTTTTATCGTCTTGACGGGTTGTTTTTAGTGACAGTTTGTTTGCTGCCAAGAACAGGATGACTTGCAATTTGCTTCACACTACACGTTTGATCAAAATCAATAGTGCAGGACTGGCTCGGTGCAGTTCTGTTGGGTCCACAACCGGTAAGCAGCCCTGCACGCTGTCTCATGTCTTTGTGCTGGCTTTAAACTTTTCTTCTTCGGGCGACCTGAGCGTCGACGTTTCGGACAACACGCGAGTCAAAAAGAAAATTCCTCTTTCTGCAGCAGCTCCTCGTGCCCTGCAGGAACTTCAGGCCTCCGGTTTTGCCAAGCCTGAGGTCGGAGGGATGCTGCGATGGCTGTGGAATGTCGGGGGAGCCAGAACAACAAAGCTGCTGCCTCTTTCTAAAGAAGTTTCCTCTCACAGCCGGATTCCTGACAACAGGAAGACAAACTGTTTTATCCGAGCGGCGGCAGATTTCTTCTCGCTCAGGGCCGATAATGACGGCATGAGTTTATCCTCAAGCAGCGGCTGCTAATTAAGTGATTGGCGGTGGTCTGTGATCTTCTGCCAGTGACGTTTTTTTTTCTTTTTTGCTTCAGCTGAGGCTCATATTTTTGTGGCGTACGGAGCTGGATGGGGAAGAAGGCGGGTCCGAGCTGGGGCTCGCCGGGGGTAAGGGAGGCGGACCACCTCTGGAGCGAAGCCCGGAGGAAGCGTCAGGCATTCGGATTGTTTTGGTTCCTTGAACTTTAAGAGGGATTTGGCAGATCATTGAAGGCGGGGTTCAGCAGGATCTTCCAGCTTATTAGCCGTGACAGTCGACCTGCAGAGTTTTAAATGACAAGCGAAAAGAGGAAACGAGTCTCGCGACTGAAAAGCACTCCTAAATGCCGCCGTCACCAGTAGCTGAAATCCCGTCACCTGGTTTGTTCCCATCCTGTCCACAACTTCCTCTGCTTCCTGACAGACTGCCGGACATATCAGTGTGTTTAAAGGTCCTCATCTGAGAGAGATGGGAACCTGCCGGTGGATCATCCCTCACGGCTGCAGCAACAACAGAGGCCTTTACTCGGAGCGAGTCCAGTGAATTCACACAGGCCCCTAAAAGCCATGTAGCCTGTCAGCCCATATTTATAGAAAGTCCCCCAGGCTGCCGTGTCCTGATTCTGGGAGGAGGAGGATCAGTGGAGGGGAGGGGGAGGGGGCTGAGAGAACAACAAAAATATAATATTTATATAGTGTGTGAACCGGGACTAAAAATATGTAAGGTTTTTGCTTTATAAAGTGGAAGAGGGGGCAGATGTAGACAGTCTGTCTATGAATGCCAGCCAGAGTTATGGAATCTCGACTTTCAAAAAAAGCAATGTTTGTGTCCACTGAAGAGGACTTTATAAAACAAACTAAAAATAACTCAGTGTGCCAGTGAAAGTCAGAGTTAATATCCTCAGTTCTCAGTCCTCAGGGTCCGCTGGGTTACTGTCAGTGGACTAGAGTGACTCTATATTATGATAACCTCATAACATATTGACACATTGGCCACTAATAATATATGATAATGATAATGACATGTAAACTGTCTTGTTTTTAAGAAGAAAGAATAAAACTTTTGGAGAAATTGGAATTTTTACTGATTAGTTCTCCACTATGAGAACTACCGGTATTTGAAGTAACGGTAATAAACGAGACGTCACTGCTCCTCATCACCACACCCACTCCCCGCCTCTTACCATAACGCCGCGGCCTGTTTAGCATAACGGGCAGAGCGTTTCGCCTCCGTCAGCTCTGCTAATCGGAAGTCAAATCACTTCTATTAGATTTCTTGGGGTAAAGAAATAATAAAATGAAAAGGAATAAAAAAAAAGGAAGAAGAAAAGAGCATTTTGGCCTCTGGGAATTGCTGAAGCAGGACAGAGAGGAAAGGAAGGAGATGAAAAATAAAAGCAAGGAGGGAGTTTGGGAAGATAGGAGGTGGTAGGAGGTGGAGGTAGGGGGGGGTAAAGAGAGGCAGAGTGGCTGCCGCTGATAAGCTGCAGGCAAGAAAGCAGCAGCGGCGGCAGTAAATGAGAATGATGAATCAGGGATAATAGTCACCCTGCAGAGAGTGTTGTCATCGCCGGACATTTTCTTCTGAGACAACATTTACCTGCCGCCGCCGCCATCCGCCCTCACGGCGGCAGTAATGGGCTCGGCTCCCGGGTCGTAACGGCAGCTGGGGTGAGAGGTTGGCCGCTCTGCTGCCGTGGCCTGGAGGGAACCAAATTCACTTCCACTGATTTGTGCAGATTGCGCTAAATGGGCCAGGTAATAATTGCTGGCAAAGCAAAGAGGTCGTTCCCTCGCTCCTTCCCTCCTCCGCCGCATTTTATTTTTCATTTTTCTTGCCAGGTTTTTACTGCCGCTCAGAGTTCTGGATGCTTTTTGATGGGAAAAACTGGCTGCTGGGGGGAAAGGAAGTTCTGATAGGGTTGTAAAGTGCACAGAAATGCTTGATTGTTGATTTATTTAATGTGGTTTTCGCGCATATTTATTGTCAGGCCTCCTGCAACCCCCCTCCCCTTCTAGCCCCCCATCACAGTGCATTACTCAGATGGGGAATTCCCAAATCTTGCGAATCCGTCTTGCCAGACTCGCGTCTAATACGATTCCCAGCCGGTGCAACTGATCAGCCTCAAGCTGATCTTCAACACCACCAAAGAAGATGAAGAAGAAGAGAAATGAGTCTCGTTACTGCTAGATTAGCACAAATGCTGCAAAAGGACGGTTTGTTTTGGTTAATGCCCTAAATATCTTCTCTGGGCTCTTGACTGCACGGCCGTGGGAAATAAATCCAACATATTTGGGAAAACTCTCCATCAGGAGTGGCAGTTTGGAAGGAAATGACTGATGCTGTAGGCTCTTGGATGGATCAGTGCGTTTTGATGTCTTGTGCACATCCAAAAACTTTCTGACTCATTTCTCTCTAAGTTTGCCGTCGTTCCTGCTTGAGACGGACCTTGCTGATGTGATCGGGCTCAGCCATTGCCGTGCGGGGATGGATTCAAGTTCAGGGGACCCACCCCCACCCGCGGCCCCGCCCACTCCCACTCCCCCTCCCCTCCAGCTCCCCTGGCCGTGACTAATGGCCACACCAGATATCAGCCAGCGGCCCCTTGTTGCAAGATTACTTCTGCGGCGCTGAATCCTCGGACCCCCTGCTGGCCGCCGCCATTTGGTTCGGTCCCTGCTGCTAAAGCTGGATGTGGACGACACCCGAGGCACCGGCCGGCCACGGCGACCCCGCCCAGCTTCCGGGTGGCATGGCCCCGCCCTCTCCACTGCCCGCAGGCTGGCAGAAGAGAAGGGGGCTTAAGTCTTATTAGCGGCGGGTATTACAAGCAAACAACCGACACGGCGCTTATTAAGACGACGCTATCTGGGGAGGAAAACAGGAGATTAGACAGAGCCGTCCCGTCCCGCCGGAGGATGTAGGGGGGTAAACATTTAGTCTGGTTGCGAGGCCTCGGCACCTTGAGAAGATCCCGTCAGAGCGTGTCGGCGCGGCGCCCCTCCCCTGCGCGCAAACAAAGTTGCTGCGTTAGTGGCCTGCGGCGAGCGAGGCCGGCAGATTTCCGCCGTGTCGCTCGCTGTTTTGATTCCCTGCCTCTCTGCCTCCTGACACACTCGGCCCCCCCGCCTCCTTCTCCTCCAGCGTGAGGTAATAAGGGCTGAATGCATTAACCTTGTTTTCATTTACTCCCCGTGGATGCTGCGTGGCCCCTCCTGCCGCCGCAGCCACGTTGGCACTTCCTCTGCTCCCCACGTTTGGCAGCGTGCTTTATCAGCGGCGGCACTTCCTGTTAAATCCGGAGACCCGTCCGTGACCTCCCTCCTGCCAGTTCCTGGGAGAAGCAGACTTGGAGGTGACTCCTGGCTCCTGATTGGCCCCTCGTTGCTGGGCTTTGATCCCGTGCCGCAGGGCCACCGGGTTCATCCCCCTCCTCTTTTCTTCTACGTCTTTCTTCCTTTTTTTCTTTTTTGAAGAAATACCTAATGGCCGAAGTTTAACTGCGTAACTTGTAGTTGCAGTAATAAGGTAAGATAAGATTAGAAGTACTTTATTCGTCTCTGAGGGGAAATTCAAGGAGGTTGCACCATTCATCACAGTACAAACAGACACTCACTTAATACAGCAAGACAGGTCACATGGCAGAGCACAATTCAGTAAGACAATGGCAATACAGGATGGAGATGAGCCACACAATGCCGGACCATATAAAAAAAGACTTGTAAAAGTGCAGCTTTGAAGAAGAAGGCTTTGAAGAAAGTGTTGAAGAGTCAATATTTAGCATCAAAGTTTTCAGTTTTCCCCCAAATAAAGTGGACAGGGTGGAAATAAACACGGTGGCGGAGCGAGATCGCTTCAAAGACGGCCAAAAGAAACACACGGGGTGTCTCTTTCTTTTCTCGTTCCTCTTTGCAGGCTGAAGAAACAGCCCTCGTCCTTGTTCCAGGTGGAATCTGAACAGCGGCGTTGAACAGCGCGCCAATACTCTCATCTCTCCCTTAATGACATTTCCTCTCCGCCGACGCCGTGGAAAATAAAGCCGAGCCAAACTCGTCCCTGGCAGGAACTCCCAGGTTTCCGCTGCGCCGGAGATAATCAAATTCCACGTATATCTGCGGAGGTTAGCGCGCCGCCGCGACGTGAAGTCAACCCTTTCGGGGGTAATTGAGTTCATAAATTTTAATGGAGGGTATCGCCACTCATGCCTAAATAATCTCCTGGCCGTTAAGGAGCTAACGGCGCTCGCCGGGACGCTTCCTCGCGCTGACAAATGTCCCGTCCCGACCTGCGCATTTCGTCCCATTCCGTTCCGTAGAAATTCCTATTTCTATTTGAAAATTCTGCGGAGAGCGATCGGCCACCTCGGCTGCCCTCGACTCGACTCACCGGTGCAACCTGATGGTTTCAGCGTGCAAGTTGCTCGTCAGCACTGTTGATTTTCTGTGCTGCGGGATTTTTAGCCGCCCGCTTTTGTCTTTCCGCCCATCACGTTGCAACATCTGCTTCAAACCACTTGGGGGAACTTTGCCAAGAAGTCGACCGCGAAACAAAAAGACATTGCAGAGCTCGGCGCGGTTTGCAGCGCCGAGGACACTCTGGTTTGGCCTGGCTCGTTAAGCCGGCGAAGGAAGTTGTGGCTCCACAGATCCAACAGTTGTGCCGCTCTGAAAAACAAAACAAAAAACAGAGAACATGAGCTTTTTTACCACGCTCTCCTCGCACCGAATCTGTTTGACACAGGACATTTGCTTTCATCGCCGTGATTCGATTACCTCGCCGTCTGAGAGCGTGTCGGCAGGCCTCGGAGGGGGAGGAAGTCTGAGAGCAGCGAGAACCTCCAGGGACCCGGTTTTACTACCGCAAGGGATAAAAAATTCATGATTTTAATAAAGAAGCAAAGAAAAGTCGATGAACGGCCGTCAGTGTCGGGCCGCTAATTACCGCTTTAGAGTTACAATCTGGGCAGGGGAGGGGCGTTCAGGTTTCTGGATCTGACCTTTTTCAAGTGTGCGACAAAAAAAAGATCAAAAACACTAAAAATATCTGAATTTTTGTCCTGAGCACTCAACGGCACAGAGTGATGAGTTTTTATACCCCACTGATTGTCCATTAAACGCGACAACCTCTTGAACAGTTCAGTTGCACACGTGACACACACACACACACACATTCTCCTGTAAGTGTTTTGCAGTCCTCCACTTTAAGCACTTAATTCAATGGCTGCTGATTTTTCGAGAGGCAGAGTAAATAAGTGAATCAGGCCGAACTCGGCACTTTCCATCGTGCTTTTGTCTCATCACGCTCAGAAAGTCGCCGTTGTTTTGTCTCTGAACAGTCAGGTAGCTGGTCAGGTTGCTGGTGTTGGAACTGAACCTGGACAGCGTGTTGACGTCATGCAGGCTGAAACACAGTGTGCGTTTTTTAAGAGTTAAAAAAAGCCTTTTTTTTTGGTTGTGAGATCAGACCTACACACAGCAAACTACGCAGGATGCTTCCCAAACAAGAGATCTTTGTTGGCGACCAGCACACCTCTCGGGGTTGAGGGGCGCCGCAGAATTCAAGCAAATCAAAATACAAGGGGAGGAAAGAAAACTAAATTCTTTCTCAAGAAAAAATGTTTTGACAAGGCGCCAACGACTGAAGACAGATTTGAAGTTTGGGGAATGAGGCATCCAGCGGCTTTGATCTCTATCCCCCATCAGATTTCAATCTGCAGACTTTTAAAAAGGTTCTCAGTGCATCATTTAAAAAAAGAAAAGCAGGAGAAAAGTCGGAGGCAGCATGTAAAAACATTTACCAGAATGTTTCCGAAGTAAAATGAATCGCTTACTTCTATGTGAAATAATTTCAACAGGATTTTACCATAACCATATTAACACTATTATAACAACAGAGAAAATGTTTTGACATCTTGGTTGTGCTTTAAAAGTTCTGGTCGGGGTCAAGATGATAGTTTGGGAAAAAAACACACAAAACGGAACAAAAACCTGTCGCTCTCTTTTGTACAGTGAAAATAGAATGTGACACAGGCATGAAATACAAAACATTTTGCATGTTCAAGTCGTGCCAATGAAGCAGTAGTTGTTCAGTTGTATCTGCCTTTTTTAATTTAGAAAAGTCTGTTTATCATCAGAATTCTTGGATCTTTCTATTTGGTGGATATTTTCTGTGTCTGTGCTGCTGAATGTGCACCACACAGCCGAGCCCTTCTGGACACGCCTGACCCTCGGTGACCCCGAGAGGAGGGGCCCCAGCCGGAGCCGGCAGAGCGGCCGGGCCCCTCCCTCAGGGAGCCACCAGGGGTCACTGGGGTGTCACCCTCAAACTTTGGCAACGCTACCCTCCCATCTGTCGGGGAAAATCTGCGCTGCGCAGCCATTGGACGCCCAGCTGACTGATGTAACGCGTTGCTAGCGGGTACTTGGAGGCAGCACAGCTTTATCCCTGCAGGGGGTGCTGTTTTGCCACTTAAATCCCCATTCCCCTGTACGGTTGATTGGAGCCAAATGCTTCCACTTCAGAAGCCCTTTTGTACGATGGCAGTAATTATTTTGTCGCTTTCAAAGGCCCCAAAATATTGTTCAGATTGACGGCTGCATATTTCCAACATCCTTGGATTTCATTTCATTTTTTTTGCAATTTAAATGGGTTCGACGGAGCGCCAGACGTTGCCCCCTTTGCTCACGGCCTCCTTTAATCCCTCTCCTCACTCGTGTCTTCGAGCCCAAAGCCTTGTGTTGCGGACATATGAGGACAGGAAGCGAAGGATTTTAATTTTGTTTTGTTGCGGGCGATCCTGCAGCGGAGCAGCTCGTCAGATTCCCACCTGAGGATTCGCCCGTCGATTGGCAGCGGAGCTCAACTCAAATTAACTATTACCGACAGAGTCAGATATTATTTTTCTACTCTCCCTCTGAGAGCCTGTTATCGCATCCCCAAAGCTCTTTGCTGTTAAAAAAAAAGCAAAAAAAACAAACTCCCCGTATCCGCAGTTTTTTCACAATTACAAATCAATATGCAATGAAAAATGGATTCCTTTGACAATAACGCATGCAAACGATATGGAGGAGCAGCACTTCACCGGTGACCCTGAGGCATGTTCGATAATCTGAGAAGAAAATAAATTATTATACACGGTCGACTCTACTCCCGAGTGGGTAAAAAAAGCAGCGTTCTCATTATCTGTTTTCTTAAAGTGACTCGCGCTGGCGCTCACTGGCTCGAGTCCTCCCCAACTTGTTCTGGCAAATGCCAACCAGCTTTTTTTTATTAGAACAAAAACAAACAAAACAAAGGAAAAAAAAAAAAAAAGGAGCCCGTAGTCGACACATCTGCCAGCCTGATAGATGGCCGCACCACCGATTAGGCATGTTGTTTTTTCAGTTTGTTTTTTTTCAATGCCTGCTTGAATGAGATAGATAGTATTTGTGTCAGCGAAGCGAGCGCAGACAGCAGGATTAGCATGTGATGTTTCCCAGCCCATCGTCTCGCCCTGCTTCATTCAAATAGTGGGAGAGGCAGAGGGCGAGAGGGAGAGACGGGCGACAGAAGATGAGATGTTGTTGGGATGTTGAGGAGCCCGTCGACGTCTTGCTGTGCATTAACGTGTCTGAAAAGACAACGTGTGCGTTGGTGTTCAACGAACAGGAACCCTGACAGGAAATAGAATCTGCTCGGTTTTTCCCCAACTGCCAAATCGTACGTACCTCCATGGTAAATTACTTCACTTGGAAATTCAATCCGGAATTCCATTAATCATTGATTTTTTTTAAACTCCTTCCTTCCACCATTGAGACACTGGAGAATTTGGTGATTGGCCCAACCCGCTTTAGATTCTTTATAGCGGCGCATACTATTGCTGCCACTCACGGCTGATTTTCTAAACAGTGGCTGTTTGATAAGCAGCATCAACAAGATCAGAGGCCAAATAAATATCTGGTAAAAAAGCTTGCAAGGTCGGCTTCACAATTGGCACTTCACGTAATGCTCGCGCATCCACGAGCCGAACAACTCCCCATTCCACACATTGCAGATTAATTTGACTCGTCAGCTGTGTTCTGGGACGTATCGTGTTTGTGCTACGCGCTGCGACTCCAGCCCCAAGTTTTCAAGGAGCTGTCGGGTTTTAACGAGCTCCTGGACAAGAGGGAGGACGGACTGGCAGCGGCCGGCGCTGCGGAGGCTTAACGAGATGCTCCTCGATGTTTTTACCCCAAAACATCCCAAATAGCTGGTCTGCTATACAGCTGGTGTATGTCCTGCTACAGCCAATGAGAGTGTAGGGATGGTTGAAACAATGTAGAGCGTTGCATGGAAAGTGAGAAACAAACAAACTATGACCGTTTGTTTTCTTCACCTTTTGTGGCCACTCGGCTTTCAACAACCGACCTGCACGAGCTTTTGTTCCCAGGCGGTGGATAATTTTCCCACGTCGCTGATGTTTTCTGTGATGAAACATCGTTTGTTGATCCCCTCAGCTTCCCTCAGATGATTCCTCCCGGCCTCTGCCCGTCCAGTCATGTCTGGAGCTCCGGCAACAAGACAACTAGCCGTGTCGCCTGAAACGGCTCAGCGCTTCCACAACTTTCTTACCCGTGAAGCGTGAACGCGGCACCGCTGGCCCGTCCGTGTAGCGAAATGGAAAGGGCCATTAAAAAAATTATTCCTACACATTTGACATCAGAAAAATCTGACATTTGATTGAATTACGTGAAAAAAAGAAACCAGGGAGTCCGAAACGTTGGGGCTGTTGTTGCCTCCACGAGGTAACAAGCTGCCCGGTTTTCACCCGGCTGCACTTTTGCAGTCGTCTGGCGTCCGGCCCTTCCATCACACTGCTTTTAATTTAATTGGCTGTCCGAGATGTCAATCACAGGCATATTTACAGCCCTCTGGTTGCAGCTGCGGCTGCGGCTGCTGCTGTGGTTTCGCCTCTGCAGAAAACAGTTGCGGGCTTGTGAGCGTCCGTCGATTGTTTGGTTGGAGAAGCATTTTTTTCCCTGTTTTTTTAATACCCTTGCCGAGCTCCGACACGGGAAAAGCTTTTGTTGTTTGTGTGCCAGGCTGCTTGCACTCCGTCATGCCGAAGGGCTCTCGTTATTGTTGTGGCTTGTTTTCTCTGCCTGCAATTTTTATAATTTTATTTTATTCTATTTCATTTGCACCGCAACAACCCCCCAAAAAGCCCCATCCTTCCAGAAATATACAACATTTTTTTCAATGCAACCATCACCTGAAAGCTGTGTTCCATGGTTTCCTCTGCTTCCTCTTGTCACTTCACATATATCACATGATTAACGCCTCTCTCTGCTGTCTCTCTTTCTCTCACTCTCTCCTCTCTCTCTCTCTCTTTTGCAGGTAAGTGAAGCTGGCTTTTCCTCTTTGTCCGCCCGGAAACAAGCACCTCTCACCTCGCCTGTCAGGGAACGCTACCCAGGAGATGACGGCTGATTCATTGGTAGCAGCGCCGGTTAAAAATATTCCTCCTCGCCGCCGACGTCGTCACCGCCCACCCACCCTCCACCCCCCCACCCCCCCGCTCTACTTCCCCTCCGACAGTCAGAAGGAAATGAAGGTTTCGCCGCCGAACGAGACGGGAGGCTTGTAGCGTCTGTAGCTCCTGCGATGGCTTCCAGCGGCCCTGAGTGATGTCGCGGCCCGCGGCGAGGCACAGTGTGTTTTTGTCCCCGGCCCCCCCCCGCTGGGGGTTTGAGGAGGGGGGTGTGTTGTGGAGGACGCCGACGAGAAGGACAGCGGCGGTCTTGGGAGGGTGGCAGTGTGTTATCTGCTCGCTGGAAGGTGTTGGGCCGCTCGGCTTCCTGGTGAGAACAGATTGCCGGCCGCTTTGGTTCGTCCTTGTCTTTCATTGACGCGCAGAACCAATTAATCGTTCTTTATCTGGACCTTTATTCATTTGGGTCATTGACGACGGCGACCTTGTGCTGTTTCTTTTCTTTTTTTTTTCTTCCCCGCCCTCCCTCCGTCCCTCCCCCCGTCCCTCCCCCCCCCCCCTACTGCTGCCTGTCTCTAACCAGCGCCGCCTCCACGAGACCGATAGTTGTTTGGTGGAACTCAGCAGGCGGTGGAATCGTTCTATTTTCAGGAGAAAAAAGTTTCGGTAACTCCGGCGAAGAAGCTTGACTTTGACAGAGGGCGATAAATAATTATCATCAGCTAGTCTGTGATACAGTTTTGGCTGGCTGTGATTATCCCTCTCCCCTTGTCCTTCCCGCTGATATTGGCCTGAAGTACATTTTATCTTCACCTTCCAGGCGGAGCAGATTAATCCAGTCAAATGTGTTTTAGCTAAGTCAGGCCGCTAGAACGGGGAGCTGGGGGATAGGGGAACCCGGAAGGTTCCGCACCGACCCTGAATCCCAATGAGCGCCGCCGCTTTCTCCTTTCCTGGCAGAAGCGACGACCGCCGAGATCAATCGCACTGTACCGCCGCTGTTTGGGGGCTTTAACTTTTGAGGACCTCTCCTCGTCGACTTCGGGGGATGATGGAATTTTTCAGCAACGCTCTGTCGGACCTGACTTCCAAAACGCTGATGCAACGGCTCTGCAATTGTTTCTGCTTTTGAACACCGGTTCCTCAGATCAGCCCGGTTGCCTGTCTGACTGTCGTCTCCTTCTGGAGCGTCTGAGAATATTCCTGGCCGCCAGTCTCCTCCGATGGAAGTGTGAACCGGGGAAGAAATCAAGCGGGGCTGTCCAAGGTTAAACGCTGCTACTGGAGCCGCTTCATTGGTGACTCAAGCCTCAAATTTCCTTCTTTGTGGTCGTATCGGCAACCAGAGGCCGACATTCACCTCGCGCTCCCCTTTAATCTGTGTGCGTCTGTTCGCATGTTCTCACCAGGGACTGAATGGCCCTTTGTCCGGTCCACCCTCCGCACCCCCCCACACCCACCCCGGCTTCGCCCTTGCGGTCGCCCTCGGTGCCCAGAGCCCTCAATGGTCGGCTGTGTTCGCGGGCGGCGTGACGGCCCCCCGAGGACTCCCAGATGATGGAGTGACTGAGACATCTGCCGCGGAAGTGCAGATGGGCAGCCTTGGGGTCGCTAGCGTGGCTAGCGCGCCTAGCGCTTGACGGAGTGAGTCGTATCGACGAGGACGTCTCTCCGTCAGCCGTCCCGAGGTCCGGCGGCAGTGGGGGAGGCGAGTGGGTGGCAGATTGATCGGCGTGGAGTATTCCTTCAAGTGAGCGCTGACCTGTTGTCCTACCGGAACGCAGGCAATATGTTGTCGACGCAGAGATGCGCTCTGCTGGAAATGCGTGCGCGCAGCCAGCAGTTGCATAATCCTCAAAGTGAAACGCAGAGAGGCTCCTCCGCTGCAGCCTCGGATTCTTCTGGCTCTGCTCGAACGGAAACGTTGTGGTTGTTATTGGACTTTAACTCGCTTCCTGGGATTTCAATGCCAAAATACATATTGTATACTAATCAAACCAAATGCACAGCTGCTGTGCTCATTAGCTTTCATGAATTCTAGCAAATATTTGTACCAGTGCAGTAGATATAGGCTCCATCAGACCACTGTGACCCTGAGAAAATGGATGGATGGATGGATGCACTTGCTCCAGTCTGCAGTTGTGATTGTGCTTTACTGCAGTACATGGACCGCAGTACTCCTTGTAGTACTCTGCGTGTTGGATTTTTTTTTTGGTGCTAAGTCGCTCATGGCTGTGTTGCACTTAGCAGACTATATATATATATATGTATATATATATATATATATATATATGTGTGTATATGCATATATATATATTTATTTTATTTTTATTTTTTTCTTCCCTTTACCTTCTTCTTGTTCTACTGCTTGTGCTTTACGTCACATCAACATGCAAATTGGAGACATTGTCGTCGCACAATGTCATTTGCACAACCCAGAGTAAAACAAAACATTCCCTGGACCTGAAATCAACTCGGTGAGAATCTTCAGCTGTCGTTACTTAATTGAAAGATAATGAAAAAAAACAACCAAAAAAATAATCTCAGCAATCCACCAAACGCCTGGCTGCTGATGCATGTTTTATACAACCACATTCTCCCGTGAGAGACATTAACATGCAATAATGTTGATGATTTGAGTATAAGCGTTTCTCTAAATGCATAACTTCTGCGCTGTGTCTTTCCGTTTGATAAACTCTAAAGCTTTTATTCATTACTCATGCATGAATGCCAAATCATTTTATTATTTACATGTATTTGTTTATATATTTATACATTATAATATATATTTGAAGTATCATGACAAAAAGTATCACGGGAAAAAGTCCCAGGGGACCACTCGCGGGGATGAATTTCAAAGTCTGTGCTGCTGCAGCTTCCTCCACCTCCTCCTCCTTGCTCCTCCTCGTCTCATTTTCTCCAAGTGGTTTCACCGTAGAAACCAATTCCCGGGGCCGGACGGCCTCACCGACCGCCCGATTGGACGCCGTCCTTCCCTTCTTCGTCCGCTTGGTGCCTTTTCGCTACCTCGCCTGGCCGCCGTCCCGCCCACCACTGGCAGCTCGGCATGCGGACGGGCCAGCGGGGCCAGCATGGAGACGGGAAGGAGGGCCGTCTGTGTCCAGCCCGGCCACCTGGCCGCCCAGAGGGGAAGGAGGCGTGGAGGGTGCTGGAGCGGAGGAAGCGGGTCAGCGGGAAAAAAAACAACAAAAAACAGACAAAAAAAATAGCTATTTTTTTTCATCCTCGAGATTTTCTTCTTTGTGTGTCTTTCAGTTCCGTCAGCGGCTGTTTCTCTTCTCTCTCCCCGACCTTTTACACAGCACGGCCCCTTTATCCTGCGTCTTTGTGTCTGTGACATGTTTTCCTGTTTTTTTGTCTGTTTTGTTTTGTGCCTTTTTCTTAGTCTCAGTTGTGTGCAGCAGTGAACTAATTGAACCACTGGAGGCAGGACGGAAGGACAGTCCGGTCGGCAGCCTTTGAATTCCAGATCAGAGGAGGGCAAACAGGTCGCTGCTGAGGCTGAAACAATAACCTCTCAACCAAACTCCAGGGCAAGAACAGCTGACGACCCTTTTACAGAGCCTCCTTTGACTTGACTGATGGTCGTTTAGTCAGACACGTGATTAAACAACATGGCTTTTGTATCTTGCAGTTTCATCCTTATTTTGGAGACAATCAGAAGCTAGTTGGACATTTATGCATATCTGCACAATGTCCTATCAACGTCATGTCTTGCCAGAATTTGCAAAAACAACATTTCAAACTAATACGTCAAAGTGGTAGAAAGTGCTCGGCTCTTGACTTTGGGAGTGAAAGTGGGCGGGTCTTTGACTTTGCCAGCGTTGAGGGTGGAGAAGGCGCAGCGGCCCCGCGCCGTTTGGGGAGCAGCCTGTGAAGTCAGGCACAGCACAGGTGGTCCGACGCATTAGTGGTTCCCCCGGGAAGGTTCTCCTCCGCTGATGGTTCCTCTGTCTGCTGAAAACAAGAACTCCAGCCAAACTGCTCACTTATTGGCAGATCCTCCACAATTCCATCATCAAGGACGCCATATGGCCTGAGGTTTTCTCTGAACCTGCCTTGGAAACCTATTGTAATCAACACAAATTGATGAATTTATATGTATATATATATGTATATATATATGTGTGTGTGTGTGTGTGTGTGTGTGTGTGTGTGTGTGTGTGTGTGTGTGTGTGTGTGTGTGTGTGTGTGTGTGTGTGTGTGTGTGTGTGTAGTACTCGCAAGCAAAATGTCCAACTGCAGCCGATGTTGCCTATTTCCCTCTTGAATTATCAGTATCGTTATTTAAATTTCGATCAATAAATCAAGACAACAAAAAGAGTCGCGACTTCGCAATAAAGTCGTTGACTTTGTTGCACTTAAAGCTACCTCCTCTTCCGCTCTTGGAGCGAGATGGAATTTGCCTCTTCTTTATTTGTCCATCCTTCGTCCCCTCAGTCCTTCTGCCGCTGCTCTTTTTGGCCGGAGCAGCTCCTCCTGCTGGGCGTCACCTGCGGTTCCCCAGGTGAACACCGGACAAACACCAGTTGTACCTGCGATGTGTGAAAAAAAACAAAAAAAAATCAGATTCAGGCTGCAGAGCAGCTGCCATCATCCTGTAGAAACAGACAATTCAGGAGTTTTCAGCACATCAGGAATCGTATTTCAGTTTCTCTTTTCTTTTATGTAAAGCCACTTCCCGTCCTGAAGACTTTGTGCTCCTTAATTATTTCCGAGCTCTTCTGGAGGAGCCTTCACTCGGTCCAGAGGTCAAACTGTGAGGCCAGGTGAGACTAAACTCACCATATTGCTGTTTCCTCTCCTCTCCACTCTTCCCCTCTTCCTCCCGATGCTCCCCCGCCGCTCGCGCCACCTGTGATAGGATCGGCCGAGCTCCGCCGGGGCAAGGAGGGACTCTTAGCCCCTCTCCGCGGGGACGGAGGAATTAGAATTAACTTTCCGCTTAAGCGGCTCCGGCGTCTGGATGCGAAGGATGAGCAGCAGGCATTAAATTGAAATTGTTCCCCCTTCTTTTCTCTCTCTCTCTCTTTTGGAGGAACATATGTGCACAGTAAAGTGGAGGCCTTGGGTGTAAAGGGAGACGGCTCCTCGTAAAACCTGAATTGTGTCGTTAGAGGACAGAGAGAGAGAGAGAGAAACAAAACAGGACATAAAGGCAGAGATCCAGAGCGCTTCCCCAGCTGAGAGCTGACGGAACGACGTCACGCTCCGAACAGAAGGAAGAAGAAGAGAAAGAGAAGCAGAAAGTATTCGCAGGAATTATCTGCACTAAAAGTAAACTTTATTGGCTCTGTTAGCGTGGGAGGGGCTTCGCTCGCTGCCGTTCTTGCCGTTCCTGATTTCTTTAGTTTTACGCCACCGTCACTGTCGGCACCTCTGCTCTGTGTTGCTTGGTTTCCTTCTGTTGGTTCGAAAGAAAAATCTCTACATTATCGCGCTCGTCAGACATGTCAGACATGATAACTTCGCATTAGCACCTCACAGTGAAAATCTGTGTGAGCTGGATAGCAGCAGCTCATTATGCTGTTCTAATAATTATATATAACACATATATAACTTTTCCACCTTCTCTTTTCCAGATTGAAGCCTGACGAGCTCCACAGTAAATCCAACTCTTTTTCAAGTCTTTTCACGGTTTTGATTTAGTCCCACAGATTGCGTTCAGGCGGCCACGTGCACGTAAACGCACGGGCCAGCCAGTCACACGCGTAGTATGATGGGTAATTTTGGTGGGAACCTCCCAGAGCGCACCTGCTAAATGGGCTTTATCATTAAGTATGTATGTGGAGCGTCTCCGGGGAAGGTTAAACGCCGTGTTTGTTGTTTTCCTCCCACACCTCCCGCTCCAAACGCCTTGTAATGATCCAGTTTATGTAAATCAGGTGATTATTTTACAACAATGGCGGCGCCGCAGCCTTCAATCCGGGGGACGACAGCGAGCGACGTTTCGATGAAACGATTTCCGCCAGTTAGCCGGGACGCCGGCCTTCACTCCGGCTTAATTGTACGCGGCCGGTTTTCCCTTCTCCTCTTTCTTCTCCCTGCCGGAACGTTCCGACAGCGAGGGGCTGCGGGGACTATTTAACTAATGAAGTGGATTCCCTCCCCCGCGCCATCCATCACCGGTTGGTCGACCACATCCGGACCCCCCCACACACACACACACCTCCCCCACACCCCTCCAGCTGTCACAGCTCTCATCCTGGAAGTGCAGATCCGTCTTGCGGCGGGCTTGACGTCCGGCTTAAATGTATAAACGTCCGTCGTGATGAAGCGCCGCCGCTTGGCCTGCGGTACCGCTGAGCCTTTCAACGCGTCTTTTCAAAATGGACTCGCATCTGAATGCGGTGGAGGCTGCGTTTGGCTCTCGAAGCTGGAGGAGTGACTGGCCGCCGGGCGGTTGGCGGTGCAGCTGTTACGGACGTTTACGGACCCTCAGCGGTGGGAAGGAAGTTCTGAGATGACACTTGGAAAGTTTTGACCTAATTACATACAAATGCTTCTCGTCGACCGAGAGAAACGCATTGCGAATGCTTGGAATTGTCACCGAATGTTATGCAGATCAAGGTTGGTAAAGTAGCTTTAAAGGTCAGCCGGGAAACGCCACTTTGGTTCAGTGACTTGGTTTTGAGCGTTACTCAAGTGTCCTGCTGAGACAGTTTAAACAGCAGTGCAACTTTTACTGTTAAAATTTTATAATTTCATTTGAAAATCCTGTGAAATGTGCCTTGTGTCTCCAAACCATCTGGATAATTGGAATTGGACCCGTTCAGTCATAGCCTTCAGGTCTAAGATTGTGTTTCTCTCCAGGTTTTCCCCTTCATAATATTATTTCATATTGAATATTTTATATTTTTTCATTCCAAACCCAATTTTTTTTTGCGACCGTGTATCTCTGAACAAGAGAATCAAAGTCGCAACTCTCACCTGTTAACCTGCTAACCCTCTTGACATCAACATTACTACATGAAAACTAGCATGTCAGTGTGACCCCCCCACCCCCCTTCTAAAATATTCTATAAATCACTCGACTGAAATAATAATAATAAAAAACAAGTCTATTGATACGAAAGACTTTCAGTGAATTTCAGTCATTTGTTTCTCTGCAGCTCCATGTCATGTGACTTTGGTAGACCAATGGAGAGCTTAATTACACTTCTCCTCCTATTGGTCCCAGAGTGTTGTGTGTGTGATTCACGCTGTTCCCACCATGAACCCACGACGGCGAGATGCTGCTTCCTGACGCCTGCGAGCCGTGACGGGCTCTTGATACCTGACGAGCTGCGGCGGTTTGGGGGAAAAAAAAACCACCCTCGCTGGATGTGGACTTTGACGAAGTGACAAGTGTGACAGTTAATTTAACGAGTCGAAAAGATTCTCCACACTCTAATTTGGCGCAAATTAATTTCCTCGGGTTTACACAGAGTTTCCCGCGGTGATAGAATCGCTTTAATCAGCCTCCTTTTTTATTCTAGCACTTTTTTTTAAAAAATATTTATTTATTAATTTATTAATTTTTGAAAACTTTGTCACCTTGTTAAATCTTTGTCGACTGCAGCTCAGGGACGCCGAGCTGAACCGTCCTCACGCTGCGATTCACACCAAGATCCTCTCTCTCTCTCTCTCTCTCTCTCTCTCTCTCTCTCTCTCTCTCTCTCTCTTTCTCTCTCTCAAATCAGTTTCACGCTGCTTCAGCTTAAAGGACGTGATTTATTTATTTATTTATTTTTATTCATCTCTGTCTTTTTAATCCTGGGGAAACGGGAGATGAAGGCGCCAGCTTTGTTGGCGAGTTGTCACAATTGCCTCCTGAATTGCTTTTGGACTTGTTTGTTACTTTTTTTTTCCTCCGTCGCCCCAGTTTAGAAGCTTGTCCTTGGCAATTAATTTTCTCCTGTAAATATATCAAAGGTGTTTCTTTTTTCTTTTTCAAAAAAGAAAACAAAATCGATAAACAAAAATTCCTCCCCAAGCTGCGACCGTGTTGCAAGTTTTTGAAGTGATGAAAGGGAAAAGTTTCCAGTCTCCAGCGGCAGGCACCCTCCAGTCAACCCGTAGTTTTTTTTTTTGTTCTACTGCTGTCGGGTTTTTGACGTTCATTTCTTTGCTGGGAGTGTTGCGGTGAATTAAACTTGTTTCCTGCAGGTCGTTTCAGTGACATTCCAACTCAAAAAGTGTCACTAATCACTTTTATACCTCATTTTTTTTAGTTTATTTTTTTTATTAAACACTTCCTGCTGAGGCAACGTACTACAAATTCGGAAAGTCCCTGCGTTTTCTCTCATCAGGCGACAAAAATTGAAAATTTTTCTTGTAGCTTTTTCACACTTGGTTTGTGTACGCTTTTCTTTCCCCAAAACTGCATTGTGTTTGTCCTGTATTTCACCCTCCGAGTGCCACTTGGGGTCGAACTCTCTAGGAGATTTGGCCTTAACTTCTTGGTCTCGTTCAACGGTAGCACCCCCGATGGCCGATGTCAGGACTGCGTTGCACATTTCATCCAATCTGGACCACACACGCTAAACCGTTAAGTTTTTAAGTTTCGCCATTTTGTTTTCTGCAGCTCAAAAGGTTTTTGACAAACTTAAAATTCTGGAGTTTGCTGCTGCCTTTGGCCACAAACTCCATTGATTTGCAGTGGTTTCATCCAACAAACTGAGTTGAGAATTTGCAACAAGTAAGGAAAGTTGATGCAGAATGATGGATTATTTTTAATACAGTCAATTGTGCTTGATGATGCTTGTCTGTTATTGGCTTGAAGAGTTTGACCTTCGATAGTGTACAGTTAGTTGTTTGCTTTCCCGACCTGATGAACAGTGTCAGGTCCGTCAAACGTTGACTTGATTTGACGGCGGTGGAGCTGCTGCTTTATTTCTGCCAGCTCCCCAGTGTTAATCTTTGTGATGCCGTGACAGATTAAACACTTTGTCGCAGCCGACGTTGACGTCCGTGGAGGGAAGATGGACACCTGCGGCGAGGCGACGGCTTATTAAACATCCCTCCGTCCCCTCCCGCCACTTGTTTATCTTTCATTATTCTTGATTTTTTATTAAAGGGCAAAATAATGAAAAGAGGTGGGGGCACGTGGAGAGAGAGAGAGAGAAAAAAAACAACAACCCCGGGCCTCCCTGCGGCCTCTCCCGCAGGACTCGGGATGAGGAGGAGCTTTTTCATTTTCCGCACTCCGCCGAGCGAGTCTCGCGGCGCCCGGCTAGCGCTGGTTATTAGCAAACCCTAATGACCTCTAAATTCGAAATGAATCCCCCTCGCCCAAGCCTGCCGGTCGGCGGCCGCACGGCCGTCCCCCTGAGACACTCTAAGTGCCGCCTCCTGCTCCTTTGATTAAACTTTCATATGGCGGGAGTTGGAGCACTGAGTCACCGGTTCCATCTCCCCGCCTTTGTTTACCCAAGTGAGCGAGCGGCGGATATCTGATGTGCGCCAAATGAGACCCGCTGACGGGGGGTGGGGGTGGAGGCGGGGATAGTGGATTTCTTTGTGCAGTCTCGACAACAAATAACGGTGACACAATGCTGCAGGCACCGCGCTTGTCCACCGGGCTTTATCGCGGCCTGACAGCCAATCGCTGCGCGGCGACTCCTCAGGAACCTGAAATGAAAGTTTCTCGCTGCCCGGCAGGGTGAGAACCTGCCGCACCTGCCGCACCTGCCGCCTGGACGATGTTTTACAAACATGCAGGATTCATTTCACACGTCAGTCTGGTGAAGAACTGCCAGAACGCAGAGATGTGTGCGATATACACAACTTTTTGTGATTGGACAGACCCTCACCCTAACCGTAACCCCAGCCAATCAGAAGCAGAGAAAAGCCTTGTGTGTTGGGTCTTCAGTCACTGATCAAACTGTCCACCGTGCAGCGCCCACGTTCACTAGCTAGCTTACCTAGCAGCTTGCTGGTTACGTTTGCTCTGTTTCTTTTTTGTCGTCAAAGCCTGCTGATTGGTCCTTTCATTCTCTGACTCCAACCGAACAGGATTAAAATTAGAACCTTCTAATCAAAATGCAACAACTACAGCCATCTTTTGCAATTGGTTGCAAAGTCTTGAACTATCAAATAAAAAAACAAAAACAAAAACACAATAATGTGCAGCCACCCGTTGTTTGTTTTGTCGGTGTTCGGCTCACTCCCCCGGCCATTAGTGCCGTCTGCCTGTATTGACGTCCCGTCAAAGCCGACGGGAGGCTGCGCGCTGGATGCTAAATGTCCGAGGCGCAGCCAGAGCCTGATTGTGGCTAAAGCTCCCACTCACGGCCTTTTTTTTTTTTTCCCCCGCTGCCCGAATAGACCGCTGCCAGAATTGAAGGCTGTTACAGCAGAAGCTCATTTATCTGAACCTCCGGGGGACGTTGGAGCAGCAGGTTGACTCCAGTGTTCAAGCTTTTGCTTTTTTCCCCCCCTGATATCGTGTTCTTTAGATAATGGCAGGTTAGTTGGTGGAGCATAATTTACCTAAATTCACAGCAATAGACTTTTGAAATTAGAATTCTCCTTGAGCACCTTGGAATATTCCTGGACCTTTGCAGCAGGTTTTCTGTCAGCAGCCAAAGAGTCACAAGTCAACAGAGTTTAAGATTTGTGCCTTGTGCCGCTGATCTGGATTAATCCAGAATAAGACATTCTGTGTGCAGACGTTATCTTCACTGTAGCCGCTAAGCTAAAACTCTTTAGCTTCCCTGCAGACTAAAGTGGGTGGTTGCTACATGAGATTAACGTCAGCACAGCTGACGTTACAGCTTGACGTCATCTTCCTTCCTTTTTTTTCTAAGCAACATGCTGCATCCGTGGTGGAATTTTCTGTTTTGTTGGGGTATCAGGTGAGACGATTAGCTGCTGCTGCTGCTGTGCCAAATCCTGCGGCACCCTGCCCTGATTTCGGGCCCCTGTTTTCCCTACACAAGTCAGGACAAGTCGGGTTGACTGCTGCGGTTTGTGCCCACACAAGGTGGATGTTTATCTGCACATGTCAGGCCTTAGATTAGCGCCTCTCCGTGGTGAACCGGACCCGTCCTGCAGGGATGGAGAGGGAGCCGTTTCTCCAAGGTGACTCCTGGCAACTTAAACCTGACACAAAAATCAATGTGTTTCACTGGTCCGTCTGGGAAAGAGCCCAAAGGGGGGAGGGAAAAATTGGAAAGAGGAGTTCCTGTTGGAAGAAAAAAAAAAATACTGACTTGGAAGAAGATTCTGCCTGTCACATTCAATTCAGGCCAATTGGATTTCTTTGCTAGCGGTGAAACCGTTTGGTAACGACGTGTAGTTCACTGCCGGCGTGCGGTGCAGTGCAGCAGAACTGGTGCCAGAACCAATCAGGAAGCCCTCGGCACCGCTCTGCGCTACGAGGGAATGTTGTCGACTTCTGATCAAACTGGCTACACTGAATCCTGCTATGGAGATGCCAAAACTCCTACTCCTCGCTCTCTCCGACTGGTCTCCCTCTGTTGCTGTTTGGCTAAGTGTTCTGCACGTTGCACTAACCTCAACCCTAACCAACCCTGGGACCAATGCTAGCCTTAACCCCAACCCTAACCAATCAGAGACAGAGGGGGGCAGGACAGAAAGCATGGAGGCGGAGTTCTGGCAGTAGCAGTATTCAGAATGTGCTGGCCATTCAATTCAGTTCAGATCATTTTTTCCTTTTAGGAACTTCAATTGCGCCAGAACTTCTGTGCATACAATTCTTTTACCAAGCAACATAAAAATAAACACAGGCAGTAAACAATGCATCCCACACCTCCAACCTAACAGAGATACCAGGTTGTGAAGGGCCACCGATCTACCGGCCTCTCTGGCCGCCCAACAGACAAGAGTGAAAGCAGTTCAGAAGGAAGCTTTTGCACGACGACTTGGTCAGAATTCCTGCTCGGAATTTCCTACCGCTTTGCTAAGCTCCAAAGGCTTTGACTGTATAGACGGCGGTTAATGATAAATGATTTAAATCTTTATTTCTAACATGAAAAAGCAGTTAAATCAAATGAAAAAAAAACATTTATCATCAACAATAACTGACGGTAAATAAGAGAACAAAAAAATGAAAAATGAGAATGTGTGTATATACTGTATATATATATATATATATTTTTCATGTGCTATAAGAATATCAAAGTGGAAGCTGTTCATATTTTAGTTAGCTTCAAGATGATGAGAGGAGGAGAATGCGCACCTCTCTTCCCTGCCACGAGTCGTACTTCTCTGGCACTTTCTCATCTCGCCGTCCCTGAGGCTGTCGTCAGATGATGGACGACGTCCGACTCTGGCAGGACGAAGCGGACGGTGTCAGCACGGACGTTACCGGTGACTTACCGCAGTCGTTACGCACTCGCACACTCCGGCACATTCCGCCCAGTTGATCGCCTCTCCAGTCTATTAAGGCTCCTCGGGGGCTTCGTAATGACTCATTGTTGAGACGATGGGGGGAAGGTGGGAGATGGAGGGGGGATGGGTCAGTGATGGCCGGCGCTGGTATCGCCTGGACGCCGCCGACCGCCCTGAAAAGCCGGTTTTGATTCCCATCAGTCTCACCTCACAGGAGTCTAATTGATCCTCTTTGACCCGGGAACCAGTGGAGGCGAGACGTCGTCAGTGCTGTTTCAAGCCACCCTGATTCCAAACGTCAGCTTTTTATTGCTGCCACATCATTGGATTGAAGATATAAAATGTTTAGACTGAATCACACTGACCCCCTGCCAAAATATCATCCGTAACATCTATAACAAAACAATACATTTCAACAGGAGGCGTCCAACCCAACCGTACGCCTTGAAACGTCTGTGGTCGGTGTCACCGTTTGTGGTGGCGCAGGGGAACCTTGTGTGCCGTCGTTCCCACTCCCTCCCTTCGCCGTGGCACTTTAGAAAGAGGAGGTGATCCGAGTCGACGGAAGACACATTCCCTTCATTTTTCTAAAAAAAAAAAAAAAAGGGGGAAACAAGCCGCCGCAAAGTCTCCACGTTAATCCTGGCAGACACTTTGATCCCAGTGTTTCCTCGACGCATCCCGCCGCTCTGTCTTTGTGCTTTGATTTGCTCCACAGAGACAACCCCCCTCCCTCCCTGCAGCCCTCCACCCCTACCAGTCAAGTTCCCATCCAGAACTTCCCTTCTCGCCCACCCGCCCACCAGGGTTTTCCCGTTTATTAACCGTGGCGCTGTGACAGCAAAGTGTCTCAATCAATGAAGTCTGCTGGTGGTTTCTTCCAGCCCAGCGAGGTGAGATTCCCTGCCAGGAAACGGTCTAGGTGAAGAGCGGACGAGCTGGGAAAGTAACAGCAGGAGAAAATGGGTTCAGGAGGTGAAGCCGGAACATCAAAAAGCTCTCATCCCGAAGGGCGAGATGTCAGCGAGATGTCAGCGCCGCTTCATTATTGATAAGATTATGGCTCAGTAAATAGGTCCGAGGCCCTCAGGAGACGGTTCCCATTTTGGGCAAAATGTGAAGAGCGAGAAATGTGAAGGTGGTGGCGGCTGAGTGATGGGCGCCGGAACGCACCCACATTCCAGGGCCTCGCACCTTCGCGCACTTTATTTTGACGGGGTAATTAATAACCGGCGGAGGATGGCAGGCTGAGTGGAGTCGGGTTACAGACTGGCACGTGTCAAATTACGAGCGTAATGAGATTAGAGCCGAGCGCCTGCGCCTTTTCTATTACAGCAGGCGCACTTAATTTGACGTGAAGACGAGAAGAAAACAAAACAGCGCTGCAGAGAGAGACACACACAGAGGGAGGAGCGTTTTACCGAGAATCTAAAGCAAATAGGAGAAAAGAAGTGTGTATGTTTCTTCGGGTGCTGATTTGTCGACGGTTAGCTTGCGAAGAGACGAAGTGGATGAGAGGAGAGGGAGCCGCGGTGAGCGACCAGGAGGCAAGAGTCCCGAGGGAGGCGGCGGCCGCTGGGGGCTGCTTTTTAATGTCACACGCGCTGCGCTTGACTGCAAATCTTTCGAAACAATCTGACAAAACGCGGAAACGCGTTGTGACCGACGGCGTCTTCGCAGCAGGTTCGCTACTTGGTCGACTCTCCAATGGAAGTGGAATTAGCCAAACATACGGCTAATTGTAGGCACTGGGAGTAAAATGTGACCCAGACTCTTTAAATTGTAAAAGTGAAAGCCAAAGATGTTTCTGGTGGTGTCCGATGCTGTTGTGTTTAAAGTGCACGTGCGATGTTGGCTATTTGAACTACCTTAATTTCCGGACTATAAACCGCTACTTTTTCCCCATGCTTTGAACCCTGCGGCTTATACAACGGTGCGGCTAATCTATGTTTTTTTTTTTTTTTTTTTACAGCTAACGGCCTCTAGGGGACTTTCTCAACCTATGGATTTTTGGGTGGGCTCGGGAGAGAGTGAGACAGGCAGTTCGCGCGAACAACGAAAGCAAAAGTGGAACCAAATGCAGTACGAGAGACAGAATGAGAGCAAGACAGTTTGCGCAGAGGAAGTTTTCATGCACAAACCCTCATTGTGGAAAACAAACGAAGAATTGCATATGATGCAGCTTTTAAGTTCAAGGCAGTCGATCTGGCTGTCAAAGAAGGAAATCGAGAAATACTGATCATTTCTGTATCACAAGGAAAAGGGTGAACACAGAACAAGTCAATCAAATAATGTTTCTGAGCACGGCGCGCTCGCGCTCTCGTCTGTATGTTCTCTTGTCTTGATGCGCTCTGTCTTTGTGAGCTCCGGTGCGTCGCTGCCTCGAGTTCTGGTCCGACTCCATACCAATTAACCGAGGTGACCAGCGGGACCCATAAACAGGATCATGGTGCGCGAGTCCAGAGTCGCAGGCTCGCAGCCGCCGAACCGATCCGCTCCGTGGACCCGTTTCCTGACGAAACACCTGCGGCTTATAGTCCAGTGCGGCTTGTATATGTACACATTTGTTTTTCCCTCTAAATTTAGCTGGTGTGGCTTATATTCAGGTGCGCTTTATAGTCCGGAAATTACGGTAGTGTTTTATTTTTTTATTTTTTTATTAATAAGTAGTTGTATGTTTTAAATATATGATGACCAGGCTGATGGACCTCAGTCGTTGGTTATTGATCACAGAAACGTGAAGATTGAACCGTTTGACTGGTGGGAGTTCAAGGTTGATGTTTCCAAATGAACAGAACAAGAGTTGCAGTTCGGTTTTTAATGTTTTTAAAGCAACAAACAGGCCAAAAACCCAAAGGCGAATCATATCATTCAAGGGGTTTGTGCAGCGTTGACCGTGTCTCGCCACCGTTGGCGTAAAGGCTCGTGCCCGTCCCCGCCGCACGCGTTCAGCGCCTTGTTCGCATTTGCTGACGACGCCGTTGAGAAAGAAAATAAAGAAGAGGACGACTTTCAAAGAGCAGAAAGCCTAAGAATGTAATCTAGGCTGCTTTTATTATCCCGCCTCCGCTGCTCCGTCTCCATTAGCATTTAATCAAAGATTGTATCGCTTGTAAGGCGTCGCACCAATTGACTCGGAGCAATATTTCCAAACCATTAAGCCTTTGTGAGCAGAAAAGTGCGTGCTGAGGTCGGGAGAAAAGCCTCCTTTCAGAGCTGGCGAGCGTCGATTTGTGACAAAGTGCTGACCACTCTGCGCACTTACAGCCTCCCAAACTGTTTAACGGCGCAGCGCCTCGCTGTTACCTGCTGGACGGCAGAACACACCGGAGTCGTGGGCAGCAGGTGAGAGAGACTCCACACTGGCGCAGCCACCACTGCCTTGTTTTCCCTTTTTCCTCACGGCAGCCAACCGTATGTTTGACGGGGGAAACGGTCACCGTGGTAACCAAAGAGGAAAAGCTTGTCTCGATTTGTCTCCGTCTCCCTCGAGCTTCATCACAGAGAAGCCCTGTGTTATTATTTATTTGTTTCTTTTTTTTTTTTACAACGGAGGCAGAGAACAAAATAAATAAAATGCGAAATAACGACGCACAAACAGAAGCCGCAGTGGGTTTTTCCGCTTTGGTAAATCACAGTGCGCCGCCCACTAAATTATCTTTTTGCATCGTCTTTGCATAATGTTTTGCATGTTCTGTCAGAAACGGCTGTATCTGCATAATCTTTAAGCGAAACTCGCTCAACTAGACTGCGAGTGTTATTTTGCCCATTTGACAGTCGGCGCCCTCGCTGCACCTCCTTAGTAGGTCGACTTCATCATTAGTTGTTGTGTGCGTGCATTTTTTAGATATTTAGACCCTGTTTGCTGTTTGGAGAAGTTCAGCATCAGCGGTATCATCCGCATTCAACTGCATCATTATTCTTTTTTTTTTTTGTATAGTGTTTTGTGTTTTTTGTCTTTGACGCTGGTATCCCTCCCTTTACTGCGATCATGTCTTTACGAACTCTCGCTCAGGGGTTGGAAAAAAGATTTGAAAACAATAAAAAAGAGATTAAAACAGAATTGGATGTAAACCTTCCCTGACCTGCACAGCGTTTCCCGCATTTCCCAGCTGCAGACGCCGTGCTCGGCCAAACCGCCCCTTCCACGCTCTTGTTTAGGCTCAATACGTTCTGCCTGTCGTGTGTAAAAGCCGCCGCTCGCTGATCTCCCAGACGGAGTGAGGATTTAACGGCAGAGCTTTGTTGGACACGTTGAGCTCTCCATGTTTCACAGTAAAACATTGCCAGATTTTCCAGGAAGACGACCGGAGCGCCGCTGCCGTTTACTGTGAGCGCCGTCGCTGCCGTCGCTGCCGTCGCTGCCGTCGCTGCTGGGCTCCTCCATCACGCAGGAGCAGCAGCAGCAGGAGGATCCTTTGCCGTCCAGTTTCACTTTGTCCTCCCTCGCTGCGGCTTCAATACCTTTGCAGTGTGTGTGGTATTCTGCGGGCGGATCTGCTGGGATTGGAGGCCGGCCAATCAAAAAAGCTGTTTCGCTCTGAATTTTTTTGTCGTACACGTGAATCTTTCATGGTTTTTGCTCCCTGGGAAGCTTTTTGTGCACAGGACACGTTTAGTTTGTAGACGTTTAGTCTCACAAGGGCTATTGTGTTTGCAAAAACTGTGTGTGTGTGTGTGTGTGTGTGTGTGTTTTGCTGGTGTTTTCTTCTACTGGTTATATCGACTACAGATGAATCTCATCTCCGGACCGTCTCCTCCCGTCCCATAAATCTTCCTCTCGCAGTGTAAAAATGAGGGATGGCTGAAGCACTTAGGCCACACACACACACACACACACACACACACACACACACAGTTTGGAGATGGGCGGCAGTGATGGCAGACACCAGGCCGGCAGACTGTTGCAGCCGCCGCTGCTATATTTTCTCTTTATGGCTCTGAGATGTTTTGAAGTGGGTGACCTCAGCACTCCAAGCTGAACACCGTCGGTGGGAAAGAAAAAAAAGAAAAGAAGAAAAAAAAAGGAAAAAGTTCCCCCAAAAACACCACTGCATCAGCGAGACATCAGAGCTCAGCTGACTCAGCTGCGGTTTATGTTCACCTTGAAGGCGCGTTTGAAACTTTTCTTCTCATCGGAATCAGACTTGAAACATGTTGGGATAAATCTTGCACTATTCTCACAGTTTGACAGCACAAAGTCGCATGAAAGGCTGATTGGCCTTTTGGTTGTTTTGTTTTTTTAAGGTCGACCAACGGGGCCAATTAAAAAGTCGACAAAAATATATACTTAGCATGCACAATCGCATGGAGAAAATGGATGAAGTCTTGAAAAAACATGTTCATGAATCAAATCAGTTGAGACGGAACATTGTTCAGTATGAAAAGCAGCAGCAGCAACAGATTTGTTTCCAAAAGTTTCTTGCAATAGTAACATCTCACCTCCTACACAGGCGTTCGGTGTCTGACCTCACTGCACTTAGAGTTGCTTCGCTCATGCAGATGTTTGAGTAAACACGTACAACCCCCCCCCAAAAAAAAACAAACAAAAAAAAAAAACACTGAAAGAAAATCAACAATTTTTGTTGTTGCGGGTCAACAGCAACAACAAAATTGCACTTTTTTTTCAGCCTCTCAGCGTCTTTGGAGCCTCGCAGCTCAGATGCGATATATATGGAAAACTCAGCCGGGTGTCAAACAACATCAACTCAACAACCTCACAATAACAAGCCAGGAAGTGGGCGTGACGCACACGCCAAGATAGTCTGATTTTTTCCCCTCTCAACAATGAAATTTTTTTTTTCCAAACTCCATGACGTTCGGTATCAATTTTTTTTGCCTCCCCTTCCCAACTATTTAGTCATTGTTTCTCACCTTTAAAAGCTTTTGACAACATTCTTGGGGGTGCGGCTCGAAGCGGCACTGAGGAAGCCCATCACTCTTATACGCTTGTGTTGAATAACCAGGTGGTAGGGATGCAAATTATTGATTAATTCATTAATCGTTAGTTGATTGACCTTATCGATCGATCAACGATTAATTGATAAGCAGTGATTTTTCCTGAGAACCTAAACATCACAAAGAAAAATGTGGAAGGAACATATTGTTTAACCTTCTAAAAAATGTTGAGGGTCCAATGTGACCCATTTTTACATTAGAGAAGATTAAATACGCCCTCAACATTTATCCCGTGAATTTAAGTTGACTTCTAATGGGTCACATTTCAACTTTTTTTATTTTTTTTATTTTTTATATTATGACCATCACAGCATCTACAGGTGAATTGCTCTTTCCTGACACTACATTGTTATACTGATATTAACTTCCTGTATAAAAAATGTTAAATTAATTGCGACTAATTTAATTTAATTGATTTAATTCTTAATCTACAATTAATCGATAATCGATTAATTGTTAACATCCCCACCGGGGGGGGCTTGAATCATTTACCCTGAAGCCCCTGAAAGGTTGACTGGCTGACGGGGACGGGGGAAAAAAAATAAATAAAAGTATTGCTGACGGTGCTGAACCTCTTTTAACCTCGCCCCCCACAAACCCCCAACCCCCACCCCCTCTAGGGAGGAAACGAGGGACGAGGCCAAAAAAAAATCAAAAGCCAATCAATTTGCCAGACAGTGTAATGTTTGTGCTGTAGTCGGATATCGACGGCTCTCCTTATTGAGAGTCATTAGCGGCCATTGCAGCCATGCAGCGGGAGGGGGGAGCCAATTCCTGCGTTTTTCCCTTTTATTGGCTTAATGTTTTGGCTTTTTGATTTGAAATTCTTTTGGTCTCGTGTCCTGGTCCTTTTTTTTTTTTTGGTCCTTGTTATTGTTTTAATTGCTCCTGTCCGGAGCTCTGCCTCTAGTGGGGATGTGCCAAAACAGGAGCTGAAGGGCTGAACACTGTTGGACCGAGGCTCCGGCTCCCCTCCCCTCCTTTTTTTGTTTCACCAACCCTTGTTTCCCTTCATGGTCTTTAATTTGTTGCAGCTAATTTCACAGTGGAACTGGGAGCACGGGGGTGGGGTGGGGAGTGGGGGCGTCAAAAAAAAGAAAAAGAAATGCCGCCACAAGAGGATTTGTTTACCTCAGTCACAGCTAAGCTGACTCCGTCGCTTCTTCTTCTTCTTTTTCTCCTCCTGCTGGCGTTTGTCAGCGAGCGCTGGAGCAAATAGGGGCCACGGAGCGAGTCACTAGTCATGTGTGGCTCTTAAGATAACCCCCCTCTCACTCCCCTGCCCCCAAGGAAGTGACACGTGTCTGTTGTCAGCGGCCAGCTCAGGAACACGTGCCAGCGGCGAGTCCCTTCAGGTGGCGCCGTGACCTACAAACTGATGCTGCGTAATATGTCGTTTAGGGGAGCTTTCAATTTGGTAATTATTTTTTTTTAACACTTGAATTAGCATGAGCCGGTCGCTGGAGTGTTTTCCACATGTTGCAGCGGCTTTTTGTTTTTGCACCTCCACTTTTTTTTGTCCAACTGCTACGGAAATATGGAATTGGCTGCAACAGGTCACATGACTTTACTTGTGTAGGACCCTCGCGTGACCATACAGCGGCATCATGGTGAGACAAAGACCAGCTATAGACCAGACAACCTGTGAACTGTTTCTTTTACTTTTTGTCGGTTCACAAACAAACTGGTTTCTTCCAGCCAGTGGGGGGCGTATGTCAACCCAAGGGAGACAAAAACAAAACAAACTTTGTTCCGTTAACCGTGCCGTCGTCACAGCAGTGAAATGTCGCAGGGCTGCGATTCAAACTGCCAAAGTGTCGACAAAACAGGCGGTGATATTTCATACATCTCCGTCGCGATGCTACTTTTACATCTGCGGCTTCCCGATTGTTTGACCTCCACCGTCCGTCAGACTTCATTTGCATGAAATTACATTTCGCTTAATGCCAACCGTCACATCTAGGCACCGAGCTTCTGCGCCTGGAGATCAGCGGCCGTAATAAACCCGTCCTGGCTACCTGCTGCTGGATCTCCTTGGTTAAATTAAAAGAGGGAGTGAACAAAAAAAACTAAACCTTTGCACAAATCCACGGATTTTCCCTCCGAGCGAGTCAAATGGAGCCACGAGGCTGGCGGAGATCTTTCCAGACGGGCTGGAGATGATCCACAGATTTGCCGAACGTCCACTCACATGTTTTAATTTGATCTGAGGTTTTCGGATTAGCGGCAACGGGTCCTGGTGGGGCGTCTGCTGCCACCAGCTCAGATGGGCTGGCTCGCCTCGACCCGCCGCCAATCTGCTCCAGAGCCGCGTCCTGCCAAGGCTCCTGGACGGACCCGGGTGTCTCCACCGCCATCCGCGTGGTTCTTTTTAATCAGCCCTGGTTCTGGGACGCTGAGCTCCGCGGCTTCCAACTGAAGCGTCCAGGGTTCCCGCGGTGCCTCTCGACCAGGCGGGACTCGACGGGTTGTTAAAAGAAGATTTAAATAGCTCCCAATTAGTCATAATAGTAAAGTCCATTTTACAGGCGGTTATCACAGCCACTCCCCGCCTCGTTACTGCCGGCCGTAAAACGTAAAGCAACGTTTGCCTGTTAAAGGACTGGTCGGGCGGTGGGGGAAGCCTTGGACGTCGTCAGGCCTGTTTGATTTTTACACGCGACCCGAAAGGTTCTTGACAAGGGTTTGAAAATGACATCGAAGACTTGAGTCGGTACCTAAAGCCGGACGCTTCTTCGCTACACGGCTAGAAAATGTTGGACTGTGGCTAAAGTACTGGTTTGTTTGCAAAACGTGATACAGTTCAGAAAGCCTGAAGAACCTGCGTAGAGGTTCTCTCAACCTTAGAGCATCTCATCCACTCAAACAAGTTCTCCATCTCCTGCTCCGAACTTGGATTTGTAGTTGATTATGCAAAATACAAGATAAGGGGCCCACAAATCAGAGGAGTGCAGTTGAGTGGCCGGTCAGGCAGCGTTGAGGAAATCTGCTCGACTCTGACATGGACTCTGACGTGTCTTCATCTCTGGTGGAACTCGTCTCGCTCTCTTTTGTCGCCCTGCTGAGAGCAATGAGGCGTCTTCGGGACCCTCACTGAGTCGTTGCCTCGACAACATCAAAAGTAGCAGTAGCTCTGGTCCAGATTTTAGGATTTCACCCGGAACTGAAGAGCTCAGGAAAGTCAAGATGCTTCACATACGAAAGAAAACAATGGCTTGTTTTGAATTTCTCTTCCGTTAGTACTTTTCTAATTAACACTTCTAAAATCCCGCCTCATCCAGCACGTCCTCTCTTTGTGGCTGATTGTTGCGACCGCTGTGTATGAGGAGGTTTTTTTTTTTTTAATGTCGCGCCTGATTGCACTTGATTAACAGAAAAAACATATTGTTATTATTGAATTTGCATTTAAATGACGCAAAAAGTTGGTTGTTATGCAGAAACTGGCGCTGCGGCCACTGTTTATCAATAATGATAATAATAATAATAATAATAATAATTACCTTATTATAAAACACCTTTTTGTTGCCGTTCCATTAACTCTTCCATTTCCTGGTATTGGCTTTGTGGTCATAGCTGTTGTGTGTGCGTGCGTGTGGTTGTGTATCAATGGTGACAATCAACTGAACCCACTCTGCACGTTTCTCTCTAATATATATATATATATTTAATAAAAAAGCAGAGGAAACTCCTCCGGCCATTTCCTGATTGAGCGCCGACTTCCTGACAGCTTGGGCCAATTTGCCGGCTGTAGAGCGAGGGGCTATGGGTCCCCGCAGCCCCACCCCCACCTCCCGCTCATCGCCGCCGCCGTGTCAACACGTGTCCGTCAAAGAGCGGCGCCACGTCACACTGTAAGCGGCCGGGGGCTCGGCCCTCGTGTGGATTGGCCGGTCGTCCTGACAGCTGCTGCAGCTGGTTTGATCTCCGTTGTCGACTGTTTGCGCCGCTCTCCTTCCTCACGGAAGGAAAAAAAACATGCCAAACAGCCCGCAAAGAAAGAAGAGAAACAAGCTCTCGACTGCCTGTAGCTTCTTAAACGTGCCTTTAAATTGGCCTCTTTAATTGTAACGGCTGCCGTCAAATTAGGCTCTATAATTAAGTAAACCAACGAGCAAAACACCTCGAAATTAGCTCCAAGTAGCCGATGACTAATGTGTCATTTCGGGCCTGCAAAGATCCTAAAAGCAGCAATTTTGCCGGTTTGCGATTTAACAATTAAAAAAACAGAAGGAGCGGTGTGTGGAAGGAGCCTCGGTGGGGAATTATGACCTCTGGCTGCTGAGCTCAGGTTGCGAACGACCGTGTTGTTCCTGGGAGTTTGGTTGCTGCGCGATCACGTGTGAAGTTTTTTTTTTTTTTTTCCGTCTGTGGTCCGTGTCAGTCATGTGAAATGTCAGTTCCCGTCAATCTCTTTCCCGCTCACCTGCGCAGCTGGTCAACCTGATAACAGGTTCGCCTTATACATAGGAAGCTGCTCAGCTGCTCGTAATGTGTAAAAAAAACCCTTTAAGAAAACCCAACATAAAGACTTCCTGGTGCGTAACAATCCCAAACATCTATAAGTAGCTTTGACTTCCTTTTGCAAAGTGCAGCAGCCTGATTGGGCGTCTTGAGACATGGTGATAGATGACGATTTTCACGTTCCGCTGGTTTCCTTGGTCACATTGTGACTGACAGTTACACAGCTGCCTGTGTTTCATTTTGGTTATTTATTTGTTTAATTTTAAAATAAATTATTCATGCGAGATTCGCTTGCTGGACGCCGTGGTGACCAACGAGCAACAAGCGCCTTCAAATTTGGTGCTGAGTCGCTGATTAATATTAGATTTTACATCTGGTTCCTTTGCTCAGTAAGATCTCAGTTCTGAAAAACATAAAATGAGTCGGACGAGCCAGTCGGTGTTCTGCTCCAACCAACCAGCAGCCGATGGGGAGGATTGAACACTTTCAAACGACTGTTGGGTTCATTTTCGGCAGCTTCCGGTGAGAAACGTCGAGTGCAATTAGAGTGGATCCAATTCTTTCTCCCTCTGTCTCTTCCCCCCTTGAAGTACTTGGCTTTGCATCGCACACAACAGCCACACTATCGTAAAAGTACAAGAGGTACAGGTGAGGTCGACCGGTGACGGCGCCCTGAGCTCCAACTGGACTTCCACTCTAGTCAAACTGGAGATCATCCCAGAAAATCCCGAGCGTTTGGCCCGTCTCCTCCTCAGAACGCCACCATGTGACGGTTGCATAAGTGGGCCGCTCGGCGCTGTCAGCTGTCAGTTTGCCGTCTCCACTTCTATCATTCCCTTTCAAGCCTCCTGCCTCCCTCCTTTTATCTCTTTATCGCTCCAACTCTCTTTTCTCCATCTCAAACACTCGCTGCGCCTCCGATCTTATCTTTGGTTGGCGTCCCCCGGGGCTCCGCCTCCAAACCCCTCCAAGCCCCCCATTCCCCTGCTCTTCCACCCCCCGCCCCCGCCACCCCACCTGATCCTGGTTTTTATGTTGGCATCTCACTGTGGGACGTTTCTGGGTCGAGGCAGAGTGCTGTTGGTTGTTTTTGTCTCAGCAACGTGATGTATTGCTGCGAAAGCCCGACGCTGTGGCGGCTTTGAGTCGCAGCGTGCCTTGGGTTGCAGTGTGTTGCAGTTTGAATTGCAGCTCTCACGTTTTTATCCTTTGGGGAAATTGACCCCGGTTCTTTCCCAGTGACGGGTCGTGCAGCGTCCCTGCTGGGTTACGATTGCGGGTAGTTCAGAACTTTGGACATAGAACCTCATTTCCAAGTGAGTCAGTGTGCTGTTTATCAGTGGAGACCATTTCAACAAACTTCATCCAGTCAGTAGAGTTTGCTGTTGCTAGGCTAGCGCAATCCAACCCAGTCTCTCTTGCACACGATGCAACTGAATTATAACGGCAGACTCTCAATGTCAATGTCTGTGCTGATTAAACAACGGTACAAATAAAACTACCTTTATATTGCATTGCGTTCCGAGGGATTAGATTCTCATCAGTGTACTCGTTACTCCGTTTCACTTGCAATGGTGAGTAAATAAAAGAGCCGATAGTCGAGTATCATATTGTTAGCCTAATAACATAATTGCCTAAGTCATATTTGAATGTTTTCGGAAAATAAGAAAAACACATTTTTTTTGCAAGCACATTGGTAAAGTTAGGCAGATATAGCAATTTGGCCAAAAAATGACTTAGGCAATTATGCTATTAGGCTAACAATATCATAATATCAGTCCACCAACTAAATAAAGTACAACTATGTTGCTCCTGAGAAACTTAGTCCCTCAAAATGCAATGCAATGCGATTCCAACCTCAAGTCAACGTACCAAACCACTGACGGGCGGCCGAGGAAAGAAGCCGATGTAGGAAGTAAATGCACTAACGAGGGATCGCAGGGTTCGCCTTAGGTTGCGGACGGATCAGCAGCGTTGATAAAACCATCTAAATTGTCCTCCAGTGATGCTCTGGAGATGTGACATTCTGGACAGAACCAGTAGGGAAGGAGGTGGAAATCAGATTCTGGAGTGAGGATTTTTACATGTGAGGCGGTAAAAGAGTTGATAGTTACAGCTCAAGGTTATTTTTCCTTCCTGTTTACAATCTCCTGGTGAACTCACCAAATCTTTGGAGCTGCTGCATTAAACCGTTGCATCCAGCCTGATATGCAGCCGTGTCGCTGCTCCTCAGTGTAGTGGGAGAGTAGATGACCATGTGTCTGGAACCGTTAGAACCTGCTAGAAAGGTTCTAATTGGAACCTGCTGTCCCATCTGTAAATAAAGCCTCACAAAGAAAAGTTGAAGATGCTGTGAAACTAAAAGATTTTCTGTACTCTAATTAACAGGAAGAGTTTTTAATTGAACCTGAAAATCTGTTTTCCGTACCAACAACTAAAGGCCGTATTTTCTGGCTGTGCCGTCCGCCAGTCGCAGCTGGAGCGCTGCCACAGATAGCATCATTAATTCATGGACCCGTGGCGTCCTCGGGGTTGCGGCGGACAAAGCCAGCGCCGGCTGAGGGACCCACAACTGGATTTAGAAGTCTGAGAAGGCGACCTTGGAGGAAGACGTGGACATGGAGTACCGGAGCTGCCGACAGCATCTGGTGGTAAACTTTAGATTATCCGCCGTGAGCCGTCTTGCTCCGCTCTCTACTTCTTGACCTTCTCCCAGGCTCATGCACACACACGCACACACACACACACACACACACACACACACACACACACACACACACACACACACACACACACACAGCCCCAAAGGTGAATTAAATGGAGGCATTTTCAGCCTTGAATTATTTCATAACGTTTTCAAGTGGTCACACTGAGAGAAAATCAAAGTGGAGCGGACAATTCCCTGATGTGACAATGGGGTCACCGCTGTCACCCGGATTAGATGCAATAACCATTTTTCTCCACGGGGTTTGCAACTCCCGCCATCGCTCATCCCTAAACCATTACCATCCAGTCGCAGCCGCTCCAGAGGAGATTCTACAATTTGTCAGGGGGGCGGGGGAGGGGTTTCATCTCCCTTTATCTGCTCGGCCCATCTGTCATGTCAAATATCACGATGTGCTGATGGAGGTCCGCTCTGGCCCGCCGACCGAGGAGGGGGAGATTAGCGCAGCCGCACTTCCTGTCACTCCTGACCTTCTGCCTCGCCGGGAGGAGCTGCGGACGGAGCTGATAGAGGGCGAGGTGTGAGGTGTGTGTGAGGCGTTGGGGGAGGGGAAGGAAAGGGGGAGGAAGGCGAAGGAGGCCGGAGGCGGGGAAAAGAAAGCAGCTTCTGCCGAGGAGGATTCTGCCGCTTTCAGCGAAAGCTGCGGGAGGTACAAAGATGTTGGCGAGGCGGCAGGTCGGCGATCGATCAGGTTTGATGTAAAAACAATTTGAGGTGAGAATGAAACGACAGAAGTTTTGGATTGGCTGCCAGGAAGAATGTGCCTGCGGTTACGGAACACGGCAGAGGGTCTTCCTGTTGTTGCCGAGAGCCGCGGCTACACCGTCTGCATCACGCCACCAATTTTAGCGCTCAATATTACATATATACAATATACAGACAGCGGAGATGCTTGTTGGCTAAAGCTGCCTGTTTTGTTCTACTGGGGTGAACGTGTGTGTGTGTGTGTGTGTGTGTGTGTTCGGGGCCTTTTTGTCATGAGAGACTCTGCTGTTTGTCTGGAATTGTGCTTAAATAAATAGTCAAATTGTGTCTATTGTGATGCAGAAAATGCCTCCTTTGCGGAACGAATCGAACAAAGCCGCCCGGCCGAGTATTTGGTTTTGGATTTTTTTCCGCTTTATTTTTGTGGGACACGTTTTGTCGGATCGTGAACCACCTACTCGAGCGCAGGGCTCTTTTGCTGAGAGTTTTTTTTTTTTTTTTTTTCCCAGGGCTGTTTTTTGTGAGATCACAATTAATGTTGTCGACACCGACGCAGGAGGATCAGAGGCAGGCGGGTGGCGAGCGCTTTGGGCTCTGAGGCTCAATTTCGCATTTTCTGCCTTTATTTGCAGGTTTGATCCATTTAAGGGGGAAAAAAAAATCTGACGGTGACATTCACAGTTGGCAAGAAAGAGTGAAAGTCGCACCCAGCTCTCACTTTTTGTTTACCACACCTCGTTCTCCTGTTCACCAGCCCCACCACCCTCCCATCTGATGAATATCATTGTTGCTTCCAATTGCTTGCAACCCAAGTTTACTTTTTCACAAACGAAAAAAAAAGAAGAGAAAACTGTGCAGATTCATTATGGCTGTAACTAACTTCTCCATCTGTCACCGGGAGTGTAGACGAGATGTTTAGTGTGACTGTTATGTGTTTGTTTATGCTCTGCGTCGTACAAACAGCTTTTTTGGGGCCGCTAGCAGAGCTTAGGCTGCCTTGAAGCGAAAACACACACACATACACGCACACGCACACGCACGCACACACACACACACACACACGTATGAATAAAGACTTCCTCTTTTGTCACCAACCCACGGAGATACCAGTCTGTATTTTGCCTCATTTCACAGTGATAACGTTAGCGTTAACGCGTGGAGCAGTTCGACCAACTAGTCAGAAGTTTCCGTCAAAAACATAACCAAATTTACATTACTGCACCCTAAAAGCATGCCATATTTAACTGTTATTAGACCCAGCCAATTTCAGGAGGCTGTAAACAGAAGGCTAAATGAGGTATTTTCTGAACATCTATGGAATTACGGTTAACTCCATAGGATTTTCTTTTTTTAAATTAACCGTGTGCGGCTGCTTCACTGGAGCGCGGGATGAAAAATAAAGTGCTTAATATGTAGACCTCTTGGTTTATCGGGCTCTAAGTAGCTGCAAGTTCATATGTGAGAGAGAAAATAGAAAACCCAGCAGTTTCCTGCACTTTGCTTGTCCTTTCACGCCCTGTTCCATATTCATTGAAACTGTATTTTAATCATGAGGCCTTGAGAAATCCTCGGTGGAGAAAAAGTGTTTTCGGGGCACCTGGGTTCACTCCGCCAGGTACAGGGTAGAAATTAGCAAAGCAGCGGGTGCACAAGGCAAACCGGAGGTTATGCACCGTGATTAATCCACAAAGATGTCTGCGTCCCGACACGCCGAGGTCCCGGCTGGAGTGGATTATTTTCAGCGACTGTGCCACGTCCGCAGGGAAGAAGGCCGCCTGTGTTTGTGTCCAGTGTGAATAATATGTTTTTTCTTCTTCTTCTTATATTCTTCTTCTTCTTCTCGGGCCAAATTATGTTTTTCCTCCTTTGAAGAGGAGGAAGTCTGGAGTCTGGGTGGCTGCTGTAAAAAAAAAAAAAAAAAAAAAAAAAAAATAGCTTTCAAGCCTTTTTGCTTTGAACATCAAACTGCTTGTTTTAGGATTTGCTCTGAGGAGGCGGCAGAGAGACTCGCCCCCGACACTGCTGAAGCAGCTGGTGTCAGGTGAGCAGTTGAAGCGTCGTTCTCGGGGGCGGCGCTGCATGGCACCGATAAGAATAATAACCAAAGTCTGGTGGACATCTCTGACGGAAACAGCATTCAGCTCCAGTGGAACTCTTCTGTTGTAGAGTCATAGGAATTATACGAGGATGTAGGATTATAATTAAGTTGCCGCCCATCCGCTTGGTTGTGACGTTTACACTTGGTTGACTATAAGAGACGCTTTTTATCAGATTCAAACCTGAATCACGCAACTCACAGAAGCAAAGCTGAAGTATTCTCTTAAATCCAGACATGTAAAACCAGGTCAGCATGTTAGAAACTAACCAGTTGGATGTTTGGATGCTCGTTGCTATGTGCACGACACCTCTGTCCACAAAGCTAAAGTTAGCAACATAGTTAAACTGAACTGAACTTCACAAAAGTATCTTATTATGTATATTCTATTGAGTGGCATCATATTGCATTGGATCATTACTATCGTGTTGTCTCCCATTGTATGGGATGATAGTGTATGATATTGTGTCATATTGTATCATATTGTACCGTATAGTGCAATATGATAATGCCATGATGAGATATATCAGAAATTCTAGTTGTGTTTTTGTTAAATAAATCAATTAATCAATCAATCTGTAAAGCATTAAATTCCATCTAAAGGCATCTCGGAGTGCTTTGCACAATGGAAAAGAAAACCAACTGAACCCTCCAGAGCAAGCAGGGAGCGACAGGTTTCTTCCCCAGTTGGAAGAAACCTGGAGCAGACCCTGCTTCCGGATGGCGGAGTCATATTCTTTGACCAATTGAGGTGAAAAGGAAATACAAATTTGAAGAGAGAGTGATAGAGATAGAAGTAGAGGCCGCTCAGAAACCAGAATTGTACAGGACAGATGAATTAGAATTCATACTTCAAGATCAAGGCTTTGTTACAGTTGTCAATGAAGTGATCTAAAACTGAGATGTTTGACAATGGTCTGTATTTAAACTCTTAACAAGCTCCTCTTGAGGAGTGTGTCTACACCAGAAGCTTGAATCTACAGCCGTACCAGACCAGCGATGCCTTCAGGGAGGGACAGGTCTTTTTTCTGCCACGGATCTCAAACGTGCCATCTTGCCACGCCACCGGATTAAGTGTTAATTTGAGTCCCGGCACTCAAAGCCTGGGTTGCAAATGTTGACAATGGGCCTTGTTTCCAGGGCCGATCACGCCTCCTCACACTCTCCAGCTCAGATTTCGCTCCTGTGATTACGGCCATCTGGTCGGACTCGAACTGGGGGGGAGGTGGGCGTTGGTGTGGGGGAGTGGGGAGGGAGGGATGGGAGGAGAACAAGTCGAGTGGTGCAAATCTTCACCGGCGAATCACAAACATGGACTTCCCAAGTCTCTCTGTTTGCTGGCTGCTCACTCCCTCGGCGCCTCCGCCCGTCCGCCTCGCGGTGCGACAGTCGGTCGCTCGGTCTCCTTTTGGCAGCGAGGTTGGTCAGAGGGAGGCTTTGTAGCGTCGGCGGAGCGTTTGGCGCTGATGAGGAGCCAGAAGCTGCTTCTGTGGCAGCGGCAGCAGTCGGATCCTGCAAAGTGGGTCAGACTGAGCCCAGTGCAGAGACATTAGTGTCGGGGCGTTTCCTTCCAGGAGCAACGCCGTCCACCAGAAGCTCTTAAACCTGCAGACAATGTCGACCTATTGATCAGGTGATTACACAATGGTGGCGGGAAAATGACTCCTGGACTCCTTCTGTCTATCTTGGGAGGTGGTTTTCCTCCTCCTCCTCCTTCTCCTCCAACTTCTTCTGCTCTATTGTGGCTACATCTGTGAACTGGATCAGAAACACCAACATGATCCGTTCTGCGTCCAAAACCTCTGCTTTGAGTTTGTTTACCCACCGCTTGGACGGTTGCACTACAGTTGTTACTGATGTTTTTTGTGAAATTGTCCATTCTTGTCTGCTACCATTTATATGGCTTTTATATATGTACTTCATACATATCTTGTTGTGCATTTTATGTGCATTAAAACATACTTTTTTAAAATGACATTTTCCTGAAAATCTATGGAGCTGCAAACCTCATCTTGTTGTGCTGCCTAACACTATGTATGGCAGTGATGATTAAGTCTATTCTATTCTATTGTATTCTATTTATACCTTGGTGTGCAAAAGTGAAAGCAGCACCACGGGTTCTTGTGGCAGCAGGCAGAGGAATGAAGAATGTGCTGGAGAAGGAAGGTGGAAGCTTGTCCAGACAATTAACACCTGCTCCCTGTGTTTAGGGAAGTACTTGGCCTTGTTTTCGCAGCCCGGGAATAAGTGCACATGAGGCATTTTTCCGCGGATGGTCTGAATGCGGCTGGAGATCCGTTACCGGCTCACTTCCTGTCAGGTCTGATCAGCAGCGGCGATCCGTCATCGGAGCTCTTTGAAGAGCGTCCGTGGTGAATGACGAGCATCCAGGTTGACACCCCCCACCCCCACCCCCATCCTCCCGAAGGCACAGTCGTCACGGGTCGTTCCTGAAGCCTCTTTGATTTTCTCAGTGCTGCCCCGGCTGCAACCTGTAGTTTGATGAAGAATGATCCAATGCCGTCATCAGTCAACACAGTGACCTGATGACGGCTCCGGACTGAAATGTGGGATTTTAGTGGGAATCAGAGTCAGATCAAATTAATTTCAACACCTCCACGTCCACCTTTGAATTTTTACAGTTCTCTTTTGATGCCTCGTCTTCCCATCAGCCTTGGCCTCTTGATGTTTTTAATTTCTCAGAAGTTCGGATAAAGTCGCATTGTTTTTGCAGCTTTTGTAGAGTTCTGCTGCCGACCTGGAGGGCCTGAGTTCATCCTCTTAGATAAGCCTGGATGTTGTGTTTTTTGGCTTCTTCTTTTAGAATAGGCAAGGCCAGCTTCCAAACACTTTTCAAGGCAGCAAGGGGAAGAAAATACAGCAGGTTTCTGCACTGAGGAAGCATCTTGTTTGTGTCGCTCTGGGTCGGCCTTTGTCTGCTTCGCTGTCTGCCAGCAGCTCCAGTCGGCGACGGCGTCCGTCTCATCATCTGGCTAAAGGTCTCGGGCCTGCAGAATAAATAGATTCTGCCCGGTAATAAAGGATCTACGACACCCACGGAGTGACTCAAATGCCTTGACCTCCTTCCCTTTATTACTGCATTAGTGGCCGCACTGGAACACTTAAACTGCTGCGCTTTGGAGCTTCTGCGTCACTTATAGCCGTGAAATATCACCCGGACGCAATTTGAAGCATTTATGTACTTCACAGATGTGTTTTCCTTGAACTCACCTCTTCTGCGCTTTTTAAGGCGGATGTTCCCTTTTTCTAAACTTAGGTCTTGCTCATGACTAATTCACAAGCAGCTCGCGTTGGGTTAATAAGTGTCAAAGCGCGGTGTAAATTAGTGATGAACCAGACCTCACTTTTTAAATGGGGAACACAACGTGACTGAGAGAGACTCCACTTAAAAGTGCCTCCACACCAGTTCTTCTGCGGGTTCTTTCTCCGCTCGAGAACGAACAGGACGGGCTGAAAGGAGGAATGAACTTGGCGAGGCGCAAACATCTGAAATATTTACATGTGGTTGTGAAAAAATCTAAAACAATCTAAGTTTTCTTCCCCTTTAGTATTGGTGAAAATGTCAAAAAGCTTCCTGTTAGTCTTCAGTCACAATAAAGCAGCCGGGCTGCTGAGATTTGAAGGCTGAATGCCGATCCATTTTGAAAAAGGAAAGGAAGAGGAACAAAAAAACAAACAAAAAAAACCTCTCTCTGCTTCGATATTAATTTTAATGCTTAGCTGAAGCTCCCCATAGAAAGTCTTGCACAGGTACAAACTGGCCATGTTGGTGTTTCTTCCAACGTTGCAGATGGACAATCCCACTTCATGATCCTCGGAGGTTGCTTTTGACAGGCTTCATAAATGTTTTCTATGGGCTCCAGCTGAAGACACTCAGGATCCGCTCCTCAATCTAAGCTGTGACAAACTCTCCAAAATCTCCAGACAACCTGAAGTGCAGCCAGTCCAGTTTTCTTTGATGGCAGTTAATTTTTAACGTGATGTGGCAGCAGTGAGCAACATTGTCTCTTCCTGGTCAGCCTCTTCTTCATCTTCTTCCTCTTCTTCTTTGTGTTTATGTGGGTTTCTGTTAACCAGCTCAAGTTGATATTGTGACATCCTGCCAACATGCATGAATGCAAATAAAAAACACAAATTAAATCAATGTCCGCACGTCTCTGTAAAGTTCCTAGAAGGACTTGAGTTTTATGTCGATTTGCAGAGCTTTCCTCCCTTCACTGTGATGGAAGGCTTTCGCCACATTTACAAGCCACACGGTGTTCTTGTTATTTTTTTCCAGTAGGAGCTATTTCCCTACAGCAAGATGTAGCGGCAGCCACCAGAGTTCCCACTTGAGCGTTTCCTTCTGAGGTTTTGGATCGGCGGGTTGTTCAGTGAAATCTCGGACCATCGGGCCGTATCGTTCCCACTAGTGCGCCTACGTTGTCTTGGCTTAGCGTCGGTGTTGCTCCGGCTGCCAAACTGACCGCCGCCATCCTCCGAGCCTCTCGGAGTGACTTCACACGAGAGCCCAAGACACATTTTTCTGTTTTGTGTTTCATTCAGGAGAAGTGAAGTCATTTCGCTTGACTACATTTCACTCACGTTCATATGAGTGAATGTTGAAAATACTGCAAACCTGTAAAGGAAACGCCTTCTGATTTCTATTTGCGTTTCAATCTCGGTGGCTTGTTTTTGTCAAGTTTGCAAAGCAGAAACAGCACTACTGTTTTATTTTATTTTTCAAAATTCCTTTTTTTTTTCCGGAGACCCTTCGCTCTGCCGTGGCTTTGAAGTAATGTTTCGCCTTTGAACACCGTCGCCGCGGGGAAATCACAACAAACGCCGGGTTCACAGGTTCACATCCAGGGGAGTAAACGGTTGTGCGAGTCACCGAGTGGAGTCGTTCCGAGTGCTGCGCTAATGTCAGCCGGAGTTAATACTTGTTGGGAACTGGTTCCCGACCGACACCTAAACGTGACCTTCAAGGAATCGATAAGAGAGTGAGAAGAAAAATGTGACTTCCTGTCATTCGAAGCAGCAAATCTTTGGCCCAGTGTTGTTATTACGACCCCAAATGTCTCGCTGAGGCTTTTACACCCCATGTCTGTATTTTTGCTGTTCTAGCTCCAGTCATGGAAGTTTTTTAGTTTTTAGTGTTTTTTTGCTGGCAGCTGCTCTGTGTTACGCCCGGCTGATAATGCCTGTTTATTTCCAAATGGATGCTTGGTTGTTTTTTTGTGCTTGTGGGACCGTGGCAATTTTTATTCGTTTTTGTTGCGTTTGAGTTGCTGAATTTGCGTTACTATGGCCAGCGTGCCTGCTATGTAAATTAACATAATGATTCACATGTTCTTATGTGTGTAAAACAAAATCAGTAGTGCAAAACAATCGCACACATGTTGCTTTAGGATGCAAATGATTTTACCATTTCAAATCCACTTTATTTTTTCAAAGTTTGGAAGGTACGATTTATGCCACTTTATGCTAATTGTTGACGCCTTTGTCTTCTTCTTCTTCTTCTTCTTCTTCTTCTTCTTCTTCTTCTTCTTCTTCTTCGTCATCACCTCTTGTATTTTTTTTAATAGAATGCGCAGTGATGAAAGCCCTCAGAATCAGACGCACGTAGTGACGAACTGAAATTGCGGCGGCACATGCATTTCAAATCACCCTCACGGCCCGATTCCATTACAGTGATGAAGCACCTTCTTGTCGACGGGGTCCTATTACCAAACAAGTGCCATTAGTTTTATAAATAGGCGCCACAATATTGAATATGAGCGTCAGAGGTTTTAAGGGGGTTGAAAACTGAAGAACGACGGCTGATTTTGAGATGTTTTTTCTGTAGAATTCTTTTGTGAGTGACGTAGCGTCCTAATGGTTCCTTCTCCCTCTCTCTGTCTCTCCTTCTCCTAGGTAAGCACTTTCCTGCTCTCCGTCAGGTTGCTAATGGAGGAGGGACCGGCCGAGCGTGCATCCTGTTGCCGTCAGCCGCCGTGAAGGTTTTTTCTTTTTTTTTCTTCTTTTTTTTCCTTTTCTTTGGTGCCGTGCTGAAAACGCGGAGGCGAGAGTGATTAAGGTGATGCATTGAACCGGGGGTGCCCATAACAGAGATGCCTGGAGCTGCCGTTCTGGCCAAGTCAGCAGTATGAGCACAATGAAGTGAACCACGCGCACGTGCACACGCGCACGCAACACAGGAAGCCATCAGCAGACAAAGAGAGGCGGGCTGTAGCGAAGATTCCGACCAAATTGGAGGGTGTGTTTGGCGCTGAGGGCCTGGCTTTGCCGGCTCACTGGTGCAGAGTGCAGACTGCTGCATGCAGGCTTTGCCATGTTTTTTTCTCTCTTTTTCAAATCTCAAGTGCGTTGGACGACGTGTCTATTTAATGGAAGTCTACCTGCCAGAAAAATTGGTGCATTCCAAAAATATCAGTTGAAGAATTACTGCTGGATTATGATTTTTTGATGGTTGATTTTGCAGAGTCGTTTCTTTCTGTGTGTGTGTGTGTGTGTGTGTGTGTGTGTGTATGTGTGTTGAAAGGGGATTGGTTGATGAGGGAAAACAAAAAAAATGCTTGACTCCAGGCGGATTAATTTTTCAGGAGCCGCCTCTTGTGTTTATTTTGCGTTAAGTGGGGGAGCGAGTCAGCTAAAAATAGTCCTGCAGTCAGGTGACCTTGGTCCTGGAACGCTGACTGGGAGGATCCTCCCTCCCTCACTGCCTCACTCCCTCCCATGCCGTGGTTGCGTCGTCGCTCCCATGCAATTAATTCCCCGTGTTGTTCTCAAATCACCACAAAACGCCAATTTCATGTCGCGTATTTAACGGCGTCACCGAGAATTTCTCCACAGTGTGACAAACAGGAAGAAGCCAAACCATTTCATTTCATCCCCCTCCCACCCTTCAAACCGAGGCGTTATTAAGGAAGAGTGGCGGCGGCCCTTTACGGATGACAGCCGCTCACACCATTGGCGCACTAATCAAAGTGACGTGCGCGCTGATGGCTCTTGTTATTGCACTCGACGTCTCAGCTCCCCGTCAGCAGCAACAATGGGAGATATACAGTGTTTACCGGTGACGCGTTACACGGCCGAGCCCGCTGCCGCCGCCGCCGCCACCGCCTGTGGTCGGTTTGGACGGATTCCTCCCCGAGACGACAGTTTACCTGCTACTAATGGATCAGGCCCCTTTGAAAACTGGCAGAGACGGCGTTCCCGCTAGTCTTCCGACACGTCTCCGATCAGTCGTGAATTCAGACGGCGAAGGGAGATGTCGGCTAGCGGCGGTATCAGAGCGCAAAGGTTTCATCTTGAAGAGGCGCTCTTTAGTTTTTTTTATGTTGGACTCAAGTAAAGCATCATGGCACTTAACGTTGCTCGGAAAATGCTGCAGATGTGCCAAAAGTAGCATATTTAGCCCCTTGTTTGCAGCCTCCTGCTAAAAATAATGCACTGTGGTATTTCATAACTTTATTCTCGAAGATACATTGTAGACACTCGTGTTGTGCAGTGGCCTTTGTGCATCTGAATTAAGTTCATTTAAGTCTAAGTCAAATTCTAAATCAGCTCTCCAGAGAACCACCTCTAATTAGCCCTCTGATTACACCCTCCTGCTAAAACGGATGCTTTGCTGCACCTTCCGCATGTTTGGTAAGGACATGTCTCAGAGGTCGGACCCAACACCTGGCTGGGGGTGTGGTCACCTGTTCCCTTTATGACATCACAGAAGCCAGATGCAAGGAATGGTGTTGGATGGATTTTTCTTGGGAGCTCAGTAATGGGATTGAGACTGAAATTAGATTAGATTGATTCTACAGATAAAAGTGACCTAGGCTCTTGCGGCCAGTTATTGCCGATGGTGCCAGAGTGCCAGCGGCGTACAAGACTGGTGAACAGGGATCGACGGGACCCGTGTATGTCCTGAAATGGCTAACGGCTTAGCTGTGAGGGATGTGGAAAAGGTCAGACGGGGGTGTTGGCATTGTCAAAGATACAGGAGGACACGGAAAGTTTTTTTTCCCGCTGTCTTTCTTTCATTAAATGGGACGTTTAGAAGAAAAGATTCCTCAGCTGTGACCTTATACCCTTTTTTTAGTGTTCGATAGCACGGCGCCTATCATTCTTTATCAGCCCAGCCACTTTTTCTCCCCTCAGGCTGCTTAATGGACTGCTTGTTTGTTTTCAATGTGGAGGCCAACATTTGGGGGGACTACAGTTCATTTGGCCGTTTCTCCATTATTATTATTTTTTAGAAAGGCAAGAAAACTGCCCTTATTCTGAGAAAGCAACTGCTGAGAAGCTTCAACCTGAATCTTGCTTATTTTCCCTGCGTACATGCAGGCAACCCCCCCACAGCGCTCACAACAAGACAGTCAATGGGAAATAATCATGCTAAGTGCTCGGTGTCGTCGCTGCTGCGCCGCAGAATAGTGCAGAGGGTCAAAAAAAAAAAAAAAAAAAAAACAACTTCCACTTTAGATTTTAATGGAGATGGCGGCGCTCCCTCTCTTTTTAAACAGTCACCGTTTGAGCGGTGACTGTTAAAACGGTGCCGCATAAAGGAAAGTGTCAAGCGTCTGTCTGACCGCTCCATTAGTGGATAAAAACATATAGTCATGATGTCACTTTGCCTTTGAAATATCCCAAAATTGTCGCCATTGAAATAGGAATGGGAGGCGAAAAACATGGCTTTCTTCTATTTGATTCTCTTTTCAGAGTCAGATTGTGCTTCAGGTCTGCCAAACTTCCGGAGTAGCTTGTTAGTCTTCTTCTTCTTCTTCTTCTTCTTACAATATTTCAGCAGTGAGACGTAGCCACAGAGGTTTTTCTCAGCTTCCTAATCTTTTCTGAGGTTAGGAAAGGTTTTTTTTTTTTTTTTTTTGATAACCTCTGATTTATTCACAGATGTAAGTCTCGCTCTCTCCTTGAGAAAAACACAGCAACATTTTTAACCTCCCACCTTTACCACAGCCATAAATCCCAGGGCAATGAAATCCCGAAGAAATTTACAGTTTGAACCGTTTGAACCCGGGAGCCTTGACGCCGTAAAAATAGCCATAAAACGTAATTTCATTGTCATTTTATTCCGCACTTAGCCGTAAAATGTAAGATGCAGTTTGCCGGGAAAAGCCAGACGAAGAAAACATCTATGTTTTTTTGTTTTTTTTTTTCTTCCCCCAGCTCCGCATCTTAACAACGTTTGTAAACACACAATTGACTCACCTGTTCATCGTCCATCCATCAGTTAGAAGAGGCAGAATCACAGAATGGGGCAGCGTCATTATGGCCTGAATGTCACAAAGATTCCCACCATGATTTAGTCATGGCGACATTGCAAGACGCAGTCCGAGCCTTTTACTACGGTGGCTGACAAGGGCCAAACACAATGCAACTGCCTAATGTGCCTTAGTTGGCGAAAACAACTGCAGTTAAGGAAACTATGCAAATTCACAAACACAAGTCTTAACAAGGTACAAAAAGAGAATTGCGGTGCAAACAAAAAAAATGCGCTGCAAGCCTTAAAAGCATATAGCCAATCATCAAATGCGCTGCAAACAGAGAGGCGATGCAAAACACAATGGATGCAATCCAAGAAAACACATGCAAACGAAAAAAAATGCGTCATAAAGCAGTCACTTCAACGGAAGTGCTCCAATCCTGCAGGGGCGCTCTTAGCGGAACAGCTCAATGGAGAGACACACAAGTAGGCCGAGGACGGATGACTAACGGTGTTTTCAAACAACAGCGGGACGATACGCCTTAGCATACTAATGAATCTGTTATTTTGAGTATATTTTACGCTAGTTTTGACTAGAAACTTTCTGGTCAGCCGTTCTCACTCTACCTCTGTGTCTCTCCATTGAGCTGTTCTGCTAAGAGCGCCCCCTGCAGGTTTGGAGCACTTCTATTGTAGTGGCTGCTTTATCAAGCGTTTTCTTTTTTTCTTTTTTTTTTTGGAAGGTTTTTATTTGATTTGAATCCGTTGTGTTTTGCATCATGTCTCTGTTTGTAGCACAATTGATGATTAAGTCTATGTTTTTATGTCTCGTAATGCGTTTTTTTTATTTTTTTATTATTTGCACCACGATCCTCATTGTGCCTTGTTTAGACTTGTGTTTGTGAATTTTCATTGTTTCCATAAATGCAACCTTTTTCGCCAACTAAGGTGCATTGCGTAGTTCTATTGTGTTTGGCCCTTGTTGGGCACCGTACTTTACAGCTGAGCTTTTCCTTCTATGTTCTCGGCCTCGCTGCCAGAAATCGGAGCATTTTCCGATAATCCGAGGCCAAAATAAAACGCATAATCTTTTTTCAGCCCTCTGAGCCTTATCAGCCGAAAATTAGCCAGAAATCGTTTGAAAGTGAGATAACTCTTTTAATCCTTTTTTCCTGTGGTCTCCGTCCCAGACGGCCATGAGAACTAAAGCCCATGGACTCACGAAACATTCCATCTTACTTGTCAGACAATATAGTTCTGAGTTCTGGATTCCACCTAGTGGAGCCTGGTGGATTTGCAGCTGAGCTCTGTCAACCTGCGGAGCCCCAGAAGGCTTCTCACTCAGGAAAGGACAACCAATCGGCGCAGATAATTTTTTTCACGTGACTATACGGCAGCTGTTTCCGTCCCGGGGACAGATGGTTTCAGACTCGTGGTTTGGATATTGTTCCCTGACAGCCACTGTTACAGTCTGACAAAGAGGGAGAGCGTCCACTGACAAATGGAGAGAGTGACGACTGAGACGCCCATTAAGTCCGTCTCTCCGGCTGAGTGCTGTGAGAACAAAGCAGACCCGGGAACAGAAACGTTAGTTTCACCACGTGTCGGGCTGTGGCAGGTGCTCCAGGGTCTTCTGCTGCAGGTATTCCAGTGCTGTTGCCCTCTCAGCCAGTCCGGTCGCAACCAAGTGGTCTGCCCACAGCGGTGGCGAGCAAAGTTGGTTTTCTGCGAGAACTCTCACTCCTGGTGCTGCTCTCCTTCCAGATTGAGACGTAGTGAGGAAGGGGAAAAAAAGCATGAGAAATGTCAAGATATCCACTTATCTTGCACTTCAGCAAATCTGAGTCTGACTCTGAAGTTGGGTGCTGCTGCTTCTCTCTGACCCTTCTCTAAGTTTCCTCGGTGCAGCAGCAGCAGCAGCAGCAGCAGCAGCAGCAGCAGCCGTGGCAGCGGCCGTTACACATCACTCACCGCAGTAATCAACTTGAGGAGTATTTTCCTCGGGTCCACGGGGAACCGTGAGTGTTTGACTGCGTGTTTGAAAGAACAACAACAGCAGTGGTGGCCAGGCGATGAACTCCCTGTTTACACAAGGACGGAAAAAAACTACATTAATAATGAATTCTTTTGGCCTGTAGTTTCCTTCAATGTCAGTAAAGGTTGTTCCATATCAATAAATAATAATAACAATAATAATAATAATAATGATAATAATAATAATAACAATAATAATAATAATAATAATACTAATAATAATGACGATGATGCCAGGTAATGATTGGATTAAACTGTTGTTTGTGTCACAGAGGAAACAAATGGTAAAAAAAGGCTGACAGACGTGTCAAAAAAATCCCAATTAACTGAGCTGAGCTGAGCTGAGACAACAGCTGCAAAAATTATAAAAAGAAAACGTATAATAAAAATAATCCCTGCCATCGCGTGCATCGCGGTGAATGTCAGTGTGAAACACAAAACATTGTAACATTTAGCGGCAGCAAAATTAATAAAACCATTCAGAAAAAAAATGATATGTTCTTTGAAATCAATTTCACGTGATTAATCGATCGATTGTTTCTTTCTAGCTTCACTCCGCCCCTCCCACTTCCGTCCAATCCAACACGGTTCATGTCAAGCATGTGATTTTTTTTACACGCCGCTGCTGCATCCAATATTTACCCTTGACACGCTTGTTCAAAGTCCATTTTTTCTCTCCCCTCCCCCGCCGGCCGCCGTCTCGCCCGCGCCGCCTCCCAGGTTCAGCACGGCAGATAAAACATTGAACCTTTATCTGCGGCCTCTGTGTAATCAGCACACTGGGTCATTTCCCCAGCGTGCAGGCGGCCCTCAGTGGCGGCGACGCATGTGTGTTTGATCACATCAGAGCCGCGGCGCCTCAGATGTGTCACGTGTGTCTTACTGGCGGAACGAGGGCTCGGCCACACGCTTTGCTCGCAAATAATGGTTTCGGATAACGATGAATGTGGCGGAAAACGTCTCTTTGGTCATCGGCGATTTGGTAAAAAAAAAATAAAAAACAGCAACAAAACTGAAGACAAAAAGACAAACAGAAGCTTTTAGCGGCGAGTCTCATCTCTGGACCGAGACTGTCATTATGTTTTGCAGAATAAAAGCGTTTGTCTTTTATCTGCTCTGGCGATTGCTGCCGGCTTCGGTGCAGAGAAACCGTGCGTTTGTCCTTGGGAGCCAAGCGGCACTGACAGCGTTGCACAGAACGTACTGTACTCTGCCGATGACCTCAGCCTGGGCTTTTTTTCCCACACACTGGCCTTGGCTGGACCGCCTGGCTGATTTAGATAAAAGGGGTTGCTCAGTTTCTCATGAGCAAATAAGGGACAAAATGTTATTTTTTGGGACCAGTGCCAATACAATACTGTGTGTGTGTGTGTGTGTGTGTGTGTGTGTGTGTGTGTGTGATCCAAGTTTACAAGTCGTTTTCATTTTTCACAGCCCTTATTCGGAGTGGATGAACAGCTTGGGGGGCACTATCAGAACATCACTGGCTGCTGCTCCTTGTCTCACAGTTGAGAACTGTACTGTAACTATCTTCCGCCAGACATTCTGACCAGCCAGGGGCATTTCACAAGCTAGAATGACATCTTTTTTTTTTTTTTTTAAATTATCACTGTAATAGTTGTAATTCTCACTATGAGTTGCTCACTGGGCACATGAAGCCGAAAAAGTCCAACATCAGGACTTTACTTGTGCGTAATTGGACTCGTGTGTGCAGTAGTGTCATTTCCCATCATGCCTTTGTAACTCATTTGATTGGGTCAGAGCGCATCAGCCAATCAGCGCAAGTCTAGAGACAGCACGTATAAACTGTATTGCCGTCATGCTCGGAATAAAGGCCTTTAAGATTTTAGATTAAAAGTCAGTGACTTCAAAAGATAAAGTAGGAAGATTTTTTATGACTGCGTTTCAGGTCAGATGTCAACTGTTTTACAGCCATTTATTTTTGTATTGCGGTGCATGGCTTAAATAGCTTTTTGGACTCCATTCTTGCAATACCACAAGTGACCACTGGGCAAACTGGCGTGCCGGCAGAACGGAGGTGCCCTATTCAGCTCTTAGAATAAATCCATCGTCTCGACTTTGCCATCCAGCAGCAGATTTCATTCTCATGAAAATACGGAGGTGGGAAGGTGGAGCTGCAAAGGACCATGAGCAGGACCAGGGCGATGTGAACCGACGGAGGCGTCGCCGTCCTCATCCACCGACTTAATAACGTCGGGCGGCAGCTCGGCGAGGGCACAGCAGGAGCAGCCATTGGGAGCCTCCGGGGCGTCTCTCCGAGCGCTCAGGTTCACTTCCCTTGACTTGAAACGCTTTGTGTTGGAGAACAAGTACCACCGCCGCCGTGCCGAGGGTTGATCACAGCGCTTTTAATGAGCCACGGGGGGAAAGAGGGCGAGTTCCTCTGTAGTCTGACGAGTGCAAGCAGGTTGTTGTGTTTACTGCTCGGCTCCGCAGCTGCCTCCTGTTCAATTCAGGTCGCTGGCAACGCAGAGACACCAAGCCGACGGTGGTTATGGAGAGATTAGGAATGGATGGATGGACGGACGGATGGATGATATCCATAAAAATAAATTATAGCATAGTAGTGTCTTCTTCGGGATAATCAACACATGTTTGATTCTTTAATTCTTTCTTCTTCATTGATACTTAATACATTCCCAGCGTATGCTGCAGGTTCAAATCTAGCATATATATATATTTTTTTTTATAATCTTTTTATTCAGCATCAGCAATATAGAACATAGATAAACATATACAGGCGTTGCAATGCTTATTTTTGTATTTTGACCCCCCCACACACACACACACCCACAAGAACATGTTGGACACCAATTGACAAGGAATGTATGAATAAATGAGATAAATATGAGGAAAAAAAATCAAAATAAATAAATGAAATAAAAATTTAAAAGGCAAAAATAAATAAATAAAAATAGAGTAAGCAAACAATTGCCTGAGCTCGTCAAGACAGGCTGTGCACTCAAAGAGATAACGTAAACATGGAATTCAATAATAAACATAAACATGAATACAAGATGACAGCTAAATGGGTGTCAAGTGGGTACATTTTTGAGTTTCAGAAGATGTTTCAAAAACGGATCCCAGACAGAGAAGAATTTTTCCTTGGATCCTCTAAGAGTGTATTTTATTTTTTCTAATTGAATGAATTGTGTCAAGTCACTAAACCACAAAGAAACTTTAGGAGGATTGTTAGATTTCCAATGTAATAATATTCTTCTACGTGCAAGCAGTGTCGTAAAAGCAATTATGTTTTTGTAATTTTTCCTTAATGTTGTATATTGTCGATCTGTGGTACCAAATATGGCCATAGTTGCGCTGGGTTGAAGATCAATGTGTAAAGCTTCTGAAAGCGTTTTAAAGATAATAGACCAGAAAGATGATAGGGCTGGGCATGACCAAAACATGTGTGTAAGAGCAGCAGGAGCGTTTCAACACCTATCACAGTTTGCGTCAATGTTGGGATATATTTTAGCCAATCTTACTTTGGAATAGTGGACGCGATATAAAATCTTAAATTGTATAATGTTCAATTTAGCACATGAGGTGCTGTTGTTAACTCGGAGAAGAGAAATCTAGCTTATTTTTTTTCAGAATAATGAGTAGAATCAACTTGGATTTCAAGGGGAGAGGGGGGGGGGTCCCACTCTCGTAGAGTTAGTTCAGGATTCCAGTAGTGTTACATTTTTTACATTTTGGCGGTTCTTTTTTTTTTTTTCAGCAAACTTGAACTCATTGTGCCAATGTATTTAAGTTAAATGATCGGCTCACTATCACTTTGCTTTTCCGCCTCTGAAAAAATAAAAACAACACACATAAATACAAAAAACGCAAAGTCTGGTCAGGACGTTGATGTATTTAATGTTTCACAAACCTTTTAAGTCTTTAATGTCTTGCTGGCATCCTTCCCAAACACACACACACACATACACACTCACTCACTCACGCCCACAAAATTGTTTTCAAACGTCGTGCAGTAAACAACAAGTCCTTTGAACGTCCCTCCCTGCACCTCCACTTTGATGCATTTTCTGAAAAAAATAAAAGAAATGGGCACATTACATTTTTTAAAGCTTCCCCTCTTGAATTTTAGGCCCACTTTAAATATTTCAGCCAAGCTCTTACTTCCCTTTCTTTGCAGGTCTTTGTAGTTTATCTGAGGATATTAAAGTTCTGAGGAAGCGTGTGAAGATTTTTGCTGGAGTTGTTTTTGAGGCTCGCACCCTGGAGACGGACGCCCCGCGGAGGAATCTCTCCAGAACTTCTCAGATTACCTGTGTTAATGTTATTATTCCAACACATCTCCAAGCATCCCGCTCGCCTCGGGATCCGGTTTGGGCCCCGGAGCAGAGCGTTGGCGGCAAAAGGGATTATGCCTCCTTCTAGTTGGCTTCTTTATTTATTACATCCAACATTTCCCGGTGCTGCGTCACTCACACAGACGCTTGTCGTCTCATTTAGGTGGAAACCGAGTCGCTGCAGTTGCCTTAATTGTCATCTCTGGAGTGCGCGCGTGTGTCGAGGTATCGTCAAAATAAAAATGAAAAAAAAAGCAGATGTGAGTGACACGCAAGAGCCAAAGATGTGTGTTTTTTTCATCTTCTAATCAGATCTCAAGCAGGGAAATCACTTCAGGGACACCAATTAGCATCAGGGCCGGAACTCCAGCTTCTCGGCTCCGGGTGTCTCAGGTTTCTCCTCCTGGTGGCACCGTAGCCTGCGGTGGCGCCTTCATTTGAAAGTCTGAACAGGCACTGTGTGGATTACACATCAGTTGAGTTTTTCTGTCTTGTTTTTTTCATCTTTGCTGCACCCCCCAAAAAAAAAAAAAAAGAAAGGAAAAAAGAAAAAGCCTGATAGAAACAAACAGTTTGGCCAGTATAAAGATATATTTCCTACTTTTTGTGGGGCGGTGGTGGGCGGGAACAATGACTGAGACATCGAGCTGTCGTGATGGGGGAGGTCCAGTGCTGCGTGCTGCCGGCGGATCTGATGTGGGAGGAGATGAGATGCTGTTAGAGGGACTGAACGTAGGAGTCTTAATTAAGTCGATCTTCGCTGTGATCGGCACCTTTAAAAAGTGTGTCTTTCTCCAGCAGCCATTGCTTAATTGGATATGCATGCATGTGTGTGTGTGTTGCCTACATGTGCGTGGGTGAGCCTCTTTGGAAGATGTGCATGTCTGTATCACACTCATTATATGTGTAAACAGGAGCTCAGTGGTGGCGGCTGCACAGCGTAAACTGTTTATTCTGTCTCCCGTCACGGCTTCAGCGGAGCTCCGGCCGCCGCCGCTGCCGCCGCCTCCTCCGCCACCTGCAACTTCAGCCTCGTGATTGCAAAGGTGTCGGCTCACTTTGCAGCCAACCAAGCCCCGCCTCCCCCCCACCCCGCCCGTCCCACCCCCGCCATTGCTGTTTAGCCCATCTCTTGTTAGGCAGATCAGCCACGCCGCGCTGCTCTTTTCAATCAGCCGCCGCCCGAAGGCAGTAAATGGGGGATTAAGGTGCGGCGTGGCGCCCCGTTCGCCACGCTCCTGACCCGCTCATCTCATCAAGGTGCGGACAGAAATAAAAGCCCCACGGCTGCCACCTCCTCCTACTCATGAGTGGCGGCGGCGGCGGCAACCTCACTCATCAGCGGCAGATTAGAAAAACAATCGCGGCTTCGCTTCGCCCAGCGGCTCCCCGCCACTTTCCTTTATTGCGCCCCAGTCGAATTATTTTGATCAATCAGACGAGCCCATCATGGAGAGAGCGGCCGCCGCCTCCTCCTCCATCGCCTCGCTACCGCCGGTAGTTAACCACTGAGGAGGCTCATAACGACAGATGAGGCGGTTGAGTGCGACTCCCCAGAGGTCTCAATCTCCGTCCCACCGCCGGGATTCCAGCACGATGTCATGTGACCCGGTGGCTCTTGTCCGTCACCATATTTTCACACCGCAAAACCTCCCACTCTGCAGAAAACAGGTCTAAAATTCTGCTCACGTCAATTCCTTTTATTTCAGCGAAGTGAGAACAGTTGCTAAATACGCTCCTGTCTGGCGTTTGGGCTTCGCACTCTGTCGTCTGAAGGTGAGTCGGTGCTGTGCCACCTCTGCCGGGGGTCTGTAGGCGTTTGAACCAAAGCTTTTTATTGGGAAACGTGTCGATGCCGCGGCTCAGATGTTTACACCTGCCCCAAGTCCCCTCCCGCCTCCAGCGGAGCCCCCTGCGGCCGACATCCCACCGGTCACAAAACCTCAGTGCCGGGATTCGTGGGGGTTTGTTTGGCTTTTCAGCCTCACTGACATTTTGACCAGCAGGTAGAAAAAATAACAGATTCAAAAGCTTTGACTCGAGCAGAGAAAAAGAAGAACAACAAAATCTGCATTTTTTTTAATTCAGAAAGGTGAAAATTGTCACAGGAAGTGACATCATCATTCTAGTTACATATTGTTCCAGTACAGAGTGAGAAAAAAAAAAGTGATGTGGGCACATCAGCTGCTGTTGCTGTTAGCGCTGTTTGCACTGAGTGTGCTAATCTGTGCCTAAGAGCAACACAATCATGTTTATGGCTCAAAGGTTGCACGGCCAGTATAATGACTGTAGGACAAAGCTTGGGGGACAATCAGCTGTGTAGCGGGAAGCTTTGACTCAGTTTGAAAACGGTGCAGCCACCGCAGTTGGATCGTCTATATCGGATTCAAATCGGTGGTATGTGCTTCGTGTGGAAGTGTCACTCACATATCGTTGGTAGAACCGCTGCACTAAGGGCTGCTTTTCAATGCATTGAAAGCCTGAAACCCCCCTCGGAGGCGTCTGCCGTGAACTGCGCTGGATCTGCTGATGTCAGTTGAAACGGCATCGGCGGCTGGTGTTACTTAAAGGCACCGCGAGGTGAGCGGTGAGGTGAGCACAGAGCGCTGCCCTGCTGCACTAAGACCATCTTCCCACCAAAGTGCCTTCAGTCCCCCCCGAAGCGGTGCCAAGCTCAAAATTGTGAACTGAATTAGCTGCAGGCGGGAAGTTCACTGTTTCCTTCACTGTTACTGGACTTGAGAAGGTCGCCGGAGATGAAAAAGGGCAGGAAACTTGAAAATTGTTTGGAGCCAAAAGAATTTGGAAGTGGACCCCTCGACATTTTCGGTAGCCACGGTCTTTGAACCTTCACTTAAAACATTTGTTGGCCTGTCCGTCCCCTCTTTCTTTCCCACGTTGTCTGTGTTGATCTCAAAAGTTTCTGCCGTTTAAAAGCCAGGTGCAATCATCTCTCTGCCACCTGCTCGGACTCCTGTGCATTGTTAAACATACGGCTTCTCACAGACTGGAACGACGGACGAGGCTAACAGCTCTTCTCTGTAAATTACGCTGTTCACTAGAACTCTGTCAGCCTCCAGCGCATCACAGATTAAGTTCAACACAAATCCCCGCAGATGCCGTTACTTGTTTGCGAGGAGTCAAGTTCACGCTTTAGAAATTCCCCATTGACTTGTTCCAAAAACAGCTTTTTAGCCCCTTGAACTGCTTCTAATCAGCGCTTTCCTTTTTTCTTTCTCTTGCTTTTGATTTTTTTGCTCCTTTTGGTTTCCGTCCAGGTCAGGGATAAAATTAACTAACAGTCCGGAGGACCTGGATTAATGTTGCTGCTTGTTTTCATTGCTGCGTTGCTGTACTGGAGCGCTAGAACGTCCCAGGCGTTTTTCCACAGCTGCTTTTATTCGGAGGCCTTTAATTTGGAGGCTCCTCTTCTTTTGTGGCTCTTGCAACCCTCGGATGCTACTGAGGCTACTGAGAACACCAATCCCAGCAGAACCTGGCATGTAGTCACTTAATTCCTCTCCAACATTGTTTGGCATTTTTTAAAGGAACACAGTTTGAAAAATACTTTGTAAACTCAGAGTTGCTCCACTTTATAAATGAAACGATTGGAGCAAGTTTGTGTTCAGAGAAAATTTGCTAATTTGTTTTTTTGTTCTTTTTATTTTAAATTATGAAACCTTCAACAATTTCACCAACAGGCAGCTGGAGATTGTGCTCACACCAGCTCTTGTTCCATAAAGTCAAGATTGACTGTTTGGTACGTCGGTATCTGATTCCCTCAAACCTCCTCCTCCTTCCTCTGCCGGACGTTGGAGCTGTTTTTGGGATTCAGCCCACTTCCTGGGATATAGAGCAGAGTGGTGGGGCTGCGGGTCAATAAATAAGCAGATCACACGCCAAATAATTACCCTCTCAGGGTCTTTGCTGTAAGGGTCGGAGGAAGACGGGATGAAAAGGGGGCGGGGTCACTGTGAAGATGGTCTACGCTGGGTTCGACCCATTTTCCTCTCAGGAAGCAGCTGCCTGTTCAAAGGTAACCTGGACTGTCATCCAACCCGCGGAGAGCGCCAGTCAACCAGATCAGGAGATTTCATCACGATGATTCGGTGGGAAGGACTGACTGAAGTTTGCTGCCCACCGCCCCCAAAATAATAATAATAATAATAATAATAATAATAATAATAATAATAATAATAAAAAAATATATATTTCTTTAGTTTTTGTTTGCCAGAAATGACTTGGGAAGAGAGAACAGCACCCAAAATGAAATCGGCTGGCTGTGCGTGGAGGATTCCCCACAGACTGGGGAAGATCTGGGACAGTATGAGCCTAACAGCAAAAAAAAAAAAAACATTAATTAGCTCAGGGAGAGTGTTTTAGTCTCTTGCTGTTTTCCCCGTCAAGAGTGAACACACTTATAATAAAAATCAGCAGCTTCCTGTAAGCTTCTTATAACTTCTGCCATGTTGTTGTCGTTGTTGTTATTTTCCCTGCAGCCTTAAAAATTGTAGTCACTCCTGCCAACTGATTGACAACGTTTTATTTCATTTGTCCCGGTTGACTCTCTCACCTGGCTCGCTCGCACCATCGCTGCCTGCGTGCAGGTGTGACTTCCACTGTAAACTTTGCTCTCGGCTGATTGGGCCTTGCTGTGATAAAACCCAGCGCGTCAGACACGGAGCGTCTTGAAGTGAAAGACTTGATTCACTGCAGACGACGGCGCTGGCTGCCGCGGGGAAGTGTGTCGCTGTCCATGGTGCTGCTGGTCATCAGCTCACTCTCATGTCTCATGTCTCTGTTTGTTCGCTGCTTTGTTTGAATCTTCTCGCTCTGAACCTTTGAGTTCTATACCATCACAACGCCTTTTGGGTGTTGAATGTTTTATTCAGCATTTTATTTAGCATTTCTTTCAAGAGACCAAAAGAACAAAAAAACAAGTTGAACTTGACAGCTGCGCAGCGGGGTCCTGTTTTTTTTTGTTTAGTTTTTTCAGAAACTCGGTGCATCTCGTCCTTTTTTTCCGTGACATAATCTTTCAAAACCTCAATCTCCAGTTGCCGTAGAAACTGACCCAAGAATCAAATTAGTTGGTAGAGCAGTCCGTTCAATGCATCAGGTGTCAAAGGTCACCGTCATAGGGCAACTTCTGGCTTTGTTGAGGTGGCACTCCGGTCAGATGACTCAAGTTGCTCACATTGATTTCCCCCTCAGTCAGTAATCGGGACAAAAAGGGAAAGCGCACTTTGTCACAATCATCAACTCTTTATTGATGATTCACTCATTTGGAGTCCTTTCAGTCTTTGTTGTTGCTTTTAACAAGTTCCATGCTAAATGGCCTTGGTTGGTTGGTCCGTCTATTGTACAAAAAAATGAAAAACACAAAGGTGAGAGAAGTAATTCCACTGTTTTTTAATTTCCTTTCCTTTGAAGTGTTTACCATACAAAAACAAACAAAAAAAAACAAGCATATCCTTTATTTGGAAAGAGAGAAATATGCACTTAGATTTAATTGGACTCAAAATAAACTAAAAATTAAGCATTTTGGCGAATCCAATCTTCAGTTGTTCCCCCCTTTAACAGTTCTGAACAACTTAAGCAATTTTCGAAATTATTTATGTGTATGTGTAGTGTTAGTGCTGATAAAAGTTAATGATATAAATATAAATTTCACACGGAGGAGCCGCTGGACTGAGGCGCACTCGGAAGAAACAAATGTTTCTGCATATTTGCGTGACCTTTTTTAAAGATTTGAGTCAAATTTAGAGCCTCCGCTGTCAATGTGCCTTTGATAGCAGCGAACAGAAGTGCTGCCAACATGCAAAACAAAGACAACGCGGCTGGAATGCGGGACGTGGTTAGAGTGGGTCTCCCGCTCTCGATGTTGAGGGTCCCTGATGTCGACATCGGGGGTTCAGGTTTGCACCATCAACCAGTTTATTTATTCAGCTCTGGAATTGCATCCCTGACCCAGATTGACTTTCTCCGCCCCTCGTTGCTCATCTCGTCGACGTGCGGCAATAATTATTTTCCAAGCTCAATCAGGCAAAGATTCCAAAACGTATGTTGCCGCGTTCTAATTCCATACAAATCACCTGTTGGAATCCGGCGAATCATGTTTGTTGGAAGCCTCCCTCAGTGGGAATGTGGAGCTTTTGTAGACACAAGTCAATTGTTTAATTTGCCTTCAGTCCACCCTCTGTACACGCAAATAGTCTTTAGATGAATAAGAGGCATTTAAGGACAGTCTGAATTCTCCCTCCCAGTTAAAAAATGATAATGTTTAATAATAATAATGGCGGGCGACACGGTGGCGCAGTGGTTAGCGCTGCCGCCTCACAGCAAGAAGGTTGTGGGTTCGATTCCGGGGCCTGGGCCTGGGACCTTTCTGTGTGCAGTCTGCATGTTCTCCTGTGTCTGCGTGGGTTCTCTCCGGGTTCTCCGGCTTCCTCCCACAGTCCAAAAACATGCATGTGAGCTCAATTGAAGATTCTAAATTGTCCGTAGGTGTGCATGTGAGTGTGAATGGTTGTTTGTTTCTATGTGGCGCTACAATGAACTGGCGACTTGTCCAGGGTGTACCCTGCCTTCGCCCTAAGGCAGCGGGGATAGGCTCCAGCAGACCCCCGTGACCCTGAATTGGAATAAGCGGGTATAGAAGATGAATGAATGAATGAATAATAATGGCAGCATCCCGATGTGTGTGACCCCGATGGCAGCGTCAAATGATGAGGTGATGCCAAGAACTCCTGACGCTGGACATGGAACAGAGACACTCAACACCTTACACTGGCACAGGAAAAGTCAAATGTGTGATTTGTTCAAAAGATGTTGTACAAACGCAAACTTCTCTGAAAGTTTTCAAACAGGAAGTTAAAAACATCTCTTTTATTGACATGAAAGTCTGTCTGTCTGCGTGGACGAAAAAGGCAAACTACAAAAATTTCCCTTTGTAGCAAAACACATCTAGTGTGGCGCTTCTTGTGTTTCATGTGCATCAGTGCAGCGGCTCCACTTGGGACACTCATGTTTGTGTCTTCAACAAACAAGTCCAGCTGTTCGGCCGTCGCTCTCAATGCGCCAAATGTTGCCTCCATCACAGGGACTTGGGAATTAAATAAAAGCCACTCTTGACCGTAGAAGCCGTTAAAGTCGAAGTCTGGAGTCTGGAGTGAAATTCCTCCACGGTTGGTTTGCACAGAAGCAGCCCAGGGGAGCAACATTGACGACTTCATTTCCTGCCTCATGCCGCCTCTGCTCCCCCTCCAAACACCTTGATTAGTCAAAACAGCGGCGGTCCTCTCCAGGGACGCCGTCGCTGTTGCCGTCGCTTTCTCCGAAGCAAAAGGCTGCGTCATCGCTCGCCTTCGTTTCTTGGCAGATGATTCAGAATTAAAAGCAGAGAACTCTTTGGCGGGCGACTTTGTTTTCCTCCTCGGTGTGCGTTTTGCGTGACGTCAGCCGCATACAAAACGGCGACGAGAGGCCCGTTAACCTCCATGACAGTCAGGAAGGCAAACGCTCCGACATCGGCGCCGGCTTATCTCGCCAGACATGTTGCCGCGGTGAAGATCTCTATCGAGAACTTATCACGCGGCTGCAGATTATGGTCACGCCTGCTACGGGGCGGTAAAGACCTTGCTCCCTCCCAACCCCCCTCACCCCTCGGCCGACGCTTTGGTGTGGACCGGGGCCCGAGCGCAGACGGTGCCGAGTGATATGCTAATCGCGGCCGCTGTTGACATTGGATGGAGCTCAAAATGAGTGAAGATCAAACGGAGGCACGATGAGCGGCCCTAAAACCACTGTCTCCCCCACCACCACCACCCCCGTCACACACACACACACACACACACACACACACACACACACACACACACACACACACACACACACAGACATCGGGCGCCTGCGTCCCCAAGTCAAGCTGAATTGTTCATGGCGCCGCCGTTCAGCCTGCTTTGTTCATTTGGGTCACATAGTTGTGTACGCTTAAATACTTTGATGTAATCATATATTACTGATAAATGTATTCATGCATAGAGCCATAGTGTCTCTTTTGCAACAGAGTCCAACATAAAACATGACGCAACAACAAAACAGTCACAATATGAAAAAAAAAGACACAATGTCACGTCCAGCATGCATGAAGATCTCGACCACCAACCCACAGTAACCATACACCAATAATAAGTCCTGATATAAATACTATAAAGTACTGTATGTAGTATCACAGCCATTATTATGAACAGTTACTGTAATTATAAATAATGCAATGCCGGTCATAATAATAAATAATATAATTAATTGTGAATTGCATGTCTTATTAATGCTACATCAGGGAAAATATACAAAAATATTGTACAGTATCCACAGCATACCACCATTATGCCACATTATTTAATGATTATGATAACAACAACAACAACACTAAGAACAACAATTATGATAATTGTCGTAACAAAAAAACAAAACTAAACATTTGATTAATTAGTCGGCCTCGGCTGTGCAGGCTAGAAAATGATCCGTCTTTAATTGCAGCGATCGGCTGCGTAACCGTCCTGCTGGAGGTTTCCAACCCAGACAAGCAGTCACTGCAGGGCTGAGCCGCTCATCTATCAAAACTGCTTTACACAGCTGCTTCTCCTGAAGGACCGCCCCCTGTCAGGCCAAATCCACCACCCTCATTTTTACAAAGTGGAAACGGCAGCGTACCGTCCTGCTGGCCGTCGACGGGGGTGCCGGGGTGCCCCGCCCCCTGCTAACCCACCGTTGACAGCGGGACGGAGGAATGGATGGAGAGGGCAGAAAATGTGGCCCCAATGCTCGTGTCCCATGGCAGAGAAAGCACCAGTGGACCCGGCGGTGGTTGTCGGATGACCCCGTGCAGGCTTCAAAAATCTATTGCCAGGAATGGAATGTGAAAGAAATGAGAAGCTCTGAAAATGTATTAGCTTTCTTTTCTTTTTGCACGCCATCCTCCCCGTTGGCAGGCGCAGATGTCGCTTCTTGTTGACAATCCAGACATTGGCGTAATTTTCCAGATACAAAGTCGTTATCTTGTAATCTCTTAATTATCACATCATAAGTCGTCACTTTTTGGAACCCATTATCCAAAGATAAGGCTTGTAATTACGTCGCTATCTGGAAACACCAAAACCTTTTTTTCCCCCCCTGTGATCAGGGGATAAGTGCACTATCTCTGGGTTTTGTTTTGTTTTTTTGAGGGGACGAGAGGCCTTTGAATTAATCTCAGTGTGGTCATCGTTTGTCTTTAACCCCAGGAGAGAATAATCAGCGATCACTTGATAACTTCTAGAATTGAATCTAATCTGGCTGATCTGTGTGGAATCGCCCTGTTTATTTGGCGTGCACATGCTCATTTTCCTTTTTGTGTGTGTGTTTATATTTGTGTGTGTGTGTGTGTGTGTGTGTGTGTGTGTGTGTGTTTTCCAGCGATAGGACAGACACTGCGAGTCCCTGCTGACTGCACATGCACAATATAGGCAACAGTTTCAATGTGATGAATAAAAAATGCACAAAAAGCACAAATAAACGGATGTTTGGAGAAATCACTCACAATTTAGCAGTACTATGGCATTATACACACTTGCTTAATAACAAGGAAATCTTAGTAAAACATGAATATGCTGATTGTTAAAGCATCTGGGCTTTAAGAAAAACAGATGGCAGCGAAAGAAAAGGAAGCAAGTCGCTGGAAAGGATTCATTTGCTGCTGTGGGATGATTTTGATGCCGTCATTTTCAGCCGTTCACATGAAAACAAACCTCATCCGAAAACATCCTGGAGTCTCGTCTGGAAAACACGTCCTCCCTCCAAACAGGGAATCAGATTATGGGGCCTTAATGACATTTATATCATCCAATTAAAGCGTCTTTGCTTCACTCGTGGTTCTTCCCGTCTTTGAAGTCCGCCAGACTGTAGCCATAGGCTGCTGGTACTCATACAGAGGCTGTTTTGGTTTGTTTCAGTTCAGTGTTCAGCACCTAGTCTTCCGTCAGGATGCTTCATGTGAGAAGCTGATCTGACTTCATTAGTTTTGATACTGATACCGATACCGGTGCTTTGGGTATCGGTCGATACCTGATATCGGTCAGATATCATGGTTGATTCAGCAAACTACGTACTGTACCTCTCTGCGGAGAGCAGAAAAAAGATGAAAGGCTGCAGGCATGACTATACAGTTTTCCCCTGAAACAAAATGTAACAAGATAACGGAGATTAATGTAACAGACTATTTATTTGTAAGAACATAAAAAAAAAACAAAAAAAACAACAACTTTGCAACAGAAGCAATAAAGTGTTTTGGATCAACATTTGACTTCAACTGAATTTGTATTAAAAAAAAAAAATCAGAAGCTGCAGCTGAAACCTCAATAGATTTAAAGGGAAAGGATCGGCTTACAGATTGGATACCGGATCCATCTATTTTACCAATATCGGGGCTGATATCCGATCCAGATTTTGGACCGGTGCACCTCTAGTTACAAGCCATCAAAAACGCATCACAAACCCATCAGCACAGGGGCCCCACAGGGACGCGTCCTGTGTCCACTCTTGTTCTCACTGCTGCAACGTAAACTACCTTCCACATTTTCTCAGCCAGTCAGTGAGATTATTTGTGCTACAGCTGGGCGCTTATAAACACGAGAAAGGACCAATCCAAGTACGGGAGTCAAATATCGTCCCTGGTGAAGCCCAGAACACCTGCAGTCTGGAAGCGGGTGAAGGTTCATCCTCAGGTCTCACGTCTACCTGAGTGCCAGACCTGCAGTGATCTGCAGAGTGCAGAGCAGCGAGCTAGCAGCGAGCTAGCAGCGAGCTAGCAGCGCCTGCTCATTAACCCGGCCTCGCCTCCTCTCCATCTGAATGACAGCGGCTGGCACCCGTGATTCTGATAAGGGTTCAGCACGGCTGCTGCTGCTGCTGCTGCCAACATTCATTAAGACTCCCTGAAAAAAAGAAAAACGAAAAACAAAAGGCAGATTAAGATCGACTGAACTGGTGCATGTGGCAGAACCCCCCACCCCCTAACCCCCCAGCCAAACCCCCAGCCTGCACATCATGTCAAGCGTTAACCTTTTCAGAACAAACAAACAAGTCACTGAGTGTGAGGTGTGAAGACGGGAGATTTGCCTTCTGGCACGCTTGTGTGTTTGCACAATTGTGTGTGTGTGTGTGTGTGTGTGTGTATTGTCGGTGGGAGGAATCGGAGACTGTTAAGACTGGATCTTTTAAGTCCGCTCCCCTCGTGAGGTCCGACTCAGACTCGGCACCAGCGACAATTCGACCCGCCGACGAGCTGACAAATATTTCTGAAGTTGCTGCTCTGCTCGCGCTTTGAGTAACATCCTCCAGCCTCGGAAAATCAAAGGGAATTTGAAAATTGAGTTTTGGGGGTTTGTTCAAAAGAAAAATAAAGTTTCCTGTTCAGGCTCCCTCTCTCTCTCTCTCTCTCTCTCTCTCTCTCTCTCTCTCTCTCTCTCTCTCTCTCTCTCTCTCTCTCTCTCTCTCTCTCTCTGAGAGTGGCTCCCGCGGCTTCAGATCTCTGTGTTGTGATCTTAATGAAGTTAGTTTTGGTGTCGAGCCTCCACTTTAGTCTTTAATGTTCCATGTCTGCAGAGCACCTCGCTGCGTTCATCTGCTCTCAGAACCCCCCCACCCCCCAAAGACTTGGGGAGGCTCTCCCTCTCTCCTCCCTCTCTCCTCCTCTCGCTCGTCCCTGGGGCCTTTTGCCTTTCCTGCTGATGCAGTGGACTCGTCTGCACATTATGCAGCACTTCCTCTCGCAATTATGATGTCTATTTACAGTGTAATGACAGTCATATTTTGCCAGCGTAATGCAGTGAAGTGGGAGACGAGCTGCCAGATATCATCTGGCTGCAGAGGGAACATCACCGGTTCACTGTCTGACCGACCTAATTGTGTTTCCGTGCAGTGGTGGCTTTTAAACAGCATTTAAGCGCTAATCAAATCAAGGATTTTTCCCCAAACAGGCATCTGGCCATACGGCTTTTCCTTTTTCTTTCTTTCTTTTTTTTTTTTTTCATGAAGGCCTTTGCGCAGCTTGTCTCTAATCTGAAAATGAAATTTTACTTTCAGCAGTCTGTTATCTTCCCCTCGCTGTCGTGCATCAATGACTCTTGTCCTCGCTCCAAATGAAATTGTTTTCCCGCGATATCAGTAATCTCGTGTATTAAATTGCAAGTGAAAACAAAGACAGTGGATAAAAAAAGAAAGAGAGGAAGACAAAAGAAAATGAGTCAGCCTTAAGAGGCGGTGAAAGGAAGGGTGCGTGGCGTGACTGTCACCGGGCCGCAACTCCTGCACGCCAAGAGGCAAATAAAAGCTCCTGCGCAGGATGATCTCATTTATTGTTGTTGTTTTGTTTACTTTTTTAATTCCTCCTTTCAAAGAGGAAGTAGATTTAAAGAACCCTGAGATAAGACTTGAGGCGCCAGGGATCGTTTTGCAGAAAAGAAAAACTGTTAAAGCCGTTCAGCTACGGACGGAAGTGAGGCCGTGTTGGCCGACGTGTGTCCTAGCTTCTGTAATGAATTGCGCTCAGTGCTGCCCCCTGGGGGTCAGCTTTGTCTCTCTTGACGTAAATCTGTGGTCCTACTCCGTCTGGGAGTTTGCGCAGCCTTTAGCTAATTGCTTTTCCCCCCTATATATCTATCTATCCATCTATCTATCTAGTTAGCTAGCTAGCTATATTTCTATATCTCTTCGTCCTGGTCTCCAGTTTAGCAGAGTCACATCATCATTTAGCAAAAAAAAAAAAATAATAAAAATATCTTGATTTCTGCAAAATAGTGTATTTAGCCCGCTGTTTGCAGCTAAAATGAAGACTTTCTTAGCAACTTCTGCTGGATGGTCCCAGCAGGCGGAGTGACACCTGGCCTGAGGTGTGTGGTCACTAACCTGCCAGTTATTGGAACCCTTTGTGATGTGATGATTTTACGGAATGGTGTTGAAGTTATCACTAGTTATCTGACTGCATGACAGTAAGAACAACATAAGAACTCTAGACTCACATGCAACAGGCCGAAAGCACACTCACGTCCCTGAAGCAGTTTCGGATGCAGACCGAGTCGGCTCGGTGCGGAGACGAGGAGTCAAGGTTGAGGGAAGGCGGCAAAAAAACAAAACAGAAAAACTCTCATCTCCTCCTGCATTTACATCGCCTCGCACCCCGAGTGGACGTCTCGTTCAAGGCTGCGCGTCCGTTGCGTCGTTCCAAGGCCGGCCTGTCTGGAGCAGCACGTGCCCTAAAACTCAATTAAGCAGCAGCAGCAGCTCTGCCGCTGTGGTCGAGCCTCAAGTGTCACGTGGCGTGAGGAACACAAATTAACAAACCAGGAAGCCCGGCGGCGCCGCTACCAAACACTCGACCTGAGTCTCGGCTGCCGCCGTGGCGCCGTGCGGCTTCCTGCACTTTGAAATGTGAGGACTTCTGATCTTCGCGCATGTCAGAAACAATCACAGCCGGAGTGCCTCAGCCGGCCGAATCCTCAGCCGGGTGCATCGGGGCGCCGTGTTTATTGCCGACGTGTGTTTCCCGCCTGCCTGTTCTAGTTTCTTTGGACAGTGCAAAGAAGCATAAGGCTGAAAAAGAAGATATTATAAGGCTGTTGATGCGCCGCATTCTTCCCCAAGGGCTCGTCAGGACTTGAGACTCTGAAGAACTCACCGCCGCGTGCACGATTTTTCTGCAGGACACACTGAGCAAATAACACTGAGTCATTGTTGTTCTTTAAAAAAAAAGAAAAAAAAAGCTGCGAAGAACCCCTGTTTTGCAAGAAAAATTAAGGATTCCATTTTTTTCCCTCAAATAGTCCAAAGTTTTTAAATCGTGGCACAGTTGAACTCCCTCATTCCCTTTTTTCCATTTCACTGGTGATTCAAACCAGCATTTCCTCCAATCCCAGTTTGTCTGTTATCCGTGGCACAGATATTGCATTTTGCTTTATTTGTATCAACCTTAATGAAGTGAAGACACTTTAGAATCTTAGGCACGAATAAGGGCTAATTTTCACTCACACCAAGTTTGCGAGTGTCTTTAGTTCAGGCCACTATAATGTGAAAGCCAATCAGCAGCGGCTCCAGGTCTGGACACTGGTATGCTCAATGATTATTGTCTCACAGACGATTAGATATTAGATTTGCTTTCTTGGACATATCGGAATTTGACACGCAAAGTTCGGTACTAAACGCCACACAAGAATAAGGAAGACTGGACTTTATTTTTTTTTTTTTTCCTTGCAAGTCCTCCAAAGATTTCCACAGAAAACACCCCTTCAGTTTTTTTTTTTTTTTTTTTTTTTTTGTTTTGTTTTGTTTTTTGGTCATCCCGCAGTGCCTGATGGAACTGTAGCACTCTTCACTCAAGTCCTCACTTGAAAGCACAGCAGAAATCAAAGCCGGACTCTCCGACGGATGGAAGGACAAAAAAAAATGCGGGCGAGGAGGCAGTTGAAGCGGCGTCCAATCATCTGCCCTGGCGCTGTAATGAAGTAAACAAGGCGTCCTGGCCTGATTGGACCGGCCGACAACTGTCAATTTCCCAGCAGCCCCGCCGCAACAATTTGCGCTGCTGGGAAATTGACAGTTGCCAAAGAGGCCATTATACTCCTGCAATCAGGCTCCGCTGGAGGTGCTGTGGGGGAGGGGAGGGGGCGGAGGTTTAGAGGTGGGGTGGGGTGGGGTGTTGAGATGCTTGCCACCGACTCACAGGTAACCTCATCCATCACAATGCGTGTGCATATGATTAACACAAAAAGTCGTCGGCTGAAGTTCATTTGGCCCTGTTTTGATTTAATTAGCTTTAACAGTGGCTCAGACTCGCAATTCATCAAGGTAAAAAAAAAAAGGACGGGAGCTGTTTGGCTCCTCGAGCTCTTCGTGATTAGCATGACTTCCTCCAGAGGCTGTCGGGATACGTGGCTTTGATTGACGAGGCTCAGTATCGACCCCCCCCCCCGACCCGGCCCGCCCGGCCTGTGTGTTAGTCTTTTCTTTGGTATCGGGCGGTGTTCATCCTCAAACTGTCAAGCTGTCATGTAGCAGAGTATTAATGCCAGGGCTCTGTGTTAGCATTTACAAATGAGAGTCATTTAAGGTTTTACAAAAACAAAAAACAAAAAAAATAAATCATGCCTGCAGAGATAATTGAGCAAACACAGCGAACAGTTTGCTGTAGTTTTCTGTCGCCTCATAAATAAATGCCTGGTGAAGTCGGACTGTCTGCATCAAACGGTTAAACTTGAGCAGCGGCCAATAAACGCGTCCGCCGTGAAATCACGGCTGATTATTTATGGCCGTGTGCAGTGTGTGCTCTTATGCGCAACATGTACGCTGCCAGGCAGTAAATGTATCAGGGAATATATGCAGTGCTGACGAAAATATGTGGGTCTTATAAAGCCTGAAAATATCAAGAAAAACAACAACAAAGCAAAATTAACAAGCGAAAACAAAAAAAAGAGTAAAACCAGCGGTGTGAAAAAACCGAAAGCTGATAATGTAAGCAGGAAGTGACAGAAGCTCACTGTTTGTCCCACCTGGCTGATGATCCGAGACCCTCACACCTGTCCCCAAGTAAACCTGACAAAGCCTGCGATGCCTCAGATCCGCAGGTGTAAAATGGTAAAGCCGATCTTTTTTTTTTTTTTTTTTTTTTTGCTCTAATTATTTGGCCGACTTTGATTTTTTAATTGAAAAAAAGGGTCCAACTTTTTCCAGCGTTTCCCTCCTCCTCTCCTCCAACCACCAGAACAAGTGTATTGTGTGTGTTGTATGGGAACTCGAGTTTCTTCTGATTTTCTCCACTTTATATAAAAAACTGGCTGCGATGTGTTTGACTTGGACTGGGAGCTGCCGCTGCGACCTAACAACTTGGGGAAAAAAAGAAGGAAAAAAATGGTCTTCTGCCTGGGGGATTATCCAGGTTTAGGAGGAGGATTTTTTTTCTGTGTGTATGTGTGCGTGTGTGTATGTGTGTTTGCTTGTTGAAAGACTTCTTCTCATGAAACAGTAAAATGAGACGGGGCTCTCAGTCTGTCTGAGGTTCCTGCCCGACGCTGCTGTGAAGGATGTTCTGAGCTCAGACGTGTCAGATAACGATGCCCTCCAGCCCGCTGCTCCCCCTGCAGGTCGGCCCCGGCCAGAGGCTTCTTTTTTTTATCTGCCGGCCCGCTGCCAGCCATAAATATGGAACGCTGATCTCCAGCTTCTCCATGATTTCATTTTTTTGTCTGACAGACGCGGTGGGTTATCATTAAGCTCACAACATGGTGAACCCGCGGCGCTCCGAATCAGCAGGTTCGGGATCGACACGTGGCTCTTTGAAGCACGACGACGGAGAAAAATCCTGCCGTTGTGTAGCTTTTCTCTCCGCTGCAACAACCCGAAGTGTAAACACACGCAGATAACGCTCGGACTCCCAGCAGATGCAGCCCGAAGCCCTCGTCAGATCTTCACCCTGTGCTCTCGTGGACTTTCTGGTGGAGTATTTTTAGTCTGGGCTCCAGTGGTTGTGCCACCTCCCACTCAAAGGGGAGGAGCAGCAGCGGAGCTCCGCTGGACGGACGGTTGTGTGCCAATTATCCTGTGAAAGGCGCTGGTTCCGTCTGCAGAGGTGGGTGGCAGGGCTGGTGTATCAATCTACATAGCGATGATATTGATATCAAGGTGAGTATTGGTATCAGATTGATACTTTGATGAGATCGATACTTTTGTTGCGGTTTCATATTGTTGTTACATTGTTGCTTTTTGTTGTTCTGCGCCTTTGGCTTATTTTCTCAAACAATTGTGTGCAGTGAAAGGGGATTTATTTGATTTGCTCTTCGTTTTACCAGGATCATAATCAACTAGCTAAAGGCAAAATCACTCAACGATTCAATGATCATGATCACCTCAAGTAAAAAGGTATCAGTATCGGTGATACTAGCCCTGTACTTTTTTTTGGCATTGTTTTACACCAAATTCCCGCTATAGTGGGCGGCGACCTGCAGCAGTCGTTGACCTGAAGCAGTCGGCGTGTTTTTTTGCAGGTTTTCACCGTTCTGAGCCCTCAACCCTCCTACCTGCTTCACTCTTCCCCTCGTATTTTATTCCTCCGCGACACCTCGTCCCGTTTGTTTGTTGCCTTGGATGCGTCAGTCGGAACCGGCTTCCTCTTGCTCTGCCTTCCCTCCGTCGCCCCATCCAGCGGTGCACAGCGCTGGGGCCCGTCCTCGGCCTTCGTTGGGTCTTCTGGTCGGCGCCGGCTCAGCTAATGAGATGGCAGTATCGTACCGAGGTGAGCGTCCGGCTCGCCCTCCACTACCAACGCCGGCTCTGTACCGAGCCGTATGCCGCGACTCGGCACAAAACCGGCGCAGGTGAGGCAGCAGCTGGAATTTTCTTTTTCTTTTCCTGGTCATCTGTTAGCTCTCCAATCAAATTCCTTCAAAGCCACAGCCTCAGCCGGCATCAGTGGCGCCCGCCGCTCCAACCTGAGGCCCACTGCGTGTGCAAAAAAATCCCGCCGTCAGTCGACTGGTGCAGATTCTCGGCCCTCTGCTGGCCAGGTTTTCTTTCTTTTTATTTGCTCGTGGTTGTTTTTCTCTTTTCAGCCACCCTTCCATTAGCGCCGAGCGTGGCTGTGCGCGGGACGGCGCCTCAGCCCGAGGCGCTTCAGCATTAGCCGAGGCCTCTCTTTCTGTTTGTAATGCCTAATGATGCTCAATCAATTATGAAGCGTGGTTGCGCTCTCTTGAATTTTCATGCTCAAAGGAGTCGGACGAGTGCGGCGTGATGCTTTTTAAAATTTTAGCTTATTTTTCCCCGCAGCACTGAAGTCAGGGATCGCTCAGAGGAAAGACTCTTATAGCAGAAACTCCGGTTCAGCATCTCAGCAGGGATGAGATAGAGAGATTGTTGACGGGTTATCATATCAAAAAAGACACAGCTGGACATTATGCAAGTATTTTTTTTAATACTCCACAGTCTTTGGAATGACGATGGACAGGATTCGGACGAGGTTTTCATGCTCGGGACGAGGCTCCACGGGCCGCGGGGCCAAAACGAGCGGACGGTCATCAGTCACATGGTCGGCCAGGTGAACCCCTGATCGCCTGATGAATCACTTAGGAAAACTCAGCTCCCGCTGATAAACTAATTACGCCACGGCCCACTGACCGGCCAGCGGCGCCTCAGCTTAAGACACGAGTTAAATCAATGGCCCCACTGTTAATTTATCTCCTCCCTGACAACCCAATTGGCTCTCTGGTGCGGACGGGGCTAATGAGGACTTCCTAAAGGTTAAGTAAACACTGAGGATTGCAGGAGGAGGAGAGGGGAGCGGGCTGGACGAGGGCCCGAGGCTCCACTTTTAGAGGCTCGTCCTTGTGGAGAAGCTCTGACTGATGGTTGATGGGATTGGTTGCATTCTAGTTGTACCACCATCAGAACGGCACACGTTCATAAGATGGTGTTAAGCACCACAAGCTCAATGCAACACAGTGAAAGCTGATATTGCAAAAGCGTTTTCTCAGCCTGTTAACCTAAATAGTTATGGAAACTGTAAAGTGAGTTGTTTTAAGGTTTACAAACTACATGCATGAAAGGTTCTTCGCTGTTTTCACTTGGAATCGATTCTGTGGCTTTGTGCTATAATAATAACAATAATAATAATAATAATAATAATAATAATAATAATAATAATAATAATAATAATAATAATAATAATAATAATAATAATGATGCTGGATGCAATGTGTGTTTAAATTCCAATATGTAGTTTTTCGGATCAGTAAACTGTGGAACATCTTTTTCACCATTGTGCGTCAAGCTTGTTGCAGTATTTGCAGTGAACTTTGTCCCAGTCGTTTGATCAGACATTAAAATCTGCAGAGCTTTGAAAACAAGCTTTTAAAAGTTCCCCGGCCACCTGAACCAGACCGGGTGTCGTCGCTGGGCGACAGACGGAGCCCCTCCTTCTTTTTTCCTCCGCTTTTCAAGTTGGAATGAAGTTGCCGCCTCGCTCCTGCGACAAGGCGGCTCAAAAGTTTCTTAAGCGAAATAATAGTGGAATTTGAATAATGCCAGTGACAAACTGTATTAGGGCCGGGCACCCCGCTCGCTTTCTCATGAATAAATAACAAACGAGCGTGAATGGGAGGATGGAGACATCAACTCTATTACCATTCCCTTGCAAAAAAAAGAAGGGGAAAAAAAAGATGTGTGGAGCAGAAATGAGAAGTGAATTGCCGCATTATGCACCCAATTTTCTGCACGGCTCCCAGCCTTCCCTCTTCATATTTGGTGAGTGGATCGTATGGAAATTGTATTTTCTCCTTGTGTAAGGGACTCAAAATGCACGCTCATAAGAGTTGTTGTGTTTTTGAGAAGGAAAACAGAAGGGATGGAAATGGCAGCTTTTTTGTTGCGCGTTCTTTCTTTTTTCTTTCTTTTTTGCCGTCACTTTTATCACCCTCCTTCCTGCACTGGAGTTCAAAAAATGAGGTTGTGGCTCTGCTGTCCCATCTTGCTTAGTGACATAAGTTTATGTGTGTGTGTGTGTGTGTGTGTGTGTGCGCGCGCGTACGTGTATGTATGTGTGTGTATATATATATATATACGTATATATATATATGTATATATGTATATATATATGTATATATACAGTATATACATATATTTATAAACAAATTCCATCACCGTCACAACACTTGGCGTTGTTGGTGGAGCTAACATATACAAACATTCCAATCCATTCCTACTTCCCAACCAATCAGAAGCGTCCAGTGTGTTTCAGTCTCAGGGCCTAAATGAAAAGAACAATGTTCTTGTGTCTGGATTTGCGTCTGGTGGTGAGATTGGATTTCAAGCAACACTGTCTGACGCCGTCGAGTGCGTTGCCCTTTCCAGACGCCGCCTCCTGTCAGGGAGCTCCAGGTGCCAGAGAACGTTGACTAGTTGTCTTTAAAGGGGGCTTCTGCTCAGTTCTGGGGTCCTTTTCAAAGCAGGAGATCCATCAGAATGACTTCCCCCTCAGCTCTTTTGGTGACAGGCATTGAATCAGGGACAAAGTTTTTAGGCTCCCCCAGACTGCACCATTTTTTTCAGGTCTTGTACAATCATTATGAGCCTCACTGTGCGACACGGATACTCACAGACTTTTTTTTTTTTTTTGTGGGGGGGGGTGCATCCAGTTTGATGTTGGCAGAGTGCACCATGGCCAGCAGCCTGCACCGTGCGTCAATATGCAACATCTTCAGTATGCATGTGTATCCAGTGCTACCAGGTCTCCCAGTCGGAAACAACAGATATGAAAACATTGGAAACAATTGTATTGTTGCATTTGTGTGACAAAAATGTTAATTTGGGAGCGGTGGGGGTGGAGGCGTCTTTCCAACATCATTCATCCATCAGGGCCTTTGCTGAAATGTGACATCTGTCCTCAATCAGAGTTGTCGAGAAGCGACCGACTAGTTAAGCAGCTATCGAGCACTCAGATAAATAAAAGATGAGATGCTGATTGTGGCGCTGCAGCAACTCTGGGGCCGTTTTATATCACAGCCCTAGAAAAATAAATAAAATGCCAACACTTGTGAACACGTGCACGTCGCCGCTCCCCAAAGAGACTGCGACCCGGCTTTGACCAGAGGAGCAGGATGTTTCCTTTCCGCCGCCGAGCGCTTTGTCCCTCCGCGTGCATCGGTGCGCGAGCGTGCGTGTGATGCACGTGGGCCGTGATGGATGAAGGCGCGCCTCGCTCGCTGCTCCCTGACACCGTCCCATCTGCTCCCGCTCTCCCGCCGCCGCGCCTCGTTTTTAGCCTCTGCACTCGGGCCGCTCGGCTCGACAAATAGTTGTTGTCACCTCCGGCGGCCGTAACAAATGAGAGACGGCCGAACACAGACGCTAATTAGGACGGCGGGGATCGTTCTGCGGGCCGTTTTACGCGCACTGAATGCGTGGAGGAAGACAGACCATAAGGTCCGCCTCCTCGTCTGCGACGCTGATGTTTGCTGCGGATGAATAAACAGTTGCACTTGTTTTCTGTGAACGTTCCCTTTATCAACAACTGTAAGTTCTGTCAGAAACGTGCACAAACACACTTATGCACACACACACACACACACACACACACACACACACCCTGTATAGTTCTTACTATTATGTGTTCTTGAACCTTTGTCTTTCTATTTCAGTGACCAACCGCCAAACCAAAGCAAACTGAACCGAACTGAACCGACTCTCAGTGATTCTTTAGCATGAAAGACTCGTTCGAGTCGATGAAATGCAGGAACTTTACCTTCTGAACTGAGCTCCTTTTGAATCCTCGGCTCACATCACGAGGAACCTCACCGCCGCTGCTGCAGCTACTGCTGCTGCTGCTATTTTCAGAAGAGAGAGAGAGAGAGAGAGAGAGAGAGAGAGAGAGAGAGAGAGAGAGAGAGAGAGAGAGAGAGAGAGAGAGAGAGAGAGAGAGAGAGAGAGAGAGAGAGAGAGAGAGAGAGAGAGAGAGAGAGAGAGAGAGAGAGAGAGAGAGAGAGAGAGAGAGAGAGAGAGAGAGAGAGAGAGAGAGAGAGAGAGAGAGAGAGAGAGAGAGAGAGAGAGAGAGAGAGAGAGAGAGAGAGAGAGAGAGAGAGAGAGAGAGAGAGAGAGAGAGAGAGAGAGAGAGAGAGAGAGAGAGAGAGAGAGAGAGAGAGAGAGAGAGAGAGAGAGAGAGAGAGAGAGAGAGAGAGAGAGAGAGAGAGAGAGAGAGAGAGAGAGAGAGAGAGAGAGAGAGAGAGAGAGAGAGAGAGAGAGAGAGAGAGAGAGAGAGAGAGAGAGAGAGAGAGAGAGAGAGAGAGGAGAGAGAGAGAGAGAGAGAGAGAGAGAGAGAGAGGAGAGAGAGAGAGAGAGAGAAGAGAGAGAGAGAGAGAGCCATCAGCACGGTGGATCGCACATCACTGCACTCTGGCTATGTCTGTGTGTGTGTGTGTGTGTGTATGAGGAGTATCGTCTGGCGAAGTTATACGGCCGTAGTTTGCATGAACGGCGGGAGTTGCAGTGGTTGGCAAGTGGAAGCAACTCTCTCTGAATGGAGGAATAACTTTCTAAAAGTTGACGCTCGCTCGACAGTCGACAGTTGAGACGTGTGGCATCAGAAGTATTGATGTTTGAGTGTTGGTGTGTAAATCATGGTGTTGTGTCGAGGTATAAATTGTCCAGTTTGATGCTCCTTCGCTTCGGCATAAAAAAAAAAGTCCATAAAAAAAAAGAAAAATTGTTGGTTGCCGCTGTGTAATGGCTCCATTGGCACTGCCTGACTCCATGACGGGACCGCCGCAAAATTCAAAACCCAGTGGACACAAAAAACAAAACAAAACAAAAAAATGAAACATTTGTTCCTTTGAAAATGCAAAGACAGACGCAGAGCGACAGTTTTGTGTGTGTGTGTGTGCGTGTGTCAGTGAGTGTGCGTGTGAGACTCGGTTGTTGATTTCACTGACTTAATGATGACTTCTTCTCCGCTGCCTCCCACACAAACACACGCTGAAGCTCTGCTGGTGTATATTTTATCATCTCCTGGAGACACGGCGCTGCAGCCTGCTGACAAAAGCTGTGGGTTTCTTTTTTTTTCCCCTTTTCTGCGCTCTGCAACGTGACGGACGCTAATCTTATTCTCCAAAAGTGGTAATATGCGGCGTCTTTGACACCGGGGATGAATAAATCATATTTCCTGGCTTGGCTGCAGCGACTCCAGGAGCTCCCGATCAGTCGCGGCGGCGAGTGGGAGGAGCTTAGAGCAGTGAAAAAAACAGGGAAGTAAAATAGTGGCAGTTGTATTTTTTTACGATTTTCAGCCAACAATATTTGGAATTTTTGTTAAACCTTTTGAATTTGATATTGGGATTTGGCCAATCAGATTGTCTCACAGCCGGTGGAGTCAGCTGGTTACAGCACAAAGCCTCCTGTTGGTGCAAAAAGAGAAACACTGTCACACAGTGCATGAGTGCCCAATGGGGAGCCAGAACCCTTGGCGGGTCTCACCCAACCAATCAGGTCACAGCAGAAAGCCACCGGCGCTGCTCCGGGTCTTTTAGCGACTGCACTTCCTGTTTCTGCTGCAGCTCCCTCCTCCTCCTCCTCCTCCTCCTCCTCTACCTGATTGGTCCGGTCATAATCTGATCATCTGAAAATGATCCAGGTTGGAGCTTTTTGAGACAAATATTCGGGAATTCACAATTTGAACCCCAGCTCACTTGGTTGCGTCATTTTCTCCTTCAGAAAACAGCAACAGTATTGTAGGAAGCAGCATATTTTGGAGCTCAGAAGGAGGCGCAGACAGACAGACAGACAGACAGAGTCCACGCAGCCAGAGACCCGATTCTCCCCAAAGTGATTGAGGACAGAGGACATGATGAGCAGAGCATGAGAAGGTTATCACTCTCCAGGAGAGCCAGCTGAGCCTCCAAGTGCATCTCCTCCCTCTGCACATTCCTCCACGCTCGGCTGAGTGCAGGAGGGGGAACCTGAGACGCTGCCGCCGCTCCATTCGCACCTCAGAGAGAAAAAACACTTCCGATGCCCAGCTGGTCCCTGACTGCCTTCCCAGCCTCCCCTCCTTCTCTTCTTCCTCCTCCTCTTTTTCCTCCTCCTCCTCTTCTTTCTCTTCCTCCTCATCTTCCCTGACTTCTTCGTCCTCTCCCTTCTCTTCTTTCTTATCCATCTCCTCCCCCTTCTCCTCCTCCTCATCCTCCCCTTCCTCATCTTCTTTCTTATCCATCTCCTCCCCCTTCTCCTCCTCCTCATCCTCCCCTTCCTCATCTTCTTCCTCCCCCTCTTTTTCCTCCTCCTCCTCCTTTTCATCTTCTTCCTCTTCCTCTCCTTCCTCCTCTTCTTCCTCTTTCTCTCCTTCATCCTCTTCCTCCTCTTTCTCTCCTTCCTCTTCTTCCTCCTCTTTCTCCTCTTCCTTCTCTTTCTTTCCTTTCTCTCCCTCCTCTTCCTCCTCCTCTTGCTTCTCCTCCTCCTCCTTCTCGCCTCTGCCAGCTGCAGTTATTAACCAGTGTCGAGCTGCTCACTGGGTCGAGTCGTCATTGTGCAGCAGCAGCAGCAGCAAGAAGAAGAAGAAGGAATGAAGAAACAGTGATGAACACGTGCGTGTTGTGTATCTTGACTGGTGACATGCAGAATTATATTCCGCGGGATGCAGAGACTCTGGACTGTGGGAGGAGCGAGTGGAAGCTGCGCTCGTAAAATAAAAGATTTATTAGGGCTTGTTTTTATGCCCCCGAGTTTTAAAAATTAACAACTTTTCTTAAAGGTCGCCCACTATGTAAAACCAGCTTTAATGATGTTGCGTAACATTAATCCGTGTCAGAAACTTGCTTCCTTTTTCTGCTTCTTCTTTTCAGAAAGCCGCTGTTCGATTAACAAGGTTCTCCAAATCTACTCTTTGTGACGTCATAAAGGGCGCTGATACCGCTTCCCGGGGTTGCAACCATGCCCAGGGCTGGCTGTCCTCCCTTCCTGGTCTTAGCAGGAGGCAGTAAACAGAGGGCTAATTGTGCTACTCGCTCATCTTTGGCATAATTAACCACTTGAAGCAACACAGCTTGAATCTGGGAGGGAAAAAGAATAAATCTCCCTTAGTGCCATTCAGTAGTGTTGAATCACTGATGCACAACTGCACAACTGTCAATCCAGTCGTAGCCAATGAAAGGAAACACGGCTGTTCATTGAACAATCGCGTCTGTGAGCCGCGGTGGTCGAGTCAAACACGGCGCACGAGTTGGAAGGACGGAGGAGCAGCGCTGACTGCGTGCAGCTCACATTTGCTGAAATATGTCTTTTTTATTTATTTTTTCTTGCATGTTTGCGTGTCCATAATTGCATCTCAGTGGGTGGATGAGATGAGAGAAAGAGAGAGAGAGAGAAAAGAAAAGCACCCGGAGACAAAACAACTACTCAGGCAGAAAAAAACAACACAAAACAAAACAGAATAAAGTGCGTTTGGGAGGAAAACAAACTGCAGTGACTGCAGAGGGAAGGAATCGTTCCTGGAAGTCAGGCAGCAGGATAAAAAAAAAAAGAGAGAGAAGAAGAAAAAAAAAAAAACGTTGAAATAAAGATTTTGTTAAGACGGAGGAGGATCAAGGCCGAGAAGGCCCATCAGGACGTCCAGTCGGAGGCAGTTTGGTCCTGGAAAGTGCAAATTTGCAACTCTTTCAAATTAGCAAATTAATCTGGATGGCGAAGACGCTGTTGGCGCAGGAAGTCACGTGACTTCAGCGCCGCACAACTTATTCAACTAGTGCGTTTGCACCTTTTCCTGCTTTTGTGCATGAATAAATCATAAACACCCTGAAGAAAGCGACGAGGCCGCATGCAAATAAGGGTTTGAGTTTTCTCTCAACCATTTCCGACGTGGGCCTCTCAAATTTGCATAAAAACAGGAAGTTGCTGCTCCAGGCCAGCGACTGGCGACTGGAGGAAGACAGTCGGGGAAAACGGCCCTGGTTGGTTGTGCTAAGCTAACCGCCAGCTGTGCCGCCATTTCGGCAGCCCCCACCCCACCCCCCCTCTTCTCCAACTCCTCCTCCGCGTCTCCCAGCCTCTCCCACCTGAGGGTCTGATTAGCCGAGTCCATTAATGTGCACTAATCAGGCCGGATCGCAGACTGACAGATGTAGAATGACGGCAAAGCTTCTCATATCCCGAGTGGTTTGGACCAAAATGAGTGAAGGGCGTTGTGCCTCTGTGTGTGTGTGTGTGTGTGTGTGTGTGTGTGTGTGTGTGTGTGTTTGCATCGGGTTCATCGTTTGTGTCCATGTTCTGACCTTGTTTCCCGCTCTGAGTGCGTGGGCCGAGTCGTTTGGACGGTTTTCATAAAGTGAAAGAGTCGAAATGTTGCTGCTAAATGCACCACAGCAACTTTTATTGAGCTTATTTATTTTTCCGTCATTTTTCACAGTTCCAATTACTTGTGAACATTTTTATTTTTTAAATGAAATGAATCACAAGTGGAGTGCATGCTGGTTATTTTCCTTTGAAAAATGTGTCTGTTGCAACATTTGTCCCAAATATCCCATTTAGCTTTGACAACCTCACTCACTGCTCTCGGATGCTACAAAGCCTACGTGAACACAGTCTGTACCCTCATTCATACTAGCAGGATATCTTTTTTGAGAAGTGAATTGAAATTGCAAACTTTAGGAACTGGCCAAACAAAATGGAGTTTATCCTCTGACGTAGGTGGAGGCAGAGAGCCAGCGTAGCCACTGCAGCTAACATTAATGTGGCTAGCTAGATGAAACCAAGTCGGGGCTAATGGATTAGCTGGGATGTGAAGTAAATATCTTGAATAATTTGTTTTAACAAAAACAATTAACATTTCAAAATCAGGCCTATTTCGGTCTGAACTTGTTTGCTTTGTTCAATCTGGCAATTCCTTTTTTTCCCCCTTTTTTTATTGGAGCTGTCACTAGCAGAAATGTTTCAGACCACCGACAGTGATAATTTAATAAGAACACGGAGACATATAAGCAGACGGAGATCTGCCTATGTCTCCTATTTTTCCTTCTGTTACCTTTAATAATATCTCCTCTTTATTGAGACGACAACAAGAACCACACATGAAAAAATAAATAAAGGCATAAAAAGAAACAAAAACTCCTCCACCTCCTCCTGATGTCTTCTCTATTTTATTGTATTTTATTTCTTTTAAAGGAAGCCTTTTCACACCTTAACAATAACTTTTCTCCATTAATGTGTCACCTCCGCCAAGTGCAGAAAGCTTTCGCTCCGCTTCCTCCTCCGGCTTTATTACGTGCTGACTCAAAGTGCGCATAAATGAATCCTGGATGGGAACCAAGTTAATGTGATCGGCCACGTCGGCGGCACAATAGAGACAAGAGCCGCGAGGGAAGCTGCTTCCCGGGTACTTTGCACCTGGGTGACAGCCGTGTGCGGCAGCGCTTCCTCCGTCCTGACGTCAGTTCCGATCGGAGACTGACGTGGAAGGTTGCCTGTCTTGCCGGGCGGAAAAGCAGCTCGCCGTCGGCTTCCTACGGCGGAGGAAGCAGATGTGTAATTTGGCCTTGAGAGTTTTTACCGCTTTGCGGGGAGTTAATGCTTTAATGTGTTCTCGCAAAGCTGCGTAATCCTTCATGTGATCGGGAAAGGCGAGGCAATCCCAATCTTTCTGGCTTTAAACATCACCTCAATGGATTTGAAATGAAACAAACAGGATGTGCTTTAACTGCAAACTTTCAGATTTCAAATTTTCACTTTTTAATACTTGGTTGCAAATCCTTTGCAGTCAATTACAGCCAGAAGTCTGGAACGCATTAGCATCACCAGACGCTGGGTTTCACCCCTGGTGATGCTCTGCCAGGCCTCTACTGCCACTTCCTGCTTGTTCTTTGCGCATTTTCACTTCAGTTTTGTCTTTAGCAAGTGAAATGCATGCTCAGGTATTGATTGACTTGGCAATTGCATAACATTCCACTTCTTTGCCTTAAAAAACTCTTTGGTTGCTTTCAAAGTATGCTTCGGGTCATTGTCCATCTGCACTGTGAAGTTCCATCCAATGAATTTGGCTGAATATGAGCAGACAATATTGCCCAAAACACTTCAGAATTCATCCTGCTGCTATATATTTTGTTTTGTTTTTTTCCTGCTAAAAGTTTGCCTCGCTCAGCTCTGGGAGGAAATGCAGGTTGGCTGAGGCAGCGAGGCAGCGTTGGGAGTTTCCTGAGGTCTTGTCTCTCCATTTGTCCTGCCGCGTGTGACGTGTGTTTAATGGAAAGCCGTGGAATCAGTCACGCCGACTGTGGCTTGCAGGGAAAAGACCTCATTTTTGCGCCGCCGACGCCGAAGACGGACGATTCATCTTAAAAGAGGGATAAATTTTTTTTTTTCCCTCCTCACCCCCCCGCAATTTTTTAAGCTGAAACGGGAATAAATCTTCACCTCTTATTCCTATTTCTCATTCTCACACAAGCGACCAGCAGCGTCGGACGGCCACGATGGCGAGCAAGGCGAATCCAGCCGACCGAATCAAACAGCGGCGCTGCTGGTGTCCTTTTAAACAGGGTGTCAGGAGGTCCAGCTGATGGTTTGAGTTGCACCGGGCTGTCGCTGTGACAGAGGGGCGGCGGCGGCAGCGGCGGCATCCGCTTGACTGACTGGCTGACCGGCCGTTTCCTCCGGCCGCTGACAGATGGAGCCGTTAGTCACGCCACCTCGCCGCCACCGCGTTTCACTGCAACAAAAAAAAACAATTTGCCTCGGCTTAAAGAAGGTCGGCCAGCTTTCAAACTTCTCGACAGACAGTCAAGATGGAACCTTTTGCTCTCGCTTCCACATTTGATGCGGAGGCCGCAGGTTGCAGCTCCTCGTCTCGCCTGGCTACCCGCGTTGTCTTGCGTGGTGTTGCTTGGCGGCGGCAGGTGATGGTGGACTGGCCAGAAATGGTTGGACAGTTAGGACGGGAACCACTGTGACGTCTGTGTTGTACAGTCACCACAACCACCTGAAATCCTTTTTTTTTTTTTTTTTACCTGGCCAATCAAAGCAGGCAGCAGAGAACCAGCATAGCTACTGCAGCTAACATTAGCTTAGCTCGCCAGGTTAGATTAGCCAGGACATGAAATAAATGTTTAGAATTTGTGAAAAAACAAACATTTAAAACGCAGAGCAAAATAGGTTTTGAACGTAGATGTTTGATTGAATTTGGCTTTTTGTATTTGGCAGAAAAGTGCTATTTCTGAGCACCAATAATGATATTGCAGTGCAGAGAACTGCTAGTGTCTCCTTTTTCCACTTCTGTTACCCTTAATAAAAGACATCCTCTCCTTTTAATTTTTTTTTTTCCAGCGTGGAGCTCAGTTAGCATGACCCCCTGCCTACGGAAACGTTGTAACACGGCCACGTTTTCACCCCTGTGGCTGGAATTGGTCTAAATTCTTGCCGGCTGTGACCTTCTCTGACCCCAAACTTCTGCCAAACTTCCTCCTCCAACATCCCAGATGCACAATTAACCTCGTGGCTCCCTGATAACTTGCTGCTAAATTGGTCCAAACTCATTTGGCTGTAACTATTTGTCCCTGATGCCAGAGGAGGTATCTTCCATGATATCAGATGGAGGAAAAAAAAAAAAAAAAAAAACTAGGGTAAAGTTTAGAACAGGAGAGGGAGGGGAAGGAACAGAAAAATGAAAGGGGAACGTTCTCTATTCTATTCTCCCCCGAATTCTAATTAGCTAGTTGCCCACATATCCAGCCTCACCTAAAAGTTTCTCTATCTGTGGGCTGGCCTCATTAGAGAAGCGGCGCCGTTGCACTCAGTGCCGTGTGATCAATAAGCCCAAACTGAGAGTCGACTCATGCTGATCACTCGCTAAATCCCACTTCTGATAGGAGTTGTTGTTGGTCCGCCAGCGGAGCTAACTCAGTTGATTAAACCCCCGCCTCTCCATCCTCCTCCCTCTCCGCCTCCTCCCCCTCTGCTCGCCGTCTCTGCAGGCCTGAGTGATTGGCTGCTGCAGGAAGGACGGCTTACGGAAGAGGCGGCTGATGGAGGAATGTAGGCTGGGCAGCAAAGAGGAAAAGATCAATTGTGGATTTAGCTGAGAGCACAACCTTGTGTGTGTGTGTGTGTGTGTGTGTGTGTGTGTGTGTGTGTGTGTGTGTGTGTGTGTGTGCGTGTGCAGCAGATAATGTGATTATCTTGGTGAAGGAAAAAAAAAAAAAATCAAAACAACAAAACCAAATAAAGAAGCCCCGCCCTCGCCGCGGCGTGTAAAGGAAGATAGAAGCGCGCTGTGGTTCCTCCACACCGGCTTTAATTCAACAATATTTACTGGATCCTTCCTCTGGATGCCAGCAGCTTAGGAAATATTAATAAATAAATCATACACTAATACCACCATCCAGGGTGTATTATGTTTGCCGGGGAAGATTGGGAGCTGGCTAATGCAGCAGAATTCTGTTTTTTCTTTTTCGGAAGAAGGAGCTGCCACATCAATCCCTGCTGCCATTTCTTTTTTAATTTCTTTATTTTTTTAACATGACAGTATTGAGCAGTGTGGATTAACCACCCACTGTGTCCAATCAGTGTGTTCTTCTTATTTTTTTTTTTTTATTTTTTTTTTTTACCCTCTTTTCTCTTTCTTCCTTTCATCCTCCGTCCTGCCTCCTGTCTTTTGTCTGCACTGTCAGCGGGCGCCGCATGCTAATTATGCGGCGATGAACGCTGGATTGTCTCGGCAGCTTCGCCTCCGACGAGCTGCCGGGAAAACCACCCGTGTGCAGTCTAACGTGCTCAGTTTGAAGTTTCCGAATCTTCTGCACACGTGTGACGCGGCGGCGGCGTGCTTAATTGTTTTGACACGCGCCGGGCCGTCGAGCGGCGCCACCCGCTCTGTCAGCTGCTTTGTAGCGAGTCTTGACGCGACGCTCGGATTCGGTTGCCGTGAAACACGTTTTCACGACCTTTGCGCGGCTTCCTTGGGATTTCAAGTGTAAATTTTCCCACACCAAAGATTCCACAGGAATTGTTTCCATCCGGTCGGAAACGATAGCGGACCAATCGGAGAAATGGGCGGTAGTTACGTTTCCTGGTGCTGTCTGCAGGTCTGCACCCTTCAGACCGAGTGTCCTCCGTCTGAAGAAGGCGTTCTTCGAGTACCCAGCCAAGAAGGACGAACCAAACCCGCCCGCCTCCCCGGTAACCACCCAGGACGGTCTAGCCTTTGGCGTATTTCCTCGTTTCGTCACCGCCGTTCCCTCCAGCTGGCCAACCCCGGAAGTGACGTTTTTATAGTATCAAGCTAACCATTGGTTCGCCATCTAACGATGGCGTTGGATGATCAAATAAGTAAAATCCTATGTTAAAAACAAATTTATATGTGGTGTCTTTACCAGTACATGCCGCTAATTTCAGCTGACTTCCCAGGATCCTACGATGCTTTGCAGCAACACGCAAAGCATCATCGGATACATAAGTACGCGAAGGATAGTAGCGGTACATCCTTGGAATCGGCTAAAACGATTGCGTATTTCCGAGTACGCATTTTGAGCGTCCGAAGCACCCTTGGGAATTGGGACAAGGCTTCGCGCAGTGCTACGACGCAACTTCCTTTCAAGATGCGTACTTCAAGGATCCAGACCCTGAATTGAGACACAGCACTCGTTTTCGCTCAGAGACAGGAAGCTGCTGGTTGTTTATTGGAGGTATGACATCACATCCTGGTTGACTGGCTTTAATTTGATGGAGTTCGAAAGAGAATCCAATGTGTCCGCTGCTGCCGTCAGCGTTGTTGCTAGTTGCTAGTGAGGAAACAACGACTTTGTCCGCTTGCAGCAAACAACAGGTGAACACATAAACTTGTGATGCCTTTTTGTTGTATCCTTCTTTTAAATCAATCAATTAAACACTCAGTCAATCGATCAGTCAATCAAACAATGAACTTTTATTTGCAAAATGATCGAGCCGCAACTGGCAGCAGATGAAGTACCATCAATACTTACACAGCTGCTGAACTTTACGGGGAGGCGGTGGACGGATGAGTCACTTCCTGTTTCCAACCGGCGCTCATTGACACTTTGCCTATGACTCATTTTCCCAAGAGTCTGATTAGCCCCCTCAGCACCAGTGACTCAGACGGTTTTCCCCAGAATTCTAATGCATTTGGGCTACTTATCTTCTAGCCTAAATTTTTACATTTTTTGGACTCGGCCGTTGCGAGACATGATTGGAAAAACTTGAGGCTCCTGATTTGATCTGTGAGTCGTTTCAAATCCAGCAAGTCACTCCAAACAGAGAAGGATCCAGAAAAATGTCCCTCTCAGTCCTGGGGAGTCAAGTCGTGGCCCTGACTGAACAACTTTCTCCAGCAAGTGTCGGATTAATGTTCCTCTATTTGAAGCCGGTCCTGTCGGAAGTGGTTCAAAAAGAAGGGAAATGCACTGATTTGTTTACCACCGTCTGAGCGTCCAGCCTTCAGCTGACACTCCACAAACGTCGAAGAAAAAATGCTTTGGGCAACTCCTCGACTCTCCTCACTGCCAGAGGTGACATTCAGAGTCAGCAAGTATTATCCGGCGGTGGCGAGCGGCTGAACTCAGAATACAGACTTCTTCTGTCTGGACACGTTGTCCCCGTCTCGGCCCGTCTCTCTCTCTCCCTCTCTCTCTCGCTGGCATGAAGGAAATGGAAGCTGCTGGCCAGCGATAAGCCTCCCCTCCTCTCGCCACTGCCGGTGTCTATACGCAGCACTGCGTCCCTTTTTTTCTCCTTCTTCTTCTTTTTTTTTCGTCCGTGTCCATTTCCACGTGTCTCGTCACTGGCAGGACTGACAGGTAGATTGGATGGGAGACCCTGCGAGCCGGAGACGGGTCACCAGGCTGGGCATCCAACGGCTGGGGAAGCTGGTGTCAGTCCGCCCGGCTGCTGGCACACACACACACACACACACACACACACACACACACACACACACACACACACACACGGCTCGATGTGCATGGAAAATGGGCCGGCCAAGCGAAGCGCGGCACGGCTGAAAGCTGCTGCTGGAAACGAGCCGCAGCCCTGGATGGAAAAGTGCTGGCTGAGTTTCTCTCTCTCTCTCTCTCTCTCTCTCTCTCTCTCTCTCTCTCTCTCTCTCTCTCTCTCTCTCTCTCTCTCTCTCTCTCTCTCTCTCTCTCTCTCTCTCTCTCTCTCTCTCTCTTCTCACCGGCTTGTTCCCTCTTTTAGCCTCGCCGGTGTGTCACATTGTGCGCCAAGCAGCCCTGGAACATTTCACTTTATTTACACTCCATCGTCAGGCGCGAGGAGCTCGTCACTAACGCCGCTAACTTCTCTCACGTTGCTTACTTGATGGAATGGTTTTTATTTCTGCGCTATTATTTGAAGTATTTGCTCGCCTGCTGGATGTTTTTTGAGGGAGAGAGAAAGAGAGCGAGAGGGTCTTTCCAAACGATATAACCTTCAGCCAATTAGAAGGGCCCGTTGGTGCTGCACTTCCTGTTCCTGTCGCTTACACTTCGGGCCACGATTACAATTCCGCTGGTAGCAGCAGCCAGGATTGGACCAGACATCTGCCAACAGAATGAAAGTGATTCAGGTGGGAGGATTTCAACACGTATCAGCCAGAATTCAGACTTGAAATCCATCAGTCATCCCGTCGCCGTGTTTAAAAGACTCCTTTTCTCGCCATTGTAGCCTGGCGCTCGCCGCCGCCGTCATTCCTGGGCGCACAGCGCCTCAAGTCTGCAGCTGCGTTGCCAGTTGGCAGCGAGTGAGTGAGGAGCAGCAGCAGCAGCAGCAGCCGGACACAATTAGATTAGAGCTGAAAACCAATTGGACAGCGTACAGGGTGAGGCTGGCGAGGTGGTGCGGAAACACCAGGAGGCGACAAACCAGTGACGGTGTCAGTGGGAGATTTATCAAGAATGAGATGCTTCTCTTGTGATTCTCCAAAAAGATTGTTGATAAGACGGATGCACGTCTGTCGCCAAGCGACTCCTTGGCTGTTTGGCCCTCCCAGTTTGGATAAAGTGCAGCGGCTGGAAACATTTAGAATCAGGACCAGAGCGGAATCACTGCTAGCAAGTCATGAACTTGTATTTTAAAAATTGGTTTCAGAAATAAAAAAAAAAAAAATCACATCCTCTAAAATCAAAACCATTTGCAGGAGAATTAACTCGAAGCCCAGCCATGGCAGTGGAATTCTCCCAGTTGCTTGTTGCTGTTGAGGTAACGAGACGCTGGTGCCTTATTCCAACCTGGACTTCCTTTTTGTGCCGCCGCCGCTCTTGATAAATGAGCCCCATTTTATTTAAACAGCGAAACCCACCAGGCGACAGCCAATTACCCCCGCGGACCTGCACGCTCGGGAGGTTTTTTTTTTTTTCCAGCTTCTCGATATGTTTTGACAGCGCGGTGCTATATCATAGTTAGCCCCGCGGACACGCTCGTCAGCCTCGCGCTTGATCCGCCGCCACACGCAGAGCCGCCCGCCGGGTCAGAGGCTCCATGGTTTTTTGACATCTTCCAACGGGTGGTGGGTTCTCGACGTCCGGCGTCGCCTCGCTTTGTAGGTGTTGTTTTTGTTGTCGTGGGCGACACTGTGAGACTCAGCTAAAGCAGGAACGTCGAAAATTTTTTTGCAGACCAGAGAGGCGGGCTGGAAATAAATACAGTGAATGGACAAATGAATAACGGGCCAGAAAACTTCAGGCCTCGACAACATTCATTCATTCATTCATCTTCTATACCCGCTTATTCCTATTCAGGGTCACGGGGGTCTGCTGGAGCCTATCCCAGCTGTCCTAGGGCGAAGGCAGGGTAACACCCTGGACAAGTCGCCAGTTCATCGCAGGCCTTGACAACATATTTCACTGAAAAAGAAGCAGGAGAGGGTTGGAGGAAGGGGACGAGATGCACTGGCATCCTGGAAAAAAAGAGAAAAAGACACATTTTGTCTCCGTGGAAGCCAAAGAGGGAGACAGAGATGAGAATGTTGATATTAGCTTTGCGTGTCTCTCCAGTAGCTCCGGGACACGATGACCTAAATTCCAGCAAGTATCGGCGCGCGATCTTGTGTCAGGATGCCTTATCTGGAGAAGAGGAGGGGAAAACATGAAAATATAGGTGCTTTTCTTTTTTTTTTTTTTTTGCCAGTCACATTTGCTCAAAACAGGCAGCGGAAGCGGTAGGATGGCACGTTCCATTTAGCGCCACAGTCGGGATTTCCGAGCCGGAAGTGAAAGTGCGTGTGAGTTGAAACATGTTCCGATTAGAAGAGTCGGAAGAGGAAATCGGATACCCAACAATCGCCTGCCGATGCCACAAACAAGACAGTGAAGCCAGTGAAATGTGGGACGTGCAGCGTTCACTCTTGCTCCTACTGAAGCCGCGACCCAAATCACAACCTGCAGTTTTTTCTCATCTCATCATGAGGAGTGTTGTGAAGCGACGTGGGCCAGTAAGATAATAATATTTATGGAAGGGAAGGCTGACCCTCCTCAGCACTCACGCATAAACACCTGCTGCTCCCACAGGGAGTCTCGGACCAGATAACCTCTGCCTGAGGCCACGCCGGTGTACGGCGCCCTGCAGGGTATCGCCGTCCCGTCCCGTCCTAGGACTCCCGACTTTAAGTTGAAGCGACATGTTGTGACATTTATTTCCACCAGCATCTCCTGGAGCTAGAATTTGTTCCAAGGCTGGAAAATTCTTATTGGCTGCTGACTGACAAAGTTTGGCTCAAATGCGCGTCGCGTCCATGCGGTGGCAGCCGCATATAGTATTTTGCATTGCTTTTATTGTGATGAATTGATCTTGTCAGCTGGCTCTCACACTGTGCTTGACATTCTTGGCAGCTGGTTTTTGCCGTGAGTTTTCTTTTATTGTTTGTTTATTTTTGTTTCAACGGGATCTACTAAAGTTAAATCAAAGTCAAACTTCATATATTCCACATCAACTCCCACAGTAATCAAAGGAAAGACTGCTGGGGAAGAAAAAAAAAGTGTATATTAAATATATCTTTATATAGAGCTGATTGTTTTAATGTGGTGTCTGCTGCTTAATGCACTTTTCTAATTACCTCGGATGGCTGAATTTCCTGTTGTGTTTACCGGCCTCTGTTGACAGAAATTAGCAATTCATGAGTCCAGGTGGGAGATATGAGAGCTGGCAACAAAATCAACATGAAACAAAAAGGAGGAAATTGGATGAAGGCGGGTTCCCAACCAGTCAGGATGTTTCTCTTGAAAGGATGCTGTTTAATCAGCTTTTAGCTTTGACTGTGTGGCTGTTTTTAAAAAAAACTGGTTGCACTCAGCAAGCCATGGCTGAGGAGTCTGGACAGATGGACCTGGATCCAGATGGATCCACTGATCCAGGTCCATCTGGATCACCACATCCATCCAGGAATATCAGCTGAATGTCATGGAAAATGTGGCACGGATACACACATATATATGATGATGAGTTATTGAAGCTAAAGTTTTAAAAATAGACGAGCAGAAAAAGTGGCTGATGAAAATTACATGGGATGCACGAGGTACTGCACAATATGTTCTGATGTTACGATACAATATTGTGGCGGCCGGGGAAGTGGACGTTTCCCCTAGAGCCGCAGAGGATCATGGGAGGGATCGTGTTTGGGAGTTTGTTGCGTGTTATTGTTGATGTGGGCGTCTACGAGTGTGTGTGGGTGTGCTTGGGGATGTTCTTTTTTACTTCTTGTGTTCTATGTTCTGTGTTTTGTTGGTTGATGTTGGCACCATAGTATAGAGTTGTGTCTCTGTTGAGTTAGCCCCCAGCTAACTCAAGTTGGGCTGTGTTCAGGCTCCGCTGTAAAAATAAATTGTGACGTCGCGTGTGACGTACCGAAAGCAAAACCCACCTAATGAGTGGTTCTTCTGCAGATTGCCACAATATTTTACAATCCCACACACAAGCACACATAGTGCACACAGTCGCAAATAAGGCAAAAACTGCAAGAAAGAAACACAATGGAAGAATTGTATTGTGACTTTATCGTCTAAACCTGAACCGACTTGAGTTTCCTGCTCAAAAAGTGAATCTTGAGCCGGGGGACACGGTATCCTCTTCGCACAAGGTAAATGTTTAAGTAGCTTGAATATGCCGACACGCTTCATCTCGTTAAACTTCAGAGTGATTCTGTGAAATGAAACCAAAGCTGAGAATACGTAATTTTTTCACCACCATAAATATAATTTATCAGTTTCTTTTTCCTTTTTTTGGAAATACATATCTAATTTCCTCTTTAATTTTCTTCACAAAATTGCACTTCCCTCTCGTCAAACGCACAAGACATCCAATCCCAGGCCGAGCGGATCCGTGGAGCCGCTCCCATCTGCTCCTATAGCCTCCATATCGCCAGCTGCAAGTCGTCCCCGAGGGCTCCAATATAAAATGTGTTGCCAAGCGCGTGAGATGAGATGGTCCATGTGACGCGGGGAAATAAATTAGCTGAGAATTCCAGATGAAGACAAGTTAATCCGAGCGTCCGCCGCTGTAGCGCGCGGCTTCGGTGGCGGCGGCACCGTTTCATCTCGGCGCCGCGGGGATGAGGGAGGCGGCTGCCAACGGGCCTCTGAGCCTATACCTTTTTAAAAAGCCGATTGCGCGGCGTCATCTCCAGGCATCTAATTAATATCTTCATTAGCATGCGGGGCTGCGCCTGCTTGTGAGCAGGGAGACGAGAAAGGCTGGCGGTGGCGGCGGTCCGTGACTTGTTCCCTCCCGCAGAAGCTGCTGGAACGTCGGAGTGGAACCTGGAGTATTAACGCAGGAGGGAGTCCATGTTCCGGGTCTCGGCACCGCTGATTAAACAGCGGTGGCCGTAAACCGCGAGAGGGAACTTGTGAGTGTTTGTGTAATCAATGTCGGTGGCGAGCCGACACGCTGCTGCTGTTTTTTTTTTGTTGTTTTTTTTTTACGGCTGCTTCTGCACGCACGCCGAGGCCAAGTGGAGGTTTTACGATCCCGGCGTCCCCCAGGGTCGATTTTTACGGCGTGAGCAGCAAAAAGCCGTTTCCTGTGCAAGTTGTTCCTATTTGACCGTGTAAACACTCGTAAAATGTTAATATCTGACATTACGGCCTGTTTGTTTGAGCCTCAGGCCAGCGATACAGTTGCTGACAGGTTTGTCCACCAAGATGGAAGACTTTTTTTTTTCTTCTTTTTTTTCACCTCTTGGCCTCCAGTCGGACTACGGAGGTTGACTTTGAGGACAGATTATTTTTTACCAGATTCACCTCAAAAAAATATATAATAATAATCACTTGAAATGGTTCAAGGCAGCTGGAACTGTGGAGTGAATTTGCGAGAGGCTCAACATTGGCCAGTGTGATATGTTTTGCTTTCGTTCAGCTCAGTTCAGACTCTTCATTCCGTTTGATCATCAGTCGCTTCCATTACACAATCGATTCAGTGAGTGATTGAGTCATAAAGAGTCTGAAAACTCTTTTTTGTTGGAAACGCCAGCGATGATATTTGTTAGAAGTTTCATTCAGGGTTTGGATCAACCACTGGCAACAAAAACATGTTTTGCCAATATTTTTTTTTGGTTTTATTTTTTGTTAAATCACAAACAAGTTGCTTCAGTCTGTTACCAAGTGAGAATCACGGCTCTGTTCTGCCAGTTTGGCCCCGCCGTCGCAAACCTTTGCTGCAGTTACGCTTTGCATAATCATGTGTGGCCTCTAAACGACGCAGCGTCCACTAACCCTGTTTCCTCTCTGTCTCCTCCAGGTGAGTGTCAGTCCACGCCGTGCAGATTATTTCCAGTCGGCTGCCCCCCCGCATGCGTCATCAGGTTTGAAAAGATTGCCACTTGTTTCGCTGTGATTTCGCCTCTGGTCGGTCGCTGTTGTTTGGCCACCAAACGGAGATGAAAGACAACGGCGGCGGCGGCGGAGCTCAGATGCTGCCGGTGTTTGTTGATCGCTGTTGTCGACTGCGCCGGCTTCCAGGGGGAACCCGGGCGCCGACTGTTTAGGCGAAGCTTTTGTGTGTATTTTTGGCACTACTTGTTATTCGGAGGCGTGCGCTCGGGCTCCTGATGTTTACCACTGAGCGAGCGACGGCTTTTTACCCCCCGCCGACTGAAAGTGGAAACGTGTCCTTTCTTCCACTTCTTCCCTTACATTGCTTCCGACGGTGGGCGTGTTTGAGCGCCTCTGGCGTCTTTTGCCAAACAGGGGCCCTGGCCCTCTTGAGCACGTGTCGGCAAACACGGAGGACCGACTGTGACGGGCTGCTGTTTGTGAAAGTTGGAGCGGCTCATATCGGAGAGCAGCGTTTATTCAAAAGAAGCAACACAACAGGGATCTTGTGGATTCAGTTGTGCAGTAGCAACAGAAGAAGAAGAAGAAGGAAAAAAAAATCTTGCTGTCCTGGTAACTTTTTTTCATCATCGCAGTTCATCCTGTTACAGTTTGTCGCTACATCCGATGTGCTGTCATCTCTTCACAACCAATTAGTGTGAAGTTATTTAAAGACGGTTGCAGCCCTCACACCGCCGCTCCTGCTCTTTAATACACAGTATGCTTGATTACGTCTCAGATCACCTTGCCACGTAAATTAGTTTATACGGCATTAATGACAAGGACAAAACCGCGTGATCATTAGCGGCTGAACTGCTTCCTGTCAACTGTGTTTTCACAGTATTGGGGCACCAAGGGGTTGATAAAAAGATTTTGCATGGCAGAATTTGCAATTGACACATTGTTAATTTGCCAACAAGTTGATTTGGTGGAACAAGAAGAAGAAGAAGAGAAGAAGAAGAAGACCTTTATTGATCCCAGGGTGGGGAAATTTGCATAATTACATCAACAACAAAAAAAGGCTACAGTGCAAAAGGTCACAAATTATATTAACTGAAGATATAGACAAAAATAAAATATCTGTAAGTATATACAGAAAAATAAAAAGCGAGATATTTACATATTAAACATTTGAATTTACATGTGCTACATGCTCTTCTATAAATAAGTTTCTATTGCATCTAAATGAGAAATTTACAGTTTTTGTAGATTTTTGTTGTATCCCAGTGGATGGAATTTTACAGAGTGCAATTGTACAGCCTGATGGCTGCAGGCAGGAATGACCTGTGGTAGCACTCCTTCTTGCACTGAGGGTGCAGCAACCTCGGGCTGCTCAGGCTCTTCACAGTGTGGTGCAGGGGGTGGGAGGTGTTGTCCATGATGGACGTCAGCTTGGCCAACATCCTTCTGTCCGCCACCTCCTGGATGGAGTCCAACAGAGTTCCAGTAGTTTCCCTCGTCTAGTTTTTGTCTAGTTTATGTTCTGATGTGGCTGATCTGTGGACAACTGACCCTCTTGTTGTCCTCTTCACCAACCAAAGGTTATAGGCCCGTGATCTAGATCAATTCCGATGTTTGTCACCGAACTTGAGCGTACATGAGTAAACGTCAAACCAGGACAAGGAGCCACTGTCACGTCCAGAAGCTTCGCTCCTTAGAATTATTTGATCTGAGACATTTGATCTTTTACTGACCATGAGCCGAATTTCAGTCTCAACAGTATCTTCTTACTTTTTTCTTGTTCTGATTAATCGTCTTTGCTAACTAGCCTAGCCTAGTAGCTAGGCTAGCCTAGTAGCTTGATGAAAAAAGTTTTTATTCTTATTTTTTTTAATGAAAATACAATAGAACTGTGAAGAGACGTCCACTGGTGGGGCTTTTTCTGACACGGTTTTCTGTGTCTTAGTACGTATTATACTTAGCACGTATTTTCTCTTTATGCTGTTTGTTTACCAGCTGTGTGAGGTCTCTGTGCACACTGACACATCCATACCCTCACACACACACAGACAGCAGCGGTCATTAAAAGCTCACATCCCCGGAGGCCGTATCCCTGGCAGCACCTGCCAGAGCCATTATCTGCCACCCCGTCCTCCGCCGACGCTTTGGCATACATCTGAGCAATTAGGGCCAGATTATTGGCAACCTTCCTTGGCCCTGCCCCATTATCACCGCCGCTAATTACTGGCAGTTTTCGCCGCTTTGCCTCTCTCGCCTCCTTGCCGCGGGCGAAGGGAGGAGAGGGTTGGGGCAGGAGCGGCGGTGGACGATAACAGAGCGGCGTGGTGGAGGTGGACAACCAGAGGTTTGGGGTTGGAGGTTCAGCGAGGTGTGTCGTGGAGCCGGCAGAACCAGCGGCGGTGGTGACGGAGGCCGCTGTCGTCGTTCACCTCTCTGTGTCTCTCTGTCAGGTATGGAAATGCTCCATTTGAGCCACCAGACTGGGGTTAGTGTGGTGATGAAAGATCGGAGTGTCATCAGCACATAGAGCGAAGTGTCCAGTGTGTGTGTGTGTGTGTGTGTGTGTGTGATGACTGTGGCTGCAGCCAAGTGGAGAAAATCTCGTCTGCCGGCCGTTCGCTCTGTTGGACTATGACACACAAAAAAAGGAGCCCCATATGGACGCTGCTCCACACGGGCCAGCCCCGGGTCCTGCCACGTGCACACTCCCACGCAGCGTATTGCTCGACAAACCAGACCAGTGAAAATATAATGTTTTCCCTTGTTTTTTTTTTTTTTTTTTTGTATGAGGAAAAGTGGACTTTGCAGTTTTCTCCACTTTTTTTTCCTGTCGGCACTTTGTTGACGGAATCCGGGAGTCGTTTGGACTCTGGTGCCAGCTCTTCTCTCATCACAGCGTCAGACAATGTAATCATCCTTAGCGTAGGTTGTTCAGGAGCGGATTTAACCCCCGGGGGTCAAAATAATAGGCCAGGAAAACAGCCAAGAGATCATTGGTGGTTAATGTCTTGTCTCATCAGATGTTTCACAGAATCAACTGGACTCACGTTCTTTTCTATCTTGTTGCACCTTTACCTCTGATTACAGCTGGCAATGTCCACATCATCATCAACATTAAAAAAAAAAAGTCACGAGACAAAAAATGATTCCAGGAACCCTGCTCATTAGGTTAAAGTTGAGGTTTAGAATAGTTTTTATTGAGAATATTGAATTAACTCTGTGTTTTCATCCATTCATTCATTTTCAATACCCGCTTCTTCATGAAATCATAGTTGCGGGGGTCAAACAACAAGACAAACAACCATTCACACTCACACACACTGTTTTTTTGTTTTGTTTTTTTAAAGACTTATATAATCTCTTTGACAATTTGCTTAAGTGCTGTTTGCCTCTTTAAGTGCCAAAGTGAAATGTTTTCTTCTACTTTTCCTCATAAATCTGTCCAGCTCTATACAAGAAGAAATATAACATGTACTCAGTGAAGGTCTTGAGAATGTAGTGAGCTGAGGAGACGTGCGAGCCGAGAGCGTGGACAGCCGAGAACGTCGAAAGGTCAGATATCACATATAACTTTTATTCCGCTGAAAGGAGAAATCGCCACCGGTGGCACTGTTCACCCTTCACACTCTGCCGCCGATAAGTCGGGCCGTCCTCCGTCGTCCGCCGCGGAACCGAGCGCAGCAGCAGACCTGGGAGGAATTCCTAACGAGGCTAAACGCCGGCCGAAGGTCCGCAAGTCCGGCTCGTCAATGAAGACTTTGGAAAGCAAGATTTAATTTTGGGGAGGTGCAGGGTTATGAGAGTATCAAGCGCTTCAGGATGAATTTTTTTTTATTACGAAGTTTGAAGTAATCCAAATATGAGCAGTGCACATTTATTTTCATTTTTCATTTATTTTTCTTTGGAAATTTTTGAGAAAGTTGATGAAATTTGCATGAGTCTGTTAAGCGAATTAAAAGACATCCGGCGTACAAAGTATTAATGGAGAGTATTGAGCAATGTTAAAATTAAAAAAATAATAAAATTAAGAATTAAGAAATGAAATTGAGGCTAAAAACGATGGAATGCCTTGGAATAAATTAAGAGTGCAGCATGTTTATGCCAAAATAAGTAGTGAAGACAGAGTGCAAAGGTCAAGGTCAGTTTTGTGACTCCTTGGTTCAGTGACTGCTGATGCATTTATCACTGAAGGAGTTTTTCTGTGGCGCTGCTTCCTCATTCTCCACAATGGATATAAGCTGCTGCTTTGCCAAGTTTATTTTCCCATTGTCACTCAGTGTCAAGAGGTCAAGAGGTCATGCCCTGGGGCTAAAAACAACGGGTTAGTGTAAAACTCGAGCTCTTGCTGGTTTAACCTCCTTTTACTGCCGGAGGAGGGGATCGTAATGTGCCGACGTCGAGCCGATTCCTCTTTGAAGGGAGAGAGCGCGCGGTGCGGCAACAAAAAGGCGTTTTAATAGAGCTCAGATGAATTATCTATAACTACGACTGGATAAATCTTTAATCGCCGTAATGAACTTTAGAGTATGGATTCAAAAAGCCATTTAGCTGATAAATGACCCATAGAGGGCCCTGATACCAGAATGAATCAAAAAGAGGCTGGGGTCCGCTCGCCCCACCTCCCCCCAAATCATTTAAATAATTGATTTCTGCAGAGCAGCTGTTTTGGAGCCAAACTCCTGGTGAGTGAAGCTACCGTGTTTACTTCCACCTGCAGTTTCCTTACCTACCTTTGACTCACAGACTCCAGTAGGGGTGGGCGATACCAGCGTTTCTGGTATTGATTCAATACTAAGTAAATACAGGGTATCTGTGATGCCAAATTCTTGAAATGTCATGATGATTAAATCATTTTGTGATTTTGACTTCAGTTAGATGATAATGATCCAGGTGTAAATAATAAAGTAATCACCCTTTCATTACACACAATTGTTGAAGAAAAAAAGTCACAAGTGCAAAATAACATAAAAAGAAACGTTGTAACAAAACATAAATCTGACAATGTCAACACTAAAAAAACACTTTCCATTAAATGCAGAAATTTGGAAAATAAAGTCAGGTTGTGGGTCGTTCACGGCCAGAGAGAGAGAGTGAGGGGACTACCTTATTTACTCAGACTGACTTGGAGAGAAGTTGTGGGGACGTCGGAGTCATTTGCCGCACCGTCTAGAAGAGAAACCTCCAACAAAATTATTGCCCTCATCAACAAAGTATCGATCTGATACCAATACTCACCTTGGTATTGATGCAGTCCATATTCAGACCAGTGGTCTGAATGGTGAGTGGTTCTCAACTGGTGGAGTCTCAGGACCCACATTTTTTTTTCCTTATCATGAAGTCGCAAACAAAATTTATTCCAGAGAAATAAAAAATAAAAACACAAGCCCACATTCGCTCATGTGTAGTAATTAAGTTACTGAAACTATGGGTGAATTCCAATTCCTCCCTTAACCCTCAATCTCAACCCACAATCTCAAAAATGCGCCTTCCCGCGAAGTGCAAGTGCTGTTCCGATTCTCAGAACGTCAAGTTGAGGGACAAGTTTAAGGGCTGTATCGCCCTCAGTATTGAGATTCTCAGGCACCACTCTTGGGAGTAAGGGCTACCCAGAAGGCATTGTGTATTTTCGCCAAGACATCTTCGAAAAAGATGGCGATGAAAAAAGCGAGCTACAAATGGAAGTATTTTCTTAGTTAATAAAGATATAAATATTCCGAAACCATTTTATTGTCTTAGTTTAAGACTTTTTGTTATGGATTATTGACATCGTTGTTGCGTAACATTTATTTTTTTTTTTACTTTACGATGTTTGTCGGCCGGACCGGCGGTCCCGGCTTCACGATACTTGTATACCTCGTTGTGTAGCGATGGAGGACTTCTTCTTTTTCATCGTCTTCTTCTTCGTCGTCGTCGTCTTCTTGACAGACTGGATGTAGCTTTGGCGTAAGGCCGCCCCCACACAGTCTGAAGACGTAACTGCACTTAAGGGGTGTCCCATTTCTAAGTCACAAGATGGCCCTTACACTTATTTTTGAGGGCCAAGATTGAGGGCCAAAGATTGAGGGTTAAGGGCGAGGGTTGAGATTGAGGGTTAAGGGAGGAATTGGAATTGGCCCAAAGTCCTGCAAAATGTCCAACATTTTCTCTGTAAATATATATTTTAAAAATCTTTTTTTTTTTTTTTTGCTCACATAGCTGCAACCCAATCAAATCAGCACTACAACCCACTTTTGGATTGCGACCCAGCAGTTGAGAAACACTGATTTAAATCAATTTGCCAGAATGTGTGTTTGGACTGGGAGCCTCCTGTTGCTGGTTGAGTCCAGAGAGAGGAAGACATTGTCAGAGAGAGACCTCCTCCTCTCTCCTCTTCCTCCACCTACCCCCCCCCTCCTTATGTTGAACCGGCATCTTGGCAGAACGCGCAGGGCTCAATACGTCCAGCGATTGATCTGAGCCTTCGATGTTATACAGCAGGAAACACCAGCCGCTTCTGCCTGCGTCAGCAGCTTTGTGGCTGAGTGCTGTTGTTTTTTCAAGTCGGGCTCATTCTGCCAGGCTGCCTATGTATGGATTTATGGATGTATTATGTTTGTCATAATGACGTATGGGTTGCCAAGAGCCGCATCTATCTGCGGGCGGACACGCGGCGGCCGGTGCAGCCCCCCCAGCTGGACTGGCTGCTGTGAGCAGCATCGTGTCAACAAATGAGCCACGAAAGGGAGCAAGACTGTGCATGTAGTGGAACCAGTGGGACCAGTGGTGGCAGATGGACGCAGCAGACAGTGTGTCGGCTGAGCTGAACATCATCAGTGGGGCGATTGTCAAGACTCACTGACTCAGTTGAATTGTCTCTGGGTACAGCCGTTGTGCTTTCCTGTTGTATTTTAATTAACCTTTTTTTTTAATTTTTACAAGCAAATTTTGTAAATTTCCTAGAGTTGCCAGTTAATACTTAATCACAAGCAGTGATTCCAGTGACTTTATTCTAACCTGACCACTGTTTTATATATACGTTATATATATATATTTTTTGGCTAGATTAGTTTACTTTTTGTTTACTTTGTATTCATTGTATGGATGTGTTCAGAAATGATGTATTGATGTTACTGTTAAAATGCACTTGCAAAAAAGTGAGTATTGGCAAAACTGGTGGGGGGGAGTCGTTGTCGGCAGCTGCCAATAGCAACCAATAAACCAAAGTAACTAGTCTTTGTTATTTAGTTACTTTTAAAATCAAGTAAAGAGTAAAATGAGATTTCCTCTTAAAGGAGTAATCAGCCATCAGGTTACTTTTCCAAGGTAACTGTCGTCCGTGGACTGTCTGGACCCAAAACCGTGCCGGTTCCAGGGGTTCCAGCTGCTACGGTGGCTCCACCTCTCACCCTTCAGACGATGATCCGGTCCACCTCAGGCGCACATGCGTGTGTCCAATTGATTGGTTGGCCTGCTGACACAACAAGTCCACAGATTGGTGGTATTGGCTTTGTGATGAGTCTTTGCGTAAACCTAAAGAAACCACTCACTCGAGACACACGGAAACACTCGAGTGTAATGGCTTTTCTTCTGAAACAACTGAATTGTCAATGGATTCACCGTTCAGACTGATATATTGGTTTAGCCTGCGTTCCGTGGTCCGGATCCTCACATGTCGCAGAATTCAAATAAAGACGAGTCCTGGCTGTCTGGATCCATTGAGCCCATCTGGTAAAAGCACCCAGACGGCAGCTGAGACCCTCCCACCGTGCCTCCTCTGAACCGGCCCCCTGACCTGGAGTGGCCCCGACCGACCGCGATATCTCTGCGGAACGACTCCGCAGCCCGTAAACAAAGAGCAAAGTGAGAAATATGACTGTGTCTCCTCGCGGCAAGCTCTCAGCAGATTCGCTCAAGAGCTCCTCCTCTCGCCACGGACCACGTTTTCTCATGAAGATGAATCGCCGCCATCGGAGCCCCTCCCTCCCTCTGGAGTCGCAGGCACTGATGCGCGTTCGGCGTAGCGACCTCGTTTTTTTCGGCCGAGGATTAGCTTGATATGAGATCACATGAGGTGTGACACTAGTACTCCGACTAGTTATTCCAATATATCTGTGGTATCATTCTATTCTCACCAATTGTCTGCGGGTTACGATTCAAAGTGTTTTGTAGGTTTTTTTTTGGTGCAAACGAATTAAAAATAAAAGAGGAAAGAGTTCAACTCTTTGTGACTGAAACTAATATAAGTTGATGTTGTGTTCAGGGTCAAACAAGATTTTCTATCACTGTTTTTTGGGCCTTTGTGCAATGGGAAGCATTGTGGCCACCTTACGATGCTAAAGTTTGCACTAGAGTGACTTTCCTAAGCGTGCGCCGCAGTCTGCTATAAGTCAACGGGGTGCTTGTAGCGAGTCCTGTGAACATTTTGAATGCAAGTTTTTGCTACGAAGACAGATTTCTGCAAATTTCCGTTTACACGGCGTTCACAAGCCCAAATGTTTTGGGAATAAAACAATCTGCAGGAACTGGACCGATGCCACCTTGTGGGTGCAAAGAGCATTTAAAAAAAAAAAGCACCAGGAACTGTTTTTAGGTTCCGTAGCGGCGCGATACCCCTGCTAAAACAGCAGCAGGTTGGATGAATCAGTGTTGACACCCAAACACCCAAAATCCTGCGCGTTTGAAATTTTGAAACAGACTGTCAGAATCTGCGAGGGTCGGGGTTTGAAGTGCTTTCTGTCCCTCCGCAGCCGAGTTTCCTTCCGCTATTGGGGCCCCTGGTTGGTTTTGCAGGCGGCAGCGCGATTAGGCGGCCATTAGACATTCAGGAGCGCAGCTGTTTAGCGAGGAGGTGGCGCGGGGCCGCAGCGCCGGGGCTGAAAGGTGCTCGGCTCTGGCAGCGACTTGGCTCCCAGAGTGACTGAGAGCAATGGTGGCGAAAAGCGAACGGCGTTCACGGCTTACCCGCCGAAAAAAAGCGCCGCCGCTAAGAAGCTGTCAACTCGCCAGATCCTGAGCGTCGGGTTTTTACCTCCCCCCTCGTTTTTCCTTTATCATCCTCTACCCCCCCATTTGAAGTCCTGCTCATTATCATCTTTGAACTTCTGCGGAAACAAAAAAATAAATAAAAAAATAAATCTCTCTTTTCAGTGGCAGGAGGCGACGCTGACAGCTTGCTCCACACTGGGGGAAATGGTAGGATTTAGTGCAGCGGGGAGATATTCACGCGGGGAAGCGGGTGACACCTCAGCTTTGGTGTCGCGTGACAGTCATAAACAAGCGTCGCCTCCAGCAGCGCGCCCGTCTTGGCTGACGCACAGCCCGATGATTGAATACTTGACAGACGGGCGACGAACTAAATAATGCACATGGAACAAACTGAATGTCTATATATATTTGAAAAAAAAGAGATAAAACACACACTAAGATGTCAACTGAGCCGGATGCAGCGATGAGCTGAAAGTGACGTTTTGAAACGTGAAACAACAGAGGCGACGTGCGAGGGGGTGAGATTTCCTTCGCACAAAAAAATTCACCCTCAGTCGATTCCACTTGTTGTCTGTGGATTTGCCAGCTTTCTCAGAATTCCCAAACGCCCCGTTTCTCTTTTCTCTTGAAGGACTCGTCTTCTCTCTGTCTGCAGCTCGGAGCGCCATTTGCGAACCAGTTGCATTAACACTGGTGCAGCCGCCGGTGCAGCTGCGTCCCAGCAACCGACCAATCACGAGCTCCCGCTGCAGGTCTCGGCTGCCGTGAGTGACAGCAGGTGTGAATTCAGGCTCAGGTGCAATAAATCACTTCAACTGGGTCGCCTGCAGGGGGTGTGGGGTCACAGAGGCAAGGTGACACCGCCCTCACACTGCATCCATTTAAACCTGATGCCGTGTCTAGCTCCGCCCCCTGTGCAGTGATGTATGCTGTTTATTAAAAACATGTTTGATATGTACTTGTCCACCTCAGCTGCATGTGACCCTGGCCACTGAGACAGAAACTGTGAAGTATCACACACTGGATGCTGCCTTTTCTTTGGTGTTTTTTACAGAACGTGTCTAACAGTGCCTACACCAGCTCCACAGTCATGATTTTGCGTATATAAAATCAGCCAGTTGTGGTTGTGACGTCACAAAGGGGCACCAATAACCTCTGCCGGGTCAGTGAGGTGTTGGCTCCGCCCCCTCAGAGACGACCTGGTTTTCTCCCTTTCCAAACATGCAGGATGTCTGCCAAGGCTTAGGCCTTAGCTGGAAGCTGCAAACAGAGGGTTAAATAAATAATCAGTTCTCTGCTATTGTGGAGAGTTTTGGACTGTTGGGCCATAATATAAACCGAATGTCTTGAATTGGGTCTCAACCTTTAACTTTGAAATGTTTTCCGTCTTTTCCCTTTTGTCTTTCTTGGCGCAGATTCGTTTTATTTAATGACTTATTTATTTATTTTGTCCCGTGCTTGCCGCGCTCCAAAATAAGCTGCGCACCATTGCGGGAGCCGCCGTGGGTTCCTCCAGTGAAACGCTCTCTGGAGTGCCTCCCTTCTTATCAGCAGCGGCGCCGCGTCTTCTCGCTGGCAGGAAATAAACTCCGTCTGATGAAGGCATGTAATTTTACCCCCCCGACCCCCACCGTCCCCACCCCCACACCCTGCTCTACAATCTCACAGCCATGACCAAGAGATTACAGAAGCAATATGCGGCCGCCGTGGCAATATTGCTCCGGTGGCTGACGCTCCGCTATTGGCGAGCTTATGCAACATGGTTTCCTTGTGATAAAAAAACACGGCCCGGCGTGTTCATGAAAAGCCCCTGAATGTTAAATATCATCACGGCCCGCTCGTGCACGGCGTTGTGTCGAGTCGTGCGCTCCGTGTTAGTCGGTCGGTCGGTCGGTAACCTTCATTCGTATTCTCCTTCGTCCTCCTCCGCCGTGATTTGCTGCTGCTCCGTCGAATGGGAAATTAGCGCTGGATATTACTGACGGCCCCCGATAAACACTGCCTTCAAATTGGCCTCGTTCGGTGTGGCGAGGACCCCGGCGACCTCGAAGAGTCTAAAAATTGATTTAAAAAAAAAAATAAAAAAATTTGGTGTGGGGAAAGCCGACCGTGTTTCCCTGACCTCCTCCACCCCCCCGTCCCCCCGGTGTAGCTCCACCTAACAAGCTCTTCCGAGGCCGTCCCTCTGTTCGCCGCCGTGCCACCGACTCGGTGGCTTCATCATCATGCAGCGCCGCCGGTTGTCAGCGCCGCCGTTATCCCTCCCCCGAGCCGGCTGCTTAGCCAGCCGGAGGTGAATTAACGAGGCCGCCTCGTTTTCCATCTTCCTCTCACCTCCCTCACTCGACGTCGCCCCCTATAACTTATTTAGTGCGTTTTGTCGTCGCTTTTGCCACTACTTTACGCCGCGTAGCCGCTTCGATGGCCGGCGGATGAAAGAACCAACATGGGACGTTGCCGTGGAGCAGGATGTGTAAACAGAACCTCCAAAGACGTTGTTGTCGTTAATCCCGAGGGTGTTTCCTAAACTGCCGTAGCATCCAGCAACTTCCCCGTTCCAAGAACCGCCGGCGCCGCGGCCTCCTCCTCCTTAGCCCGTCCCGCCGCTCCCTCCGACATCCTGGCACCGGGAAGAATTTTTCTGAGATTAGATCAGATCAGCGAATAAATAATTGAAAATGTATTCTGCTCAGAGCAATTACCGGCTCCAGGCGCCGCTCGCTGCTTTTGGTTTTTAAGCCTTTTTTGTTTTTACAGGGACAGAAAAAAAAATTAAGCTAGCGGGAATCCGCATTACACACTCCGACAGCTCGGATTCCAAATAAACCCTCGTCTCTTGGAATTTATCGACGTTCAAGCGATTCGCATCACCTCTCCGAGTCGTCTCGGCTTTGGCAGATACAAAAAAATTGTTTGTCGGGCCGATCAATTATCCCGACGAACTCTGCGTTAATGGACCTTTTGTTTACGAGGCAGGTCAGAGGTGTGTCTCATTATCAGACAAATTCTCATCGCCGCCGTATAATTAACTCGCCGCCTCGTGGGACTGGCTGCCGCTCTCCTCGGCCAAAGCTTCCGGCGGAAAAGAGGCCGTTGCGTAATTGCGATAATCCACAACAGCGGCGGTGCGTCGGGTTGTCGAGCGGCGAGGCACAGCAACGCAGTCAGCAGCAACACAAAAGGTTGGTTAGCCATGTGGAAATGAGGTTTTGCCTCCGCTCTGGTTTTAAACTGGTCCTCTGAGAAATTAAGGAACCACAAATACCACAGCCGAACCAAACCCATCCACTAAATTAATCAACGTAGTTAAGAAAAGACGATGAGAAGAGACGTTGCATCGAGAGGAAGCCGGTGGTGTTTGTGTTTAACTCGGGTTGAAAACAGTCACGGCACGTTGAAGAAGCTTCCTGCTTTCAAACAGGATATTAGCTTGAATCCTCCGACATGAACATTTCCGTCTGCTTAATCTGTAGTTGCAAGTAGCAGCTGTTCCTGCTTCCTGTCGCAGCTCCCGCCTCTTCCTCCTGTGAGACGTGTGCAACTGTCTCTTTCTCTTATCTGACAACAACAAAAATAAAGTATTCCGTCAGAAATTCAACTGGTGATTGAGATCTGCCCCAACGTTATAAGTATCTCAAGATCTATGGTGCAGTCAGGTTGCTAGAGCTCAATTTGCGCTTCTGACTCCTCAGGTGACGCATTTCTGGGCGTTTTTGCGCCTGCGTGAAAAAATCTTTGTGGATACGATGCAAAGGTGGCAGAGATTAAGACCGTAAAGTCGCCGCAAAACGCGCCGCAATTTACCGCTGCGCTCCATTCTTGTGGTTCTGGCCCAATGTGTGTGTGTGTGTGTGTGTTTTCAGGGCTTGTTTTTGGAGATTGATTCTATTGTCCACCTAAAAAAATCTGATTGTCCATCTTCAATTTTTCCATTGAAACCTTCATTTGTTTGATTTGGAAAAGCGTCCTCAGTTGTTCCAGCCTTTTCCAGATGGACGTGTTGAATAAAATCCCCTGGATACCACATTATATTCTTGCATGTATATATCATGTGCCCCGGGATTCAGAGGGACGTGTGCGGAGCTTGAGAAAAAAAAGAAAAGAGAAAAAAATGGACGTGATGCGCTACGGCGTCTATAAGTCAGTGAGATGGAAACCTGAATCTGAAGGCTTTGGAACTTCTTCTGTATGAGGGTGCGCGTGCGCGCACACACACACACACACACACACACACAGGCACACACACAAGCTGACACACTCCGAGTCAGAGAGCCCCAATTCCCCAGACTTGCTCACTGGCCTGTGGTTGATGTGACACATCCTCAGCCCCTGCAGTGATGCCCAGAGATGAGCCATAGTGGTGGGAGTGACACACATACACACACATGCACGCTCGCACACAGTCGCGCACACACACACACACACACATTTAAACATGGATCAGGTGACCTGTGCCGTGCAGACTTGAGCCGTGCTCGCTGGCCCTTGCATGATGAGTGGCAGGCGGCTCTCCCCTCACTCCCCTCACTCCCCTCACTCCTGTCCCTCCTCCACTTTTCCGTTACCAGACACGCAGGAATCCCACTTTCTTTCCACCCTGCACACACGGACACATTACGTAAGGATATTTTTCTCTCCTCCTCCTCCTCCTTCTCTGCAGTGAACCCCGCCCCCCACCCCCAGCTCAGGCTGAGTTAATGGCCCCATGTTTTGATCGGCTCCAGTGACTCGACAGTCACTTGCTCAGGTGCTTTCAGTCTGATGTGTTTTTATCTGTTTGTCGTTTTTTTTTTTTTTTTTTTTTTTTTTTTTTTTGGTAAAACTGCAAACTTTCTGCAGGAGAGACTTACGCAACATTCGTCTTCATTTATTTTACATGAGCCCACGTCAAAGTAGCTTTGAGACTTACACGTTGCTTGTCGCTGGTGGTGACGCACAGAAATAAAAATTGGAAATAAAAAAAAAAATACTTGAGCGGTTTCTGCAGCAGGAAACAGTTTATTGGCAGATTTGTTGTTTGGGAATTTGTGGTGAAATCCGTTGACACTTTTCTTCCCTTCTTTCCAACTTTATATATATTTTATGCTTATTTATTTTACAAAGTTGTTTTTTTTTCACATGCATGGAGTTTGGACCACCAGTTTGAAGTTTGGCTGCTTAGCTCAATAACAATAAAACATTTTTTGTGTATTTTTTTTTCTGAATTTATTAGCTTCTTGGTCGGCTGCTTTCTGGTCTTTGTGAAGTTTGTGGAATTTCCCACCAAAACAGAATGTGATTGATTCTTGATAGGGCAGACACTGTTTTTTCTCTCCTAGACGTGTTGTTTGCGAAGCCGAGTCGATGGACAATAGTTCAGCAAATCTGTGAGGAAGAAATTCATCGCAGCACAATGCGGCACTTTAAAAAGCAGAATTTCTATTTCAGTTCCAACTCACTGCTGCCATAAATTTGCTTGCGTGTTGCTCAGTGTCCCATTGTTGTCGCTGGTTGCATCAGAACGGCCCTGATCGGCGTTTGCGCGAGTGACTCACGTTTGTGTACCAGTTTGTTTAGTTGTGTCAACAAGGCTCCAGTTTTTTTTGGTTAAAGCCAAACAATGTCACTGTTCTCCTCTCAGACTGAGGGGGCGGAACTTGTTCTTCCAATCTGATGCAATTTTTCCAACTGGAAAATGGCAAAAATAAATTTGAGGCAGAAAAAGAGAAAAATATAAATCAACAACTCCACAGCGTTTCGCAGCAGGCTGGATATGATTTTTGTTTTTTATAATTTTTATTTTTAAGATATGATTTATTCAAATATTTTTGAGCAAATTTTGTACTTTATTTTTTTTCTCTGGCATTCATCGAGAGTCTTGGCACTGATCATGACTGTTTTAAAAATAATTTTAGTCTTTAATCAGTGTCTCAAAGTTTATTAAATCAACAAACTAATCAGAGGAAATATTCCAGGTCGCTGCAGTCTGAAGCGATTTGCTGCAAGTCCGCAGAGAGAAAAAAAGGCTGAAAGTGCTCATAAAATGTTATTAATAACTCATGTAAAAAAATAAATAAATAAATAAATGGAAAGCTCTCTGGAGGTTATTGCTTTTTTATTTCTTATTTTTTTTTGTGTGTGTTTTTGCGTTTTTAGAGAAATGGACAGAGAGGAATAGTGACTCACTTTACTCAGGCCACAACATGCAATAAACAGTTTCAGTCAAAAGTCAATATTCCATTTCAATATGTAATTTCAGTGGAATAATGGCCGAAAGATAGAGAAGCGCTATCTGACCCTCACATTTTGGAAATCGCGTTCAGACAGTCAGAATATGACCGGACCAATCAGTGTGCCTTGCTAAGGAGGAGGTGCATCTAGAACCAATGTGACTGGTTGGGGGCGTGGCCACGGCCGACTTATAGGCAGACAGACGAGTCATCCAATGATCTTCCGAGGCTTCTCCCTCTTTGCAGGCACTTTGACTCAGGCTCATTTCCATGTGACCTCGTACCCCAGTCTAATGAGAAAAGTACCATCTGCCGAGTCATCCACTCGACTTTATGGTTCTTTGACTAATTAGCAGAACGATCTTCAAGTGCAGACAACACGCAGTCATCTAGTTGCAAGTGAAGCCTCTTTCCAGTGCGGCAGAAGCTCCAAAATAAACAAACATCCGCATGTAAAAAAAAAAACGCGCGGAGAGACGTTGCAGAGTTGGAAGCGCTAACTGCCGCCACCGCCGCCACCTGTTTTCATTTGTTTAGCGCCTGCGGTCGCCTCCTAAACAGGCGTATCCACGTCGCTCAGTCTCTTTATGAAAAATGACTCCATTATGAAGAAGTCGCGCAGCCGAAATAGCCCTCGGACCAAGTCGGCACCCTGATTTATCATCATCCAATTAGAGCGCAGAGGAGCCGCTAAACCGGCCGCTGCTGACTGGGCGGGTCCGGAGGGTCTCGCCTCATTTAGCGCACCTTCAATCGCAAGTAACTTTCCCACTTGGAGCAACGGATGCTTCGTATTATTGACTTATTTGTTTTGGCCGATGACGATGAAACACCAGCCTTCATTTCCCTCTTCAGCTAATTCATTAAAATTGTTGGCTTTTTTTTCAATGTTCTCCCTTATCAAATAGTCCTAATGGCTAATATTCCACCAGCCTGCTGCGTCGACTTCACACAGCAACCCTTGTAAATGTGTGTCCGACCAACTATTTTTTTTTTTTTTTTGATATCACAAAAACAGCGCACGTATCCCAAGCAGAACGGTAAACACGGTGAGCAAACACAGCACGGAATCACTTTTTTGGTTTTAATCCATTATATAATTATTGATGTCAACATGTCCATGTTGCTTGAAAAGCAAATGTTGGTTTCATGTCGGAAAATCAAGACTTTGTGTCATCGCACACACACGCACACACACACACACACACAAATTGTTTCTTGTCGCTCGGGGTTTTGTTTTGTTTTTTCGGTCGTGTCGTCGTTGTGATTGTTGCCGACACACCCGGAGAGCTTGTGTTGCTTGTTCTTTGGAGCCAGTTTTGGTTCTGTCAAAGCGTACACACACACACACACACACACACACACACACACACACACCAACACAACTCATTTTTGCATCACTTTGCATTTCTGTTTCTCTGTTTGTCTACAGTTTCAAAGACTTTATTCCTGTCTCCCATCACACACACACACACACACACACACACACACACACTGCAGTGCTTCTCATTAGAAGGGCCCGTCTTGCCTGTGCAACACATTCAGAGCCCGAGTCCAGTTTGAAGCGCTGAGAATCAAACAGCAAGTTTTCCATTTATTTATTTATTTTCTAATTTTTACTTTGTCCGCTGCCCTTGTATTAAAATCTGTCATGGCTCTTGTGGCCTCAGAGAATTCAGAGATGATTCAAACAGCAGTGTCGAACGTGCAGGTGCGACTCGGCTCTGACTCGCGATTCGTCCGCCGTCCGAGAAGAATCACTCAGTTCAAGATGTGAACTCGGAAGACCGCTGAGATCCCACAGCGCGTCGCCGTCATCACTCTCTCTCTCTCTCTCTCTCTCTCTCTCTCTCTCTCTCTCTCTCTCTCTCTCTCTCTCTCTCTCTCTCTCTCTGTCACACACACTCACATGCATCTCGTTCGCTCATCTGCCCCAAATTAAGGGACTCGTCTCCACTCCAGAAACCTGCCAGCCTGCAGCCTGCTGATGGGCTTGGAACCGGGTCACAGCGCTGTTCTTGTCCAAGAGGCTGCCTTTGAAGCAGGCTGCGACACACACACACACACACACACACACACACACGCACACACTCGCCGTCAATCTCGCCCATCCCGCCGTGCACGCTGAGATGGAGTAGGCAGGGTGCAGCTCTCTCTCTCCCGCTCTGATGCACTTTATATTAATGAATTTGGCTGCGCCGCCGGTCGCCCGTCGTCAGATCAAGGATTCGGATCCAAGGATGCTCTTCAGCCAACAAGTTGGACGCGTGATTCGGCCGAGTCCTGAAAGCAAAAAAAAAAAGACAGAAAAAGAAGAAAACTTCATCAGCACACAAAGACCGGAGTGGGAGGCCGACCGTTAAATCACACCTTCTGCTGTTTTTGTCCAGTTTGTTTGTTTTTGTTCCCAGTCAAACTGTGGAAACCGTCCAGCCCCTTCCCCGCCCCTCCCCTCGGCCCCGCCCACTGCCGGCGACTCAAGAAAGTTTTTCACAAGCTTCGCCTCACGTTAAGGAGTTTTACAATCAATTCCAGGAAGTGTCTCAGTAAAACAGGCCATTGTCTGTTCATGGTGCGATTCAAAGGCCCCCCTCTGGTGGTGGAGCGAGGAAATGCGACAGGTGGCCTTGTCCGCCGCTTCCCGTCGCCAGGTGAGCGACGGCTGCCACCTGCACTGTCCTGCTGTGCTCCTATTGGTCCACACGCAGCACAGTTACCTGCCCCTGGGAAGGTCTCGCTCGGTTCTAACTCCTAAAGGTTTGTTGTTGTTTTTTTCTCCCCTTGCTAAGTGTTTTTCTGCATCATTAATGTTGATTACCATTCAATTAAAATGGAACATGGTGCCGGAGAGGAAAACAGGAATTGTGTAGGCACCTAGCTTTAAAAAGCAGGCGGGGTTATTGGAACGGAAAGCGTCGTGTTCGAATATTATTGCTTTTTTGACGTGGGGCTCACACAGTGTGTAGAATCCAGCCTCCAGTCTGCTGTTGGCTGGCCGTGAAGCTCCGCAATCCTTCAGGATGAGTATCGGCTGGAAAATAAAAGAAAGATCAAGCCAAATATCAAAGCGTGTTTCAGCAAAGTCCAGTTTCCTGAAAACTGTCTTGATTGCTTCCCGAATTCCATCTTTTGTGTATTTTCATTTTCACAGTTCCAGTCAATTTAAAATTTGCAAAGCGTCATGACCCATAATGTCAAGTGTGAAGTCAGTCAGAAGCTGTTTCTGGGGCTAAATGGCGAGGTTTTCTTGTACGTTTCCTACTTCTCTGGGAGCCAGAAACACAACTGAATTCTGTTTTTTGTTTCTCTTCGTTTGAAGGCTCCCCTTTCTCCCAAAATGAGACTTTCAGTCAAATAACTTGAGTCACTGTCAATCAATGGATTTGGAGTTTTTGGGGCCATCTGTGTGATCCTCGGACATCACTGCAATCACGTCTCTTTGAATCAGGTGATTTTGCCAGCAGCAGATTATAATTATCGCTCTATCATTTTGTTTATTTTTTTCTGCCTTCTGCAAAATAACACGCAAGGAGGGGGGAAAAGAACTGTCTAAATTTAGCACTGCCGCGCTAACTGGCTTCACCTTTCTTTGATATTTGCGCGAAAAAAAACATGGTTAGCGAACAGCTTATTAGCAAGCCAGGTTGGGTCATCAGCGAGCTGTAATTCAGACTGACTCTTAGCTTAATTATGCATAACCTCGGAGATAAATTAGCCTGCAGTGGTTGTCGTGGTTGGAGGAATTAGCCGCCGGGACTGAACTGTGTTATGCAAACCGGCTTAGTGTCGGTGATTTAGCGGCGCTCGTTGGTGTTTTCAGAACGCACGGCTTTGAAGACGCGTTGTTTTCTTTCAGAGCCAACCTCTAGTGGCCGCTTGAAGCACTGCAGTTTCCAAGCATTGCTGCGTTGGAAGTGGTGTCTTGCATTGTTTTCCAGCTTTACAGAGATTCTGTTGACACACGGGAGGGTCACACGTTTCCACCTGATAATGCCGTTACAATTCTATTAAAAACTGAACGTGTATCTCCTGTTTAAGTCCTGCTTCGAGTGAACGAGCACCCTAATCCCTCCAATCATCCCATTTCCTTTTTTTTTTCCTTTTTTTCTTTTTTGTACCAAACTTTCTTTTCACTCGGGTCCAATTGGGAATTGCAATGCTCCGCAGAGGGAAATTAGAAATTCAGTACGAGGAAGCTGGCAGAGCTACTTAGCGTGGAGAGCCATTCAGATGAGGGCATGAAAAAAAAAAAAAGCCCCAAATCCATCAAAGGAGCGCTATTCCCAAAGATAATGAGCAGGATGACACGCACGGCAGCGTGTCGCATCGAGTGTTTTCTTTTCTCTCCTGCTTCTTCTTTTCTTTTTTCTCTTTTTTGTCAATCAGAAGGTTTTTGAGTTGCTTCTTTCTGGAGCCCATCAGGGTTCCGACATCACATGGATTCCACTCCAACCTGCTGGGAAAAAACATGTGATTGTTAATGAGGACAAAAAAAAAAAGTTTATCTTGTTCTTCAGTCTAAAAATGTGGATTTTGTCCTCTTTCCAAATATGTGGAACTGGAAAGATAGATAGGCAATGTCAGAGGACGAGGCCGGCATTGAGGGCGAGAGGGGCCACATAGCTTGGAGGGGCGGTAGTGAGTGGCCTTTGTGACATCATAAAGGGCTGATTTCCAGAACTTTGTGAGTTTGTCCAAGAGTGGCGCGAGCAGAGATTCTTTCAGATTCTCATTTCTGTGCCATTGGGCGACGGAATCAGACTTA